>CM045766.1:79946103-80416979 GCA_025200525.1 Camellia lanceoleosa
TGTTGTTTACCCGCCAAACAATGAACACAAGTTTTAAGATGTGTACCTTTCAAACCGGGTAGAAGCTCTTTCTTGAACAATACTTGCAGTCCCTTTTCACTCATGTGGCCAAGCCGCTTGTGCCACAATTCGGTAGAAGTATCATCTTCAAGTGCATTGACAACACCTTTACAAATTTTTCCTTGCATCGAATAAAGTGTATGAGTCTTCTTGCACTTAGCCATCACCAAAGAACCTTTTGTGAGCTTCCATATTCCATCACCAAATTTGTTGTTGAAGCCTTCATCATCTAGCTTCCCAGTAGAGATCAAATTAAGACGAATGTCGGGAACATGCCTCACATATTTAAGCAACAACTTGCAGCCCAAATTTGTTTCCAAGAAAACATCACCTATGCCGATAATCTTGGACAAACCTTCATTACCCATTCGAACAGAACCATAATCTCCTGCAGTGTAGGTAGTGAAGAAATCAACTCGAGAAGTCACATGAAAAGAAGCACCAGAATCAATCACCCAATGACTCTCTTGGCCCACAAAATTGATACAATCATCTTCACAAACCACCATGATATCATCGGTTGTAACTGCCGTTGTGTCTTCTTGCTTCTTATCTACACTTTTGTCACGCCTTTTCTCCTTATTCTTGAGCTTTCGGCATTCCCGCTTCATGTGCCCTTTCTCATGGCAATAATAACACTCAACATCTTTCTTTGAAAAAGAACCATCTCTTGACTTGTCACGGCTTTGATCACGACCATGAGGAGTCTTACTCCTCCCCCTTGTTTTACTTCGGCCTCTCACAACAAATGCTTCTGAATGAGAGGTACCAGCTGATTTTCTTCTAGTTTCTTCATTCAACAAGCTACTAGTGACTTGACCCATAGTGACAACTCCATCGGCGCTAATTACTAATCGTCACAACCAAAGTCTCCCAACTTTCGTAAAGAACTAAGTAGCATCAAAGTTCGCAACTCATCATCAAAAACAATTTTCATAGAAGCAAGTTGGTTAACAATACTCTTTATTTCATTCAGATGTTCCTAATAGGGCCTCTTTATATTTTAAATTAACCAACTTACTAAATGTAAAAGCTTTATTTGTGGCTGATTTTCTATCATAAAGACTCTCTAATTTTTTTCCATAAATCATGTGTCAAGTCTCGTGGCAACATGATGAAACACATATCATCAATCCATTGACGGATAACACCAACGGCTTTTCGATTAAGCCTCTTCCACTCATTATCTTTCATATCGCCAAGTTCCGCCACTATCACCCTCAATGGGTCCATACAAGTCTTTACAAAATAATAGGTCCTCCATTTTAGTTTTCCAAGTTACCCAATTGCTTCCATTGAAGCTAGACATACGACCCACATTCCTCCATTGATTTACACAAATAAATAAATCCAAATAAACCGTAAGCTCGATACCGCTTGTTAGGGAAAACGCATTTAATCCCCACAAGTAAATCAATCAATGGGAATAAAAACTAATGCGGAAAAATTAAATCAAAGACAACACAAGAATTTTACGTGGTTCCTCAATGTGAGGTACGCCCACGGATCGAACCGATTCCACTATCAACCAAATAAGTCCCATACGATTACAAACGAGACACTAATGGTCTCACAAAATCACCCTTAGGTGAATTCCAATAATCACAAAATAAACAAGAGGAAAGACCTCACCAAATAGAAGAACCAAAATCTTCAGAACCAGAGTTGAAGACGACCTAAAATAACGAACCAGACACCAACCGAAGATGCCCAAAGAACCAAGCTTCAAAAACCAAAGTTGAATCAATCTTCCAAACTTCGCATTGCAATCAAAAAACCAATAATCACCAAAGCTTGTTTGACCAAGTCAAACAAAAGCAAACCAAGAGCAACCAATGACACCAATTGAATGTTCAAGTCTCTAACCCACTGACGCCGCCTTTTTCTTGGGGAAAAAAAAATGATACACCAAAAATATTATTAGGGTTTTGTAATCAAACTCTAATTGTATCCAAATTGAATTGGGCTTTCACAAATATAATATATAAAAATATATTATACTAAACCAAGCCCAAATAAAACTCTTTTTCCAAAACCAATTGGGTCCCACACTCCAATAAGGAGGTATACCCAACAGTTTCAACTATGGCGAATTATACTAACAGTCCCTATAGTTTGGGACTTGTGTCACTTTGGTCTTTGACTTTTCAATTGTGATACATTTGATCCTGAATTTTAAATATTGTAATACATTTGATCCTAAATTTTGAATCTTGTTCTAAATAAAGACAATTGAAAATATTGTTGCCCCGTTTGAAAGGTAAAATTGTCATATAACTTATTTTGTATTAGTTAACTTATATGTTGTTTGAAATATAATGTATTTTTTTAATGAATAATGTTGAAACTTTTTTGATTATGAAGTTCTGTTTGGTTTGGTTTTCGGAATCTATTTTCAGAAAATTTTTCTAAGAAACTAAAAATTAAATTAGTGAAAAAAATAAAAACACATCATTTTTATATAATTTTATCTGTTGGGAGGGTAGAAATAATTTTTTTTGATATTTATTTTCATTAAATTAGTTTTTATTTTTTTAAAAAGTCAAACATGGCGATAATTTTGATGTCATTATTAAACAAATCCATTAAATCAAAAAAATTCACAACTAAAAACATTTCATATATTAAACATATCAATTATACATCAAAAGCCTAATAACCATTCATTACATGATAACCATTTAAAAATATCTGTTAACAACAAACACAGTCATCTACTACATGATAACCATCAAAAAATATTAACAAAACCAACCACTCATTACATGATCATCATCCAAACACATACAAAAATTAATTTGGTAAAATATATATATATATATATTATCATTTTTATATAATTTTATCTTTGATGCGTAGAAATAATTTTTAAAAATGTAAAAATAACTTTTTCACATTTATTTTTGTCAAACTAATTTATATTTTATCAAATTAACAACTTTGCTCTTGAAATAGAGCAACAATTTATTCAATTGTTCTTATTTGAAACGATATTTAAAATTTAAGGTCAAATATGTTACAATTAAAAAATCATAAATCAAAGTGACACAAATCCGAAACTAGAAGAACCGTTAATGTAATTAACCATTTCAACTATCTATCCTACCTTTTTAGAATTGTACTGTCATAAAAACTTAAAGGTTAATGCTGCAAGCCTCAAGAGCTTCTGGCGCGAATAGCGCGAATTCGTAGTCACCATTCGACCGGCCGGACAACCATTCGAAGGACTGGGTGAAACACTTGTCTACCACGGTTGTCATCTTGTCGACCACGGCTATCAGTCTCTTTGCTGGATGACCGGCCAGACGACCGGCCGAATGACCGGTTAAACAAATTCAAGGCAAATTCGCACCTCAATATTCGAGGCCTGTAGCACGACTCAAATTTAAATTGAAATATAATTTTTGAAAGCTTTTTCAATAGAAGATTAATTACATGAACAATTTCTCTGATTTACGAAATTACAAGGACTTAGCTCACTTTAATTAGCAATATATATAGACTAGTTCTTCATTACAGTTGTCAGTAGAATATTAAAAATTCTAATATCAACAATTTTTAAAATTTAATGCTAAATTGTACCTTATAACCAAACACCCTTTCAAAGCTAAACAACTTGATCCATTCTAATTACCCAGTTATGTTTGTTTGAACGGACATATGCTTGGGATTAGACTAATAATTTAATAAAATTATTAATCTGATATTTGGTTAAAAAATTAAAGTACGGACTAAAAATCCATCCGGATATAATATCTCACATATGATGGACTATTCAATCCCATGTAGGGGATGGGATATAAATTGGGAGATTAAGTCAAAATCTGGACTAACTTATCAAATGACCATAATAGAGGTATTATGGTTAATATATTAAATGTCCCATATCCTATCCATTCCAATCCCCTTAAACAAACATCGGATCGAATAATATTTTTTTAATCACTCCTTATAATCTTAACTCAATCTAAACGTAGAATAGGATACACAATTCAAACGATTCGTAGTCCTATGACTATTAGTCATGAAAATGCTAATCTAACTTACACTACAAGAATTTTCACTTTTGGCGATTGAATTTTTAGTCGTCAAAAGTCAATTTTTAGTCGCCAAAAGGCTTTAACGACTAAATTTTTTGGTCGTAGAATTAGTAGCCGAAGAGTAGTCAGGAAAGATAATTAGCGACTGAACTTATTTTAGTTGCCAAATGTATTTATTTTGCCGACTAAATATTTAGTCACCAAAAGGTTGGAAAAAAAATTAAATTATACATTTTTGGCGACCAATTTTTTTGTTGCCAAAAACCTTAATTATTATTAACGACCAGAGATTTAGTTGCGGAAAATGTTTTTACCTACTAAATATATTAGTCGCCTAAAGTAAATACTAGTGTTTTGGCTACTAAAATTTTAGTCGCCTAAAGTCAATTTTTTTTTGCTATTAAAATTTTAGTCGGCAAATAGTTTTTGTTTTGGCTACTAAAAATTTAGTCGCCTAAACTCCCACATTTTTTGCTATTAAAATTTTAGTCGGCAAAAGTGTTTTTATTCTTCAGCTTTTGTTTTTAGCAACGAAATATCTTAGTCGCCAAATGTTTGATTTTCTTTTGGCTACAAAATTTTTTGTCACCAAATGTTTGATTTTTTTTTAGTTACAAAACTTTTAGTCGCCAAATGTTTGATTTTCTTTTGGCTACAAAACGTTTAGTCACCAAATGTTTGATTTTTTCTTTTTCTTTTTTTTTTTTTTGCTACAAAATTTTTAGTCGCCAAAAACATGATATTATGTTTTATTGCAAATATTATAATTTCTCTATAACCTGTCTGTATTTATGCAACCTGTAATACATATATAAATAAAATGATACATATACTATCAATCATTTCACAATCTGCATCCGTATATAAAAAATAAATAACTTTAACTGTCAAATTACATACAAACTAACTATTGTCCAAACTAAAATAATAATTCCAAACAAAATATAGAATCATACAAAAATCAAAGCCCTCCATATACAAAAATTACATTTACTACCATGTGAAATGACCATTTGGCATGGTACAAATTACCATCGTAATCTGTACCACGACAAAAGGTGATGTATGTACCAAGACAAGTACATCTATCTCCTACGAAAAAAAATCATACATATGTACGGTGACAAAAGGTGATCTATGTACCATGCCAGTAATTATCTTTTGGCTGCCAAAAGTTTTCTGTATCAATAATAGTGAATTGCACAAAAGCCAGGGACGACAAAAGTATTATATTAGTTCTATACAAAAGTGAAATTTCTTCTCCATACAACTAAATATTACTCTGAAAGTCCACGCAACAAAGTCATCTACACAAAAAAAAAAAACACACACACACACATTAGAATTTGACCCAAAAATGCCCAACTTCATAAATGAATTTGGCAACAAGTGACAAATAACATATCAAAGAAGCAACCTTCCATGATGAATCAATTATCAATCTTTCTAAAGTCTTTTGTTATAAGGAACATTGTTAAATGCAGAACAATCATTACTAAATCTATCATTACTAACATAAAGCTAATGTAACAATCTTCTATTTGTATCCAAATTCTGTGGCTAAACCAATATCAAAGCCCAATGTGAATAGAAAGTATTCTTTTTACCAACTTCATCATTAATTGTTTGCAAAAGGCATTAGATTGGATATAAAACTATCCCTACTTATTCGGCTCTAACTCTCAACCTACGGATCCAAATAACATTCCGTCAGTTGTCACAAGTCATATTTGTCATGGCGAAGCTGCCCGTAAAAATCACACGGAGGTTCGAGGGATGTTTTGAATTTTCGCCCTCGAAACGCCCTTTTTCGACTAAGTTTTAGGCATGTTCGGCTCTAACTCTAACTCCCAACCTACGGGTTTGAATAACATTGTCAGTTGTCACAAGTCCTATTTGTCATGGGGAAGTTGCCCGTGAGAGTCACATGGTAGTTCGGGGGCTGTTTTGAATTTTTGCTCCTGAAACACCCTTTTTCGACTAAGTTTTGGGAGTATTCGGCTCTAACTCCCTATCTACAGGTCCGAATAACATTCCGTCAGTTGTCACAAGTCATATTTGTCATAGGGAAGCTTTCTGTGAGAGTCACACGGAGGTTCGGGCGCTGTTTCCAATTTTCGCCCCCAAAACGCCATTTTTTGAGTAAGTTTTAGGCGTATTTGGCTCTAACTCTCAGCCTATGAGTCCGAATAACATTCCATCAGTTGTCACAAAGTTGCTCGTGAGAGTCACACGGTGGTTCGGGGGCCGCTTTGAATTTTTGCCCCCAAAACGCCCTTTTTCGAGTAAGTTTTGGGCATATTCGGCTCTAACTCCCAACCTACGAGTTGGGATTACATTCCATCAGTTGTCACAATTCCTATTTGTCGTGGGAAAGCTACCCATGAGAGTCACACAGAGGTTCAAGGGCTATTTTGAATTTTCGCCCTCGAAACGCCCTTTTTCGAGTAAGTTTTGGGCATATTCGGCTCTAACTCCCAACTTATGGGTCTGAATAACATTCTGTCAGTTGTCACAAGTCCTATTTGTCATGGGGAAGCTACATGTGTGAGTCAAATGGTGGTTCGGGAGCTATTTTGAATTTTCGCTCCCAAAATGCCCTTTTTCGACTAAGTTTTGAACGTATTCGGCTCTAACTCGCAACCTACGGGTCGAGATTACATTACGTCAATTGTTACAAGTCCTATTTGTCATGGGGAAGTTGCCCGTGAGAGCCACATAGAGGTTCGGGGGATGTCTTGAATTTTCGCCCCCGAAACGCCCTTTTTCGATTAAGTTTTGGACGTACTTGGCTCTAACTCCCAACCTATGGGTCCGAATAGCATTCCGTCAGTTGTCACAAGTCTTTTTTGTCATAGGGAAGCTGCCCCGTGAGATTCATACGATGGTTGGGGGCTGTTTTGAATTTTCGCCCTCGAAACGTCCTTTTTCGACTAAGTTTTGGGCGTATTCGGCTCTAACTTCCAACCTACGGGTCCAAATAACATTCTGTCGGTTGTCACAAATTCCATTTGTCGTGGGGAAGCTACTTGTGAGAGTCACGCGGTGGTTCGAGGGCTGTTTTGAATTTTAGCCCCCGAAACGCCCCTTTTTGGATTAAGTTTTGGGCGTATTTAGCTCTAACTCCCAACCTATGGGTCTGAATAACATTTCGTCAGTTGTAACAAGTCCTTTTTGTCATGGGAAAGCTGGCCGTGAGAGTCATACAGTGGTTCGGGGGGCTATTTTGAATTTTCGCCTCCGAAACACTCTTTTTTGACTAAGTTTTGGGCGTATTCGGCTGTAACTCCTAGCCTACTGGTCGGGATTACATTTTGTCAACTATCACAAGTCCTATTTGTCATGGGGAAGATGCCTATGAGAGTTAGATGAAGGTTCGGGGGCTGTTTTGAATTTAAGCCCTCGAAACGCCCTTTTTCGAGTAAGTTTTGGGCGTATTTGGCTCTAACTCCCAACCTACGGGTCCGAATAACATTCCGTCAGTTGTCACAAGTCTTGTTTTTCATAGGGAAGTTGCCTGTGAGAGTCACACGAAGGTTCGGGGGCTGTTTTGAATTTTTCCCCCCGAAATGCCCTTTTTCGTCTAAGTTTTGGTCGTATTCGGCTCTAACTCCCAATCTACGGGTCGGGATTACATTCCGTCTATTGTCACAAGTCCTATTTGTTAGAAGGAAGCTGCCCGTGAGAGCCACACAGTGGTCCGGGGGCTGTTTTGAAATTTTGCTCCCGAAACGTCCTTTTTCGATTAAGTTTTGGGCGTATTCTGCTCTAACTCCTAACTTATGGGTCTGAATAACATTTCATCAGTTGTCGCAAGTCCTATTTGTCATGTGGAAGCTGCCCGTGAGAGTCACACGGTAGTTCGGGGGCCGTTTTGAATTTTCGCCCCTGAAACGCCCTTATTTAACTAAGTTTTGAGCGTATTTGGTTCTAACTCCCAACTTACTGGTCGGGATTACATTCCGTCAGTTGTCACAAGTCCTATTTGTCATGGGAAAGCTGCCCGTCAGTGTCACACGGTGGTTCGGGGGCTGTTTTGAATTTTCGCCCTCGAAATGCTCATTTTCGATTAAATTTTGGGCGTATTCGCCTCTAACTCCCAACCTATGGTTCCAAATAACATTCAGTTAGTTGTCATAAGTCGTTTTTGTCATGGGCAGATTCGGGGGTTATTTTGAATTTTGGCCCCCGAAACGCCCTTTTTCGACTAAGTTTTGGCCGTATTCGGCTCTAACACCCAATCTACGAGTCCAAATAACATTATATCAATTGTCACAAGTCCTATTTGTCATGGGGAAGCTACCCGTAAGAGTCACACGGTGGTTCGAGGACTGTTTTGAATTTTCGCCCTTGAAACGCCCTTTTTCGATTAAGTTTTGGGCGTATTCGGCTTTAACTCCCAACCTACGGGGTCTGAATAACATTCTGTCTGTTGTCACAAGTCCTTTTTGTCATGAGGTAGCTACTCGTGAGAGTCACATGATGGTTCGAGGGCTATTTTGAATTTTTGCTAACAAAACGCCTTTTTTCGACTAAGTTTTGGACGTATTCGGCTCTAACTCCTAACCTACGGGTTGGGATTACATTCCGGTAGTTGTCACAAGTCCTATTTGTCATGGAAAAGTTGCCTGTGTGAGTCTCACGAAGGTTCGGGAGCTGTTTTGAATTTTCGCCTCCCCGAAACACCCTTTTTCGACTAAGTTTTGGGCGTATTCGGCTCTAACTCCTAACCTACGGTTCCGAATAACATTCCGTCAGTTGTCACAAGACCTATTTGTCATAGGGAAGCTGCCCGTGGGAGTCACATGGAGGTTCGAAGCTGTTTTGAATTTTTGCCCCCAAAACTCCCTTTTTCGACTAAGTTTTGGGCATATTCGGCTCTAACTCCCAACCTATGGATCCGAATTACATTTTGTCAATTGTCACAAGTCTTATTTGTCATGGGGAAGCTGCCCGTGAGAGTCACAAAGTGGTTCAGGGGCTGTTTAGAATTTTCGCTCCCGAAATGCCCTTTTTCGACTAAGTTTTGGGCGTATTCGGCTCTAACTCCCAACCTACGGGTCGGGATTACATTCCGTCAATTGTTCAAAATTCCTATTTTTCATGGGGAAGCTTCTCGCGAGAGTCACACGGTGGTTCGGGGGCTGTTTTCAATTTTCGTCCCTGAAATTCCCTTTTTCGATTAAGTTTTGGGCGTATTCGGCTCTAACTCCCAACCTACGGGTCCGAATAACATTCCGTCAGTTGTCACAAGTCTTTTTTTGTCATGGGAAAGCTTCCTGTGAGAGTCACGTGGTGGTTTGGGGGCTGTTTTGAATTTTTGCCCCTGAAACGCTTTTTTTCGACTAAGTTTTGGGTGTATTCGGCGCTAACTCCTAACCTACGGGTCCGAATAACATTCCGTCTATTGTCACAAGTTCTATTTTTCATGGGGAAGCTGCCCGTGAGAGTCACACAATGGTTCGGGGGCTATTTTGAATTTTCACCCTCGAAACACCTTTTTTGGACTAAGTTTTGGTCATATTTGGGTCTAACTCTCAACCTACGGGTCCGAATAACATTCCGTCAGTTGTCACAAGTTCTTTTTGTCATGGGGAAGCTGCCCATAAGAGTCACACGGTGGTTTGGGGGTTGTTTTGAAATTTTCACCCTTGAAATGCCCTTTTTCGACTAAATTTTGGGCGTATTCGGCTTTAACTTCTAACCTACTGGTCCGGACTAAGTTCTGGTGTATAAATTCTGGTTTTATCTGGTATAAATTCTAGAATCACTGCTGTAATTCATAAGTACACACAGTGTAATGGTTGGTGGTGTTACAGTTCAACTTAATAACAGATGTGCATAATTGTTATTTTGTTTCCATAGAACTTGTTGAACTATTTTCTTCCATGATCATAAGTGTTGTAAGCTACCCTAAAACATGCAACATCATCACACCACACCACAATATTGCTGGAACCCCTTGTACCTTATCACTCTGCAGAAGGTTCTAAACTTTGGAAAAGTTGTGACCTATTATAGGGAGACATCAAGAGATCTATATAAGGGTGACTTGGATGATCCTTTTCAGTCAATTTAAAATTATCCACACTCACGAATGTCTCAGTGCTCACTGAGAGAGAATTTGGGGGAGATAGAGAGAGAGAGAGAGAGAGAATCATTCAACATGAAAGAACATTAAATACTAGGAAACAATTTCAAATTCATAGGGCTTCCAAACAGCTAAAGTAAATTTCAAATTTCTTCTATAAGTTTGTAGAGGTAGAGATAACTATTAGACAATAAACACACAAATCTTAAACACACAATTCATAACTTCGGGGGCTATTATGAATTTTCACTCCCGGAAAGCTCTTTTTCAAGTAAGTTTTGGGCGGATTCGGCTCTAACTCTCTATTTACGGGTCCGAATAACGTTCCGTCAGTTGTCACAAGTCCTATTTGTCATGGGCAAACTGTCTGTGTGAGCCACACTGTTATTCGGGGGCTGTTTTGAATTTTCTTCCCTGAAACGTCCTTTTCCAACTAAGTTTTGGGCGGATTCGGCTCTAACTCTCTACCTACGGGTCCCAATTACGTTCCGTCAGTTGTCACAAGTCTTATTTGACATGGAGAAGCTATCCGTGTCAGCCACACGGTCGTTCAAGGGTTGTTTTCAAATTTTGCCCTGAAATGCCCCTTTTAAGGAAATTTTCTATGACTTATCCTGACAATGAGCTCAATGGATATGCAGATAACAGATAGTATTACAACAATATAATAGCACAGCATTGGTGTTATTGGTACCAAACAAAAGAATCTCCATTTGTCTATTGTTCCAGCTAGAAAGTGGCCATACTCAATAATGAACCGCTTCCAACACCTTTAAAACATGAGGTAAAAATACATAGATGACCAATGCCAAGTATATCAATTTATACCTTCAGATAATCACAACAATATTAGTAATCAATACTGATCATAAATATTGATCATAAATGAAACAATTTGAGAACCTATAGAAATGTTCAAAGAATAACCCATAATGCCCAAATCACAATAGTGCAACCATACCGCTGCTCCAAGTCCTGTCCTACTCTTAAATATGTTCAAAACAACCCAATTTTAATTTTTTGGTTGAGAAAGTTGTCTAGATTTTTTTTTTCCTTACACTACAGGAAATACAGGTGACTTGTATACTTAAAAATGGAAGGAGCAAGCTGCTTCTAGAGCAGAAGTGCCTCATAAAATTGAGGCCTTAAGAACATTACCAGCAACATTCATGATAGGTTCCTCATCGCTAAATTTGGCATGCTAATTGCATAATTATAGATGAAGTTTGAGGTATTTCCTGCCCCAATATCTGCACTTGACAAGATAACCAAATTATAGTAAGCATAAATAATAAGCTCAAGAGAAAATGAGCACTCGATCTTTGCATTCTAAATTACCATAATCTATAGCGGAAATAAAAAAGGTTGGACTTAAAATGATTGCGTAAAAATCAAGATGCGATATGGCAAAGTGATTTATAATGTCGATATAACTTAAGATAGGACATTGATCAGATTTATCTCCATGACAGTGTCATGATTTTATTTTATTTTATTTTAATCATCTTGATGGTGTTGTATTTGTGCTCCGTATTTGTATTCTTGTATAATCTATTTTCCAAACCAAATAAAAACAAAGAAACAATACAAATACAAGCAAGCAAGATAAATAATAGCACTATTATGATGCTACTAAGAGACAACGGGAAGGAGGAACCTGGTTCTAGATTAACTATTTTATTTTGTAATTCCTTTTCAATCAATAAATCAATGACAAACCTGTTCTAGCCAAACCCAACTTTGGCTGGTGACCTTCAATACAATATTACGAAAAAATATAACAAAAGATCTCATTAAACAAGCTAAACAACAATAAAACAAATCTGATAAATTACAAACCTTTAAAGTTGGGTTTGTCACCATTATCATTAGTTGCAATATAATTATAGAGCTCTGTTATTTTATCTTCATTATTAACTCGAATCCAAAGCATCATCTCATAGTAAGCTAATCTTGATAGTGAATTCGGATTCTTCTCATAGATTGCTTCATAGAAATATACGAATTCTTGTACCATCTCCATGTCAATTAAAAACATCAAAAATGGAGCATAAGTTTCATCCTCTACTCACCAACTCACCATCAAGAAAATACCTTGAGCACATTCATTTCACAAAACAACCACACTTTATGACAAAAAAAAAAAACAGTGATATAAATTGGCAGCATGAGGCACAAAATCCATCTCAAAAGAATGTAACAGGAGATTCAGAACAATACTCAATGAAAATGATACAAAACTAACACGAAAAATTAAAGATATATAGAATGAAGTTCTGTGACAAACAAGGTATATATATATTGATTGACATTATATAAATACACGCACATATATAAATCAGTTCAATGTTAACATAACACGCCTCACAAGCTACTTCTTTTCACATAAAATTAAAGATATATAAAATGAGTATTTTCCTATTTCTTTTCATATAGAAGTAGAGCCTCTTGATAATGTTCTCTAACTTGGGTGTGGAACTGATTTTGTGGAGTACATATACATATATGTATATGTATATACATAAAGAGGGGGTGGGTGGGGGGGTGGGCACGCAAAATAACCAAATTGATCTAGCTTACTAGGAATTTAAGTGTCATTAGATCAGAGTGTGATCCATGCACTACACCAAAATTGATTTTTTACAGCACCACATCAACGACATACAATAAATGCAAGTTGTAGTTTCTTAATTTTACGACTTGCTTTTTTTGCATATCACGAATAATTTTTCAATCACGGCGTGTCTATTGCGTAGGCCGTGATTGCTAATAACGATAATTTTTTTATGGCTTGCAATGTTAGCCATAAATAATAAAACTTTCCATGACATACGTATGGTATGCCGTTAATACATAAACTATACACGGCACACGTACGGCAGTCGTTAAAAGTATTGCACTTTTCACAGCGCACAAAACGCTAGTCGTTAAAAATATTATATTTTTTATGACACACAATTTATGTCGTGAATGGTATACCCAAAAAAAAAAAATAATAATAATAATAATAATAATAATCAATCAAAATACATGAACTCTGATCAAAAGGAACGTAGAAGGCTGAAGGCTAGGGTTCTTCAAAAGCATATAGAAGAGAGGGAGAGAGAGACACCCATTTCGGCCTCTCGCCTTGTTCGGCTTACCCATTTCGACCGCAAAATGGAAGACACGCCTCGCCTCGCCTCTCTCTTGATTTAGTCCCTTGTTCACCAAAGATCACCACTCCATCATCGCCCTCTCCTAGGCCTCAGAATCCTCTCCCTATGCACGAGCTTCTGTTCCTTTCACCTTCCCCTCTCCGAAGATCGAAGACCTGTTTGGTAGAGAAGCTTGACATGGCTGAAGAGCCTGTTGAACCAAATGGGTTGCGCCGGCGATGCAAGAATCAAAATGGGTCTATGGGTTTATTGGGTTTTGCTTTGCCTAGGAATGGTAGTAGATCACGAAGGCGGTTGGAGCCGGAGATTCGAGAGGAGAGGGATTTGGGTATGGTGGAAGAGATGGGTAAGGTAAAAAAGAGAGGCATAGTGGTCGGTCTAAGAAAGATAAGCTCAGTTTGGTGCCTTCTGTTCCATCTCTAAGTATGTTTTAGTTATGCTATTAATTAATTGGGTTTGGTTATGGTGTGCAACTTACAGCTTATACTTTACACTTACACTTGCACCTTACACTTACACCTTTTGTGAAAAATTAAACCTTACACTTACAACTTTTTTGAGGTTACCCACCATATGCAAGCCACTTACACCTTACATTTATACCTTATACTTACACCTTACACTTACACTTTTTGTGTAAGTGGCACATGGTGTGCACCTACACACCTAAGAAAACTCTTAATTATTGATTCGTTTGATCATTTTTATTATTATTATTATTATTTTTTTTTAAGTTCAAGTTTGATTTGATTGATTTGTGCTCGTTTGGTTGTCGATTTTTGGACTTTAGAAACAAATGATGACAATCTGTGTAATCTGGATTGAATTGAACAGCTCATAATTGATCTGATTTTGTGGAATGATGTTGCAAAATCAATTTGTTCTATTGCTTAGGTGAATTGCGAGATTCCTTGCTTAGTATATCCTTGTCCTTTCAATTCAAGTAATGGAGGATGAAGATGGTGATTGCTCATATTATAAATGGAAGATTATTTACTCAGAAAAGTAGATTAACACTTAATGGCACACACTTAATGGGTCTGTGTTTCTCTTCATCTACTTACCCTCTTCTGTAATATATATATATATATACCTATGAAATATTCGAATATAAGCTCCTTGATTGTCTGCTCTGAAGGCGTTCAATGATTTGCTTGTGTTGAAATGGTGGAGTAATGAATTGGGATAGTTAATGTTTCTATGCATTTTTACTTATGTGATGGAAATTTGTGGGAGAAATCTTGAAAATTTTCATGATATACCAAATTTGTGATGATGATATACTATGATTTGGTGATGATATACTATGTGATTTGGTGAAATCAGATGATTCAATTTATTGAAACATGAAATCTGACTGTGTGAGCTACTATTTTTGTCTTCTTTAATTTTTGCCAAGAATTATGTTATTTTCTTTGTATGATGATTGAAATCTGATCTGAAGCTACCATTTTCCCCTTATTTAATTAGTTTCTGTAATGTTACTTTAATGCCATTCTGATTTAGGCATGCACATTGAGTACCAGAAGATAAGCACCCCCTTTGAGAAATCAGCATTTTGAAGATTTTTAAAAACATAATGGACATAATGATTAAAATGTGGAAATGATAAGTTCATAAATCTGTTCATGCTTACAATTTAAGAAAAAAGTTAATTCATAGCTGATGATGACAGAGACATATAGATTATGTGAAGCATAAAAGAATTTTTTGAAATATATGGTGTGACTATTCTCCCCCCCTCTCTCTCTCTCTCTCTCTCTCTCTCTCTCTCTCTCTCTCTTTATCTCTCTCTATTTATTTATTTATTATTGTATTTATTTATTTATTTTTTGTTGTTATGGTTATTAAGAAATGGAAAATGTTTGGGGGCCCTAATTTTGTGGCTCAAAAGTGGCTCAAATGGCCAAAACGACGTCGTTTTGGCCATTTGAATGTTGTTTTGTACTCAAAACGACATCGTTTTGGCTATTTGAGCCACTTTTGAGCCACAAAATTTGGGCCCTCTAGCATTGTTGTTAAGAAATTGCATGAGTGTAAAAATTAAACTTCACCAGCCACATCCTCATTGCTTTCAAGTATGAGGATTGATTAGTGATGCCTTCTTCTGCCTTTTGCCTTTTATGGTGGATTATATCTGCAAAAAGCATAAAAGATCATTATTTGCTTGATTTTTTTTTTTTTTTTTGAACAAATAATAATCTTCGATGCCTTTTGTTGATATACCTAACACCCACCTTATGTCACTGCACCATCTTTAAGCTTTGTTGCAGCTCAATCTTCATTGTCCTAAACAACAAAAGAGGAGAAGAACGTGGGGTCAAAATTTGGGTTGCTGTCTGCTTATACTATGATGCTGACAAAGTGCTTGATCTGTTGCTTATGAGACCCGCAAGAAATTAGCACTTTTGGTATGCTTACAAAATATTTTCTTCCTCTTTCTATTATTAGTATGTTTTTTCAGATTTCCTTATTGTGTATGGTATCAATTGCTTAGCCTACTACTATTCCTTTTTGCATCGTGTTCTCACATATCTTGCATTTGCTTGTTTTTAATTACAAAAATTTGCTTAGAACTATAGGATTTTTTAGACGGTGTTCAAAAGATGCTCTGTTTGTTTATGTTTTCAAACTAGTTTTCTACACCAGAGTTTGAATATGATGTTTGTTTAGTGTTTTAGAATCACGTTTCGAAAGCTCTGCGGAGAGCTCTGTCTTAGCCGCTTTCTTAGCTGCACTTTTCAGAATTTTTTTTTGAAAATTTTGCGTGACGGGACGTCCGGCCGGTCGTCTGGCCGGTTGACCAAAATAGTGATTTATTTATTTAATTTTTTTTTGCAATTGATATGTTAATTTTTATATAATCGAAAAAAACATTTTTTGAAATTTTTAAAATTTTTTATGTGCTTTAAAATAATTTTGAGTTGTATGTTTAGTTATGAGTTGTAAATTTTTGTATCAAGTATCAAATATCAAATGTCACATCAATAATTCTCCACTCAAATCAAAATTCTTTTCAAAATTATTTTCAAAACTCTTTACCAAACAAATTTTCTACACTCAAATCATAATTCCAAACCCCACAAACTCAAAATACAACTCATACTCTCAAATCATAATTACAAAACACAACCAAACGCAGACATGATTTCTTCTCAATTTTCCATCTTGTAAAGATTTGGATAATTCACATTGGCTTTGCTCTTTTTAATGGCTCTGTAATTTCAAGACTTTTAGAGTTTCTTTTTTCCAAGAGAGCTGCCAACATGAACTTGAATATACATGGTTGACCTTGTTGAAAGTTAGAGCTTTGTTTAGACGGTTCACCTTTTGGAATTTATTGTTTGCATCCAATTTAAATTTAACGTTACCAATACCAAATTTTTTTCATCCAATCAGATTCATTTATTGATTGATATGAGGGGCCTTAAAATTATCATTCAGTATGCTGCAATCCAAATGTTCTACATAATTGGTCATAATTTATTAGATGGATCACTATTATGGATTTCAAGATTAACTGATCCAAACCTTTGCCAACATCATATTGATGGAGTTAATGGTTTCTCAAGTTCTTGGTCTTGCCTATAATAAGTTATTTGGTATTAGTTAGAAAATGCTTCAAGCCATGGAACCTTCAACTATCTGATGATTCACATTTGGAATTGATCAATAGCTTGTATATTTGATGTCTATAAGTTTTGCTTTTTAGTCCTTTGTTTTTCATGTTAGAATCTCTCATAGATTAATGGTTGTTTGTGATGGAAGATTAGGATGCAGCAACTTGTGCATGTTTATTAACCTTGCATGCTGTTTTTTCTTCTATATGCTTTTTATGTTGCTTGCTTATGCAAATGAATCAAATCTACTATTTTTTATCATTTCAATCAAAAAGAAAAACTATTAAAGTTCTAAGTTCTACAGTTAGTAAATAAGAGAGCTCATCTATGAGAGATGATTTGTTTCCCCTTATAAAGTCTATTATTGGGGCTGGCTCTGATACTTTCCTCTAGCATGATAACTAGCACCCTTTGGGCTCTCTCTGGGCTAAATTTGGGGCAAGAATTATCTATGATTCTGCTCTGAATAGTCAGACTAAGGTCATCTCCATTGTTTCTAGTTCTGGTTGGTCTTGGCCTATTGCATCATCATGGGAAATTAGGGAGATGGTCAGCTCTACTCCTGCTGATTTCTCTCCTCATTTGAACCCTAATAGACTTGTTTGGCTCCCCAGGCAAGATGATATATTTAGCATTAGTTCTGCTGGAGTGTGATGTGTTCTGCTGTGTATAAGTATCCAGGTGCCATGTCTGCCTGCTGTTACTGTCTATAAATTCTGCAGGTTTGTGTTGTGTTTGCTTTAGTTTAGCTGCTATGAATAGCTGCCCAGGTGCTGTGTGTGAGAGTGTGTCTATGCCTTGCTGCTGTTGATTCTACCTTGCTGCCACTAGCTCTGTTTGCTGGCTATTTAGCAACTGCACAGGTGTTGTGTACGAGTGTGTGTCGCTATTTCTGCAGCTACTGCCTCACATGTACTGTGGCTATTTTGTAGGAGTTGTTTTCTTTGTTGCTACCGTGGTATTTGGTCGATATTGTGTTTTTTATTTTATTAGAATGGTTTAAAGTTATACGATGTGCATGCTATGTTATGTTTGTGAAATACTTGTCCTCAAGACTAATTCTCATGATTTTCTATTAATATCTGGGTCAAGTTTTTTTATTTTTTATTTTTATTCATGACTCATATTTTGTTTTGAATAGGTTTGTTTCACGAATGTTTATTTCACCAATGTTCCATCCAAACAGTAAGTTGGGCTTTGAACTACATCGTGTTGGTTTTTTTATTATTATAAAGATTTTTATTTAAGACTAACCAACAGTTAATATTTGGCCTTTGCTTTCAGTAGTGATTTCGAATGTGTTCAATGTATGGTTTGGATCTGCATCTTTATAGGAGTTAAATGGTTTGCTGTAAAAATGTTGCAGCTACTTTAGTTGTGCCACATCCACTGCATCCTCAGAAGTCATGCTCTACCACTAATATTAACTTCAATACTGTTTACTCCTCTTAGGATTGCCAACATTGCTTTAAACTCGTCTTTAGAAGTTTCTATTACTTTTTGGGGTTTATTAGTTTGCATTGCACATAATCGTCCTTTCTTTGTGTCTTTTGATTGCTCCTTGATATTTGATTTCCTCTCTTATGTAGTGAAACATAATTTCAGTAAGATATATTCCTATGCTAGTTGCTCATACTATTGTTTTGTGCTTGGACCAGTTGCAGAAGGAAGTATTTGTCTGGATATTCTACAAAATCAGTGGAGTCCAATATATGATATAGCTGCTATACTGACATCTATCTAGGTACGATGGAGTGTATATATGGTTCAAAAATATATATTGCTAGGAATGGTCAGATGATATTGCTCATAGTAAAAAAATCACCCTTTGATTTTGATTTAAAGATACTAGTTTCAAATGATTAGTGAAATGGTAAACTGAAGTTGTAGTTAATTTGCTTGAAAAAGTGTTATCCAGAAGAACTTTTTCTGTTAGTTTTTTGGTGGAGTATGACAGACTCATGTTTTTTGATTTTGGGAAAAAAAGGACATCAAGCCTGCTACCAATTTAGAGCATGCTAGCAGAAAACATATCTCCTTTGGCTCTTGTGCTATTTATTTTTTTCTTTATGGTTTCCACTTTCCTCTATGTAGGTAATATAAAATATGAGAAATCTAGAATGAAATACAAAAATATTTGAGAAATCTAGAGGAACCAAGGAACTTCATGCTCATGATTTCTGATAAGGAGCAGAATAAAACCATATCCAATATGCCATATAATTTTACTGTCTCTATAGGTGTGCCTCTTTATTCATCTTGAATCAATGGGCATTGCTGATCCTAATTGAATTGAAAAATCTGCTTTATAGTAGTTATCATCTCTCTCATCTTCAGTTCTACTTTAATGGTTGAATAATTGAATCTGAATAGGTTATTGTGATGGAATGAAAAGTATTGTGAACGGATCTGGTTTAAATGATTCTGTTGCTGGTGAAGTTGTAAGGTTTTCAGTTGTTTTGAAAGATGCATATCAATATCCTGCTCCAGTTGAGTCAGAGAAGCTTCAAGTACAGATAATGCGGGAAATTGATTCCTATTAGAGACATCATAGTGTTTGCTGATTTTTTTTTTTTTTTTTAATTGCACAGAGCACTATGCAGGCAATTCAATTCCAACTGCTGCAAGCTCCCCTATCTATCATTAAATTTTCTGGTGACTTGAAATATGGTATTCCTATTTATTCACACTATGAAACTCTTTTAATAAATGTTTGTAGGTTGACTCCGAGTTTGAGCTCAGCTCTACTTGTGTGGCTTGGTGGTAGCCTTCCAGCTCAGCTCGATTAGTAAGGAAGTCTGGCGAAGTTTTGTTTATGTTCCTTCTCTTGTTGTGTTTTTATTTTTACAGCATTAAGTTGTCAATTCAAATGCAAAAGTCAATACAAAAAATATGCACTCCTTCCCCCCCCCCCCCCCCCCCTTCTTTTTTGTTTACACCTGCACTATCTATGTTTAACTTCTTGGCTTCCTGTGATTTTCTTCTAGCTGTCTGGAGTGGGCCAAAATTGGTAGATGTTCTCGAACTTCTTGGGATACCCAAGTTGACAAGTGCCACATCATTAGGTGGAAACATGTTGAATTTGTCAGCATTGATAAATGCAAGGTAGGTAATTGAACATCTATTTCTTATTTTGGGAATTTTTTCTTTTCTTTTTTTTCTCTTTCGTTGTTTCTTTTTTTTTTTTTTGTAGGAGGAGAATGGGGGTCCGTATAAGGCATCAATTCCATTATCCCAGGCCACAAACCCTGAAGCTGATGTTTTACTCGCATATGAGATGAATGGAGTTTTGCTGATTTCTTTGGAGAAGTTTATAAGTTTTGAATTCACTTCGCCTGTTATGATGTAAATTGCACATTTCTAGTTTGTCTACTTTTTTCGTACATCTTTCTCTTAACCTCTAGTCCATTCATTGTTCAACAGAAAATCGACCTCCAAGAAATGAATCTCTTGGTTTTGGTGGCAGCAAGCTTTTGTTGTAGTTATTTAAATAATTTTCTTATTCTTGAAAATGCACAGAAAACTAAGATCAAAACTGACTGTAATCTTGTGTCTCCTAAGAATAATCTGTTAACTTTGTTTTAACAGGACTACTGACTGTGAATTTGTCACATCCTCACAACCATTATTATGCCCAGTTATGGAATAAATTATTTTTCCAACTATTTTTCATAACTATCTAGTGTTGGTTTCAGGATCACAATAAAATCCATCAAGGTTTTAGATTGTTTAATAACCAGCTCTCAACCTCACATCATTCTTCCATGGATTGATGCCAGTATCCTGTGGGCCACTTGGTGGCAGGATAGGCATCTCACACAAAATTTTTGGCCACACCAGCCAGTAGGTAGGAAGATTTATTCTATCAGCTATGCAGTTTTAACTCATGCAGCCATCGTATAATTGTGTAATCCTGCAAAAATCCCTTCAATAATAAAAGAACAGGACAGCATAAAAACCTTGTTGCTGTGCTTTTTGTGTTTTTATTTAATTGTTATACTTCCCTCTGTTAAATTTGGGGAACAAGTTTTATAGTTTACCATTCTAATTTTACTTCACTGGCATGCATTGCTGCTAAAGCCTCTAAACAGGGATCATGGGTATCCATTACGTGTAGTTGTCCCTGGTATTATAGGTGCTCGTTCCGTTAAGTGGCTGGATCATAATTGTCGAAGAGTGCTAGGTTGGAATATTGTTTATTTCTCTTTAAATTGTTTTGATAGTGGCTTCCTTTTTTCAATGTGATTTACAGTTGAGTTCATATTGGTACTTAATAGGGCTTCTTGATTCAAAAAGACTATAAAATGTTTCCACCTTCAGTTAATTGGGATAATATTGATTGGTCTACCAGAAGGCCACAAATGGATTTCCCCGTTCAGGTATTGGCTTAGTGCCTCTCTCTCTCTCTCTCTCTCTCTGGATACAACATGACTTTGATATGAATCCCTCATAAAACCTTATTGTAATGTTAGAAATGCAAAAGAGGATATAAATACATACTTGACTTTGATATGAATCCCTCATATAATGTAAACGACCAACTTATAATCCATTAAATAGTTGTGTATAGACACCAAAGGAAATGCAAATTGCTGTCAATCTTTTAAAATTATAAGTTGCTTAATGCTGTGTTTGGTTAGGGGATTTGGAAAGAAAAATGAAAAAGATAGGTGAAATGTGAATAAAACATGTCTATATTTCACTTAGTTTTACACACATTTTTCCTTTCTTTTTCCAAATCCCTCCTTAAATTCTCCAACCAAACACAGTATAAAGGCCATAATTTTTCAACTAACAATTGAAGGATTTGCTTCTTGACAGTGTGTTATATGTTCCTTAGACGTGAACACTGTTTGCATTTGAGGTTTAGTGGTTATCTCTTGAACTTTGAGCTCAGGTCAGGGAGAATTTGTCATCCAATGGGAATTGTTTGTAGAGAATACTCTGTTAATCCTTTGCATCTAATCTGAGCGTAGACCCGTTGGTGAGTTTGTCATATCAGTATTATTACATACATTTAAGTCATTTGTTAATTTTTTATTATGACATTACTTTTATGGGATCATTGAATTATTTTATTAATTTTAAAAATATTTTGTTGATGTTTTAAAATTTCTTGATCATTTCTTAATACCTCAAGATATATTTTTGTTCCTGAGTCATTGGTTTTTGTACTTATGTGAAGTTTCCTTTGTCATGCAGACAAGAATGCTACAGGGTTAGTTGCTCCAGCTATTGTCGCGGGTTTAAGTGCCTTAGCACATATATTGGGCACCCTCGTCCCTGTGATAGGAGTAAGTGGATTTGCTACAACTGCAACTGTTATAGGAACTATTGTCGGTAGTTTTAGATAATCTCTTAATAGTTGTTGATATGTTTAGAAAGTTAGATATGCATAGTTTTGGATGGTTTAAACTTTTTGTACAGTTTATAATTTAAAGATATGGTTTTTGAATGTTTGTAATGTATAGACAATTGTTGAATGTTTATAATTTATGGATATAGTTTCTTTTTGATGTTTCAAACAATGTTTTGTGATACTTGTTTGTAATATTTGTTAGATTGTACAAAATTGGTCAAATAGAACCTACTGAATTTAAAAATAAAAAAAGCTGCATATTCTACAGCAGGCATAATAAGTCGTTGTATCACATATTTTACGGCGTGCAATTAGTGTCGTTATTTGTCTCACCAATTAACGGTGTGCAAAAGTAGTAGAAAAAGTAACGACGCACAAAATCTGTCGTTAAATAGTTTTTAACGGCATACTATAGCGTGTCATAGAAAAAGTAACAACGACGCACAAAATTTGTCGCTAAATAGTTTTTAATGGCATACGAAGCATGTCGTTAAAAGTGAATGACTTTTCTTGACTGGTCATAATATGACGCGCGTTGCACGTCGTAGAAGGATTTTTACGGCGTACATTGTGCACCCTTTTTTTGTTGTAGTGATGCCATTGTGGATTCTCTGTTTCTACATGCACAAGATTTCAAGATGAGCCATTAAAAGGATTTGGAAGAGGAAAAAACTCAAAATACAAAGTGTTGTTCATTTAACTTCAGAACATTTTAATCCCTGCTATTTTGGTTGGGTACAAAAGTCCGATATGGCCATTTTCCCTTGTAATATGTTCAATTTAAATGCTATAGTAATTATTCAAATTTTCTGGATTTCAATCATGGAGAAAAAAAAAGGGACCAATAATCCTAAAGAATGTCTAGGAAACTTACCTGTGGAAACAGCAGGATTAGTACTAACAGAATCACATAAGACTCAAGAAAACACAGAATTGCAATAATAAAATAAAGCAGAAACTATAACATGATATTCAGTAAATAATATTGCATAGAATGAAATGGAATGTCCAAATGACCAAATCACCCCTAGATGGTTCTTTGTTCATTCATATATATATATATATATTAAAATTTTTAGTTTAAACAAGCCAATCACCTTGAGTTTCATTTATGTAGTTGGAATGGAAAAGGTTCATTCAAATATTAAGGAACCTATCTTCTTCAAAGACGCAATGCAACCAAACAAGCTTTGAATGCACACACTTGCAACTAGTCCTATTAGTATAGCTCATATATATCCGCAAGGTCTGTAAGTTCATGTATATGTGCAAGTGATCTTTCCTTTCAATGAAGAATTGAATTTCCTCCCTTTTGGTATTGTTCTTATATGAGATTTTGTTTTACTGAGGAATATTCTCAACACAAACTAATAATAAGTGAATGATACTTAAAGATCTTGTTTACCTGAAAAGAAAACTTTCTTAAATATCAGACCCCTATCTAAAAACCTATGGATGGTAATAATGTCTAAATTAGGAGTATAAAAAGTTATAGAAACATGTAGACAAAAAAAAGTTGCAATTCAAACAAATATAGAACAGCGTGAAGTATTTCATAGAACTGAAAGAAAAATCAAGAAGCTCTGGTTGTGCCAATTCAAGAAGAATAGTTAAGCAATATGCAGTTGTAACAAATTCAAGCCACAAGTAGAAAATTTTAACACAAAACATGGGACAACATAAACAATTACAACACTGCTAAAATCATTTTGTGGTAGTGATCAACCCAAATTGACAAAACAAAACTACTAATTATGAACATTTTGCACATTCCCAAACTCTATTCCGCTACCAAAACAGCAACATAACATAACATATCCAACAGATGGAAAAACAAAAATTTTTTTAATCTTTTTTTCCCCTACTTCCCACACACTAATAAGGAAACCCTCCAAATGGATCCTGTACATTGTAATCCATACTTCCTCACCACTAGTCACCACTAGTGTTGAATTCCACAATAGAGCAATCAAAACAAGCTAAAAGGATAAAAACAAACAGACATGATAATATACAAAATACTTTGAACATCTCTGAAAGCAGCAAGCATGACCACAACACCAACTAAGCGCATAAATGTAAAAAACAAAACCCGACAAATTAATTATATAGCCCTTTCAAATTTATTAGTACATTTCCATATTGCCTCTTCAATCTTCCTGAGTCAAAAACCCATTACTGCCCTAAATAATATTTTTTGGGTACAAATTTCAACAACACATTGCAATAGGTTTGTCAATAAAATGCATTAGGGCTTTCAATACACACACAATCAGCGACCAAATATATATGCAAATACATACACAATCAATGGATTAGGGCTTTCAAACTAATGAGAGAGAAAGGAAAAAGCAGGGAAAATATATGAAACTACTTAAATCAAACTCGTTTAGGCCATCAAACCCATAAAACTTTACAAATCAAACCACTTCATCTCAGTCCATTTTGCAAAATCAACACAATATGAAATTGTAGACATCATAAAAGCCCTAGAGTAAGATTCAGAATGGGGGAAATAGAGAAACAGGGACAGAGAAAGACAGGTCGACAGACTGAGAGACAAAGAGAGAGAAAGACAGGTTGACAGACCGAGAGACAGAGAGAGAGAAAGATAGACCGAGAGTGAGTGAGACATAGATAGACTGATAGTAAGAGAAAACCTAGGTGGATTAGGTGGTGGTGGTCCTGATTTGTGGCGGCGGCGGCGGCGGCGGCAGTAGCGGTGGCGAGTGGCGGTGGTCTGCGCTGAGGTGAGGTTGGGTGAGGTTTGGTGCTGACGGAGTCTGTGTGTGAGAGAAAGCACCAGATGTGTAAAAATAAACAGGCACCAACATTTACTCATTTCCCTCTAAAATTCCATTCAACCTTTGGCGACAAAACTATGAATTTGTCGGCAAATAGTAGAAAATGTTATTAACGGCGACCAAACCATTAGTCGCCAAAAGTGAATATTGGCCGACTAAATTCCTAGTAGCCAAAGACTAACAGTAAATATGTCTGTTTTGGGCAACTAAATGGCTTTTTGTCGCCAATAATTACTAAACACCGACTAAAACAGAATTTAGTAGCCTAAAATGTAGACTTACGCCGACTAATATTTTTTTAGTCACCAAAAAGTGGCATATTCAGCTACTAATTTTTTTTTTAGTCGCAAATAAGTAATATATGGTGACTAAAAAATTTTAGTAGCTATTGTATCAACAAACACCGACTAATACAATTTTTAGTCGCCAAAAGGTTAACTTTTGGCGACTAAATTCCTTTTAGTCGCCAAATTTGGTCGCCAAATGTGCATTTTCTTGTAGTGAATTGAATTGACGATTAAAATTTGATTTAATTTTTCTTCTTTTGGCGACCAAGTGATTGGTTGGGAAAAATAGCTAACACTTTTGCCGACTAAAGTTGTTAGTCGGTGTTTTACCACTCACATTTGGCGACCAAAATGTTGGTAGGCAAAGGGGTGTAAAAATGGCCTGCGACCTAAGACATGGGCCTAGGCCATCATTTTGAAGACTAGCTCGGCCCGTGGGGCGAGACATGGGCCTAGGCCATCATTTTGAAGCCTAGCTCGACTCGTGGCCCGGTTCATCGACCCGTTCAAGGCCCACTTAAAGCCCGACCCGAGGCCGAGTGTCATTTTTAATAGAAAGGAATAAAATTTTGGTGAAAACAAATAGGAAAAAAAAAATGTTCAGGTCCGCCCATGTTCGGTCCAAAGCTTAAATAACCCATAGGCCTAGGCCTAATTTTTTGACCCATGGCCCAGTACTGCCCAACCCGAATTTGGCAAGAGCTCGCGCGGCCCGACATGGGCTCGAGTGGGCCAGGCCAAGCTGGGCCAAATTTACACCCTAGCGAAAGGATACATTTGGCAACTAGATAATTAGTCGGTAAAGTCATTAATTTTGGCAACTAAAGTGTTTGGTCGCCAATAGGTTTATTGCCGACTAAAGTTTTAGTCGTGCAAACATTATTTTTGGCGACTAACATTCTTAGTCAAGGAGTGGTACAATTGGCTACTAACATATTTGGTCGGAAAAATAGTACTTTTGGCAACTAACTTTTTTTAGCTACAAAATGGTTTAGTTGCGATAGTTATATATTCAACGACAAAATTTTAGTTGGCAAATAGATTCTTTTTCCCGACTAAATAATTTTTTAGTTGCAAATTATTTTTGCCAACCATGTATCCGCGACCAAAGTGGCAACTAAAAAATTTAGTCGTAGAAGACTTTTGTCGATTAAAACAAAATTTTACCGACTAAATTTTTAATCGACAAAAATGTAATTTCTTGTAGTGTTAGAGGAATTTTTTATTCACATTTTTTTTTTCTCGTTGCAAGAAATTAATGGGAGAGGTATGATAGTTTTCTTTCCCAAAAAATTATAGTTCCATAAAAGATGTACAAAAATAAAATAAAAGAAACAAATAAACACTTTGTGTGAGTCATAGTCTTTCTATTTGTTATTGAATCATTTTTTAAGCACTTATTATAAGAACAATCTTCTGTGTAAAATAAATAACTCGAAACAAATAAAACAAATAAAAATAAATTATTTACAGAATTTATTTTACCGAACTGAATAAATATTTAAAAGATCAAGTCAAGTGTATGGCATTCTGTCCTTAAGACAGATTTGTCTTGCTTTGGTGCTTGCGGATATAAGGTGTCTATCTTCCAGGATATAATGATCTTCACAAATTGTAGTACCACTCCAAACAATTTGTACGGCGAACAAAACCTGTGTTCTTATACTCTCAAATATTTCTCCTAAAAATAATATGAAAAATAGATAATGCAAAGAATAAAATCTGGAACAATAATGCAACAAATGAATTTTCGAATCTTGAAATCTGCTGGAATGGTCCAGGTATTTATAGGCAAGTGGTACCTGTTCAGACAGATAAAATTTTGAATTGAAGAGATGCAATTTGTTCTAAATAGATATTAAACCAAACAGGTTTGAACTGTTTGAATCTGTCTGCTAGAAATAAATCTGTCCGGTTCAACCTTTTTGAACCTACTGGAAATTGAACCAGAGAAAGGCTCTGTTTGGACAGAAAAAATTAGCGCAAAATTTAAATTAATTTTGTTTAAGAAATTCAAATAAATTTTGTCCAAAAAATTAATGTTAGAACCGACCTAACCCACACCCGCGCCCTGCACAGCTCGACCAGACGGACGGCGGCGGCGGCGGCGGGGCGCGTGTATGGTGGTTTGAGCCAAGGTTCGCATTGTCCATAACTCCTCCCTTTTACAAACTTAGGATGCCCCTTGGGGTCCAACCCAAGTGTTGCCACCTAGAACTTATATACACACATAAGTTCTCTTAAGTTTCCAATGTAGGAGAAGCCTTATAAGGAAATCCACATTTTATTCTTTAACTGTCTATTCCACGAACTCGAAAACGACGTTAACTTCTCATTCACTCATAAATAGTTTTGACGAACTGTCTTCATCGTGTGACTTACCATGCGGCAAGGAACACGACACTTCTTTGAACCCACATCAAAAGACGTGTGGACCCCACTCAAATTTGGGCTCAAAGTTAGCCCAAAATAAGCCTATGAAAACCATAAATTCCAACAATCCCCCATATGAATAGAATTTGACAAAGAGAAAATGCAACAACATGATCTAATTATATAGAGTACAAAAATTGGAAATATTCTGCAAAGGATATGTAGTTTTTGGCTTTGAACCTTCCCTTGTGAGACACTATCGGATTTACTAGCTAATCAGGGAATAGGATGTCTTAAACTATTCAACCATTTGTGTAAACCAAGACAATAGAACTCATATAATATATTTACCAGACACAGTTTAGTTCTCACTATTGTATTCATTTTGGCCCTGAACAACCTGGTCTTTCATGAGTGCTCTAAAGAATTATAGCCCTTTACAAATCTCATAGAACCGACCCAGTTCACACTCATATAGGTGATTTTTATGAAGAGTATCCTACCATACTCCACTAGGTATACCTAGATATAAGAATCATTAAAAGTATTATTTAACCTAAAACACTATAGACATTACTATTTCATTATAGAAATGGGTAGGAGTTTGACTCCCCAGTGATCCTTATGAGTCATACACAACTCGGTTGTCTCTTTGAACCTAGATCTTGGGATCTCCAATCAACTAGGTTGGGTTGCCGTTGTAGTCACTCTTATTAAATAGGCTTAAGTCCTATTCCTCTTGATGAATTCTCCACTAACTCTCTTGCTAACTTTTTGGTTAGTGGATCCGCTATGTTGTCTTTAGACTTCACATATTCAATGGAAATAATTCCATTAGAGAGTAGTTGTCTCATGATGTTATATCGACGATGAATGTATCGTGACTTACCGTTATGCATATGACTCTGTGCTCTACCTATTGCTAATTGACTATTGTAATGTATGCATATAGCAGGCACCGATTTTGGCCACATTGGAATGTCTTCAAAGAAGTGGTGAAGCCATTTTGCTTCTTCCCCAGCTTTTTCTAAAGCTATGAATTCTGATTCAATAGTAGACCTAGTAATGCAAGTTTGTTTAGAAGATTTCCAAGATACAGCCGCATAATCAAGTGTAAAGACATACCCACTGGTGGATTTTGAGTCTCTAGTATCCAATATCCAGTTTGCATCACAGTATCCTTCAAGTACTGCTAGATATCTAGTATAATTTAGCCCAATATTACGAGTAAATCGGAGGTATCCAAAAACCCTTATAATCGCTTTCCATTATCCTACTCTTGGATTACTCATATATCTACTTAATTTACTAACTGCATAGGCTATATTTGGGCGAGTGCAGTTCATCAAGTACATTAAGCTTCTAATAATTTGGATATACTCTAATTGAGAAATACTTTCCTGTACATTCTTAGAAAGAAACAAATTGACATCCATAGGTATTCTAGCAAGATGATCATCATCTTTGCTAAATTTGTCAAGTATTTTCTCAATGTAATGTGATTGTGACAAAGCATAACCTTCTGATATTTTGGTAATTTTCATACCAAGAATTACATCAGCCATCCCCATGTCTTTCATGTCAAAATGTTTATTCAACATTTTCTTGGTAGTTTTAATCATGTCATTATTACTACCTATGATGAGCATATCATCCACATAAAGACATATTATAACATAGCCTTTGTTTGTATTTTTAATATAAACACATTTGTCACATTCATTAATTTTGAATCCATTTGACATCATTGCTTTGTCAAATTTCTCATGCCATTGCTTTGGCGCTTGTTTTAAACCATATAATGATTTAACCAATTTACACACTTTCTTTTCTTTTCCTGGAACAGAAAATCCTTCTGGTTATTCCATGTAAATTTCTTCATTTAACTTACTATTTAAGAAAGTGTTTTTACATCTATTTGATGAATTTCTAGATTGTACAAAGATGCAATGGCAATTAGCATTCTAATAGATGTTAGTCTAGTAACTGATGAGCATGTGTGAAAGTAATCAAGACCTTTTCTAAATCAAGACCTTTTTTTTTCTAAATCCTTTGATCACAAGTCTTGCCTTGTATTTGTTAATTGATCCATCCGCTTTCATTTTTCTTTTGAAAATCCATTGGTACCTAAGAGGTTTACAACCTGGTGGCAGATCTACCAATTTCCAAGTGTAATTTTGCAGGATGGATTCAACTTTGCTGTTTACAGCTTTTTTCCATAAAGGAGCTTCAGGACTGGACATAGCTTCTTTGAAAGTTAAAGGCTCATTTTCTAACAAAAAAGTTAGAAAATCTGGACCAAAAGATTTTGAGGTTCTAGTACGTTTACTACGCATAGGCTCTCCTATTCCTCATTTTAATCTAGCTCTTGCTTGCTCTTGTTCTTGACTGTGACTAGTAATAGCATCATAAGATTTTTTATTGGTACTAATCTCTTGTTCAGTCTTATTTAGAAATACATGTTTAAAGAATGATGCATTCCGAGATTCAATAATAGTATTTACATGTATTTTGAAATGTTCTGATTTATGAATCAAAAATCAATATGCACTACTATTCTTAGCATAACCAATGAAAATGCAATCAATGGTTTTAGGACCTATCTTAGTCTTTTTAGGACTAGGAATTGTCACTTTAGCCAAACACTCTCACACTTTTAAGTTTTGTAGGATGGTACTCTTCCATGCCACATTTCATAAGGTGTTTGATTCACTTTCTTTCAGGGTACTTTATTAAGTATATAATTAGCAAAAAGTATTATTTTCCCCTCACAAGCTCTGAGGTAATCCAGAACTTATTAACATAGCATTCATTATTTCTTTTAAAATCTTATTTTTTCTTTCAACAATTCCATTTGCTGAAGTGAGTAAGGAGTGGTGATTTGATAAATTATTCCATGTTCTTTACAAAACTCACCAAAAGGTGATTCATATTCACCACCTCTATCACTTCTAAGTTTTTTTTTTTAATTTTCTTACCAAGTTGATGTTCAACTTCATTATTGTATTGAATGAAAGTTTCCAAAGCTTCATCATTGGTTCGAATTAAATAAATATAACTATATCTAGTATAGTCATATATGAAAGTGATAAAGTATTTTTTCCCACCTCTTGTTTAAATTGATTTAAAATCACAAATGTCACTATGAATTAATTTAAGTTGTTCCGTACTTCTTTTAATTGTATGAAAAGGAGTTTTAGTTTATTTTGCCTCAATGCAAATTTCACATTTATGATTTAAATCAATGTCAAATTTGGATAAATATTCCATATTAATTAATCTATGCAAAAATCCATAATTAACATGCCCTAGTCTACCATGCCACAAATTTGAAGACTCAAGCAAGTAAGAAGAAGATGTATTTTTATTAATAATAAAGGGTATAACAGTTATTACATTCATTTTGAAAAGGCCATCAGACATGTAACATTTTCCTACATACATCCCGTTTTTGGTAAGTACAAATTTGTCACTTTTAAAAACTAGCCTAAACCGATTTTTACTCAACAGAGATCCGGAGACTAGATTGTTGCGAATGTCTGGTACATGCAGCACATTGTTGAGAGTGAGTTCCTTTCCAGATGTCATCTTCAAAATAATCTTTTCTTGTCTTTCAACTTTAGAAGTCAAGAAGTTGTCCATAAAAAGTTGTTCACCGTTGTCTACCACAAAATAAAATGTGAACATCTTTTTGTCGGCACAAATGTGGCGAGTAGCACCAGTGTCCACCCACCACTCTTTAGGATTTCCGACAAAATTTGCCTTAGAAACAACTGCAGAAAGATTTATGTCATCTATGCCATTGGAAATTTTGTCTACTTCGGTCATATTGGCTTGAGGAGGCTTCTTGCTTGATCTTCCTTTGCCTTTGCGCTTGCTACGGCAATCTTTGGCTCGATGTCCCTCTTTGTCACAGTTGTAACATTTGCTATTGAACTCATACTTTTTAGTTTCCCCTCCTTTAGAGCCTTGTGCTGAACTTTCTCCAGAAAACTTTCGTTTCTTTGTTTTTGGAGCATGTTCTACCACATTTGCCTCAGACTCCATGGGATGCTTACCAGCCTGTTTCTCATAATTACGGTTGTCGTCCTCAATCTTCAAATGCACAATCAATTCTTCCAAAGTCATTTCTTTGCGCTTGTGTTTGAGATAGTTCTTGAATTCCTACCAGCCTTGTGGTAATTTCTCAATTAAGGCAGTAACTTGGAAGGATTCATTGAGAGACATGCCTTCTACATGAATGTCATGCAGAATGAGTTGGAGATCTTGAACTTGGCTGATCACAATCTTAGAATCAAACATCACAAAGTCTAGAAATTTGCCTACTATGAATTTCTTCGAGCCAGCATCTTCTGTTTTGTATTTTTTCTCCAAAGACTCCCAAAGTTCTTTTGCCGTTTTGATACGATTGTAGATGTTGTATAATGTGTTGTCAAGTCCGTTCAAGATATAGTTCTAGCAAAGGAAATTAGTATGTTTCTAGTCATCGACCACAACAATCACTTACCGATCGGTTTCATCCTCTTTCAGAGTAGGAGCATCCTTACGGAGAAACCGTACCAAGTTGAGAGTAGTAAGATAGAACAGCATTTTCTGCTGCTATCTTTGGAAATTAGTTCCTAAGAACTTCTCTAGCATTTCACCGTGATTGATTGGCATAGTAACAACAGGAGAGGGGGCTAGAGCAATTGCAGCCACCCTACCAGTACTAGTTTGAGCATTAGTTTCAGTAGCCATAAATTCTAAATTATAAAACAAAATTATAATTATAATTTTATACTACATAGAAAATTAAACCAAAATCACATAATTTAATTTTGTAAAAATAAAAGAAACAAAAATTGTAACTTTTATTTTCAATTAATTTGAAAATAAAATAAAATTTTATTTAATCAAATTAATTCCATACAAAAATTTAAATTCCTGTAACACTTTAATAATTAAAATACTGAAATAGAATTTTAATTAATGAAAACTCAGAAATTATTTCTGAAAATCAAAAATTAATTTCTGACCAACTTCACAAATAAATATTCAAAATTGTTAATGACTACTAGTATATTACTACTAGTTGTCAAAAAAAATAAACAGCATATTACTACTATTTGTTTTTCCAACCAGAATATTATTTGTAAAACCATAGAAAATCATTTTTGTAAGAATAAGAAAGAAGAAAGGAAACAGACGAAAAATTTTGTTTAAACATAATAATTCGAATATGTCTTAAGATTATAGGAACAATCTTCTGTGTAAAATAAATAACTCGAAACAAATCAAACAAATAAAAATAAATTACTTACAGAATTTATTTTACCGGACCGAATAAATATTTAAAAGATCAAGTCGAGTTTGTGACACTCTGTATAATATTCCCAACATTTCATATAGAGCCAAACACACCCCTATGTTAAACTCCATTTAGGATATGTAAACCCAACTCCAAACTTGATGGTAGGTGTGACCAAACACCCCATTTCAACACAAAAAAATAAAATAAATAGAAGTGCAGAATTTTTTTTCTTCATTGTCTTCATTCTTCATTCTCTAACTTCTCTCTACTTTCTCTCTCATTTTCCTTTTCTTTCTTGGAGGCCAAACACCACACCTTTGCTCCACCATTACACCACCACCTTAACCCACCATCTCCACCACCGCCGGCCACCTTATCTCGCCGGAAAAAGGGTCTGGTCGGCCACTCCTTAAATCCATCCGAAAATTACACAATAGAAGCACCAACTCTAGATTTTTCTTAATCTTTTGAAGAATCAAAGCATGGGGTTTATTTTCTTGATGGATTAGAGGCTTGTAATTGGTAAGAGTCTTTCTCTAAAAGTTTAGTTTAAGGTTTTACATATTTTGAGTTAGAGATGATGAAATTTTTGTATTTTAGATCTATTATGATTTGGGGTTTGATTGTTGAATTTTATACTCTCAATTAGTTTCTATGAATTTTTTACATGTTAAAAAAAAAATGATCAATTTGATGGCTTTTTTGGAGATTAAGATTTTGGGTTAATCTAGGGTTTGAATGTGATGTAAAAATTGGAGATTTTGGTGTTAGGAAATTTATATGTTGAAATTGATTTAATAAATGGTGGATTGGGTATCTCTATGGTCTATGGAGGAATTTTATAAGTGATTGAAGAGATTTTACTTAAGTTGTTGAGTTTATACAAAAATGTTGATTTTTGACTTTTGTAGTTAATTGATGGTGGTATTGTGCATATAAATTGATTGGATATTTACAAAGTTACTAACTCAAAGATGTACAAAGGATGGGTGTTGTGGAGATTGGATAAGTTATTTGTTTGGGTGACTTGAAGTTGGAGGAGTTCTTTAGCTTGTCATTCCTTAGCATAATTTTATTTAGGATCATTTTTTGTAGATGTTGTAATTTTCATTGAAGGCTTTTCCTAATTTTAGATCCTATTTACTAATTGTTAGGATTGGAGGAAGGCATCTCTACACCTCTTGGAAATTAATTTGTAGAGGTTCAAATCTACACTTTTGTTATTTTTGGAGGTGAGTATACTTACCATGGAAATTACTTTACCTCTATCTTTATTACAAAGTTTGAAAATAATTTTTGAATTAAAGGAAGTGAATGATACATTTCATCATGATATATGTATAAAAAGAAAATCTATAAATTTATTGAGGCCAAGGGTTGAGTTTAAATGAAGATATGATTTCATTTGTATAATGAAGCATTAATTTTTATGAGAATTTATTTAAGTTGAGTCTTTCAAATTTTATGATGATGATGATTGAATGACAATGAAATGTTATGTGAGGGTATTTATTTTATTGATCATATAACGAATATAGCCTTTGGGGCAAGGGCCAAAATGCTTTAGGGTCTGGGGACCGAAATGTTTTAAGGACCATAAGGGTCGTTGTATGAATAAGGGTCCCGGGGACCAAACATTGAAACAAGAATTGAAGTGACGATGATATGAGTTATGTTCCTATGGTTATGTTTTGGGTAACGGTACCGTCACCACCTAAGTTAAGCAGGTAACGCGACCCTAAGGCTATGTAGTGGATTGTATGATGGACAGGAAATCTTAATGTATTGAAAAGTTATATTTTTGTTTACTTTCATTATCCAAATGTAATTTTTCTGCCTTATGAGATTCCTTGGAAAAATCTTGATAACGTTTTATGAAAATTGTATTACATCATTTTTATTTTTATTTTGTATAAATTTAAGTCCAATTAAGCTCTTATGTTTATTATCTTTATTTTGAACCCTATTGGAAGGAGCAAGTTTTATAACTCCATGGTATTGGTATACTCATTGGGCTTTAGCTCATTCTTTTAAATAATTTTTTTTCCAGATTCATAGACTTTTGTGTGGCTCGCCTCAACTTGGAAGACTAGAATTTTTTTGAAGGATCAAAGGTGGGCATCTTGTGGTTGAGGTTTTGCTTAGGGTCATTCTAGGATGTAAGTTTACTTTTTTTTATGAAGGAGGTTGGTTGTAAATATTGCTTATGAAGTTGGATGTATTGATGGATTCGTGATTAGTATGTATCATTTTTTTTTTTTTGGAGGAAATGCTTGGAAACTGTCTTGTAGCATGATAATACTTTTTTTGTCTTTGAATAGATCATCTCATATATGTTAGGCAATTGAAAGGTCTTATGCACTTTTGGTGATTTTGGTGATGTGATGTAAGAATTATACAGGAATTGTGGTGTAAAGGTGCTATGGCGTTTGAGGTGCACCGTCTTGGCGGGGTTTTGCCTTGCCAAGATTGGGTCGTTACACTCTGTCTTTAAGACAGATTCATTCCCCTTTGGTACTTACAGATATAAGGCGTCTATCTCCCAGGATACAATGATCTTCACAAATTGTAGTAGCACTCCAAACAATTTGTACGACGAACAAAACCTGTGTTCTTATACTCTCAAATATTTCTCCTAAAAATAATATGAAGAATAGATAATGCAAAAGGCAAAATCTGGAACAATTCTACTGGAACAATAATGCAACAAATGAATTTTCAGATCTGGGAATCTGCTGGAATAGTCCAGGTATTTATAGGCAAGTGGTTACCTATTAGGACAGATAAGACTTTGAATTGAACAAATGCAATATGTTCTGAACAGATACAGTTTAAACCGAACAGGTCTGAACTATTTGAATTTGTCTATTAAAAGTAAATCTGTATAGTTCAACCTGCTGGAAATTGGACTCTGTTTGGATAGAAAAAATTGGCGCAAAATTTAAATAAATTTTGTCAAAAAAATTAATGTTAGAATCGATTCGACCCACAACCCACACCTGCGCCCTGCACGACTCGGCAGGTCGGCGGCGGCACGCGCGTATGTAATGGTTTGAGCTAAGGTTCACATTGTCCATAACTCCTCCCTTCTACAAACTTGGGGTGCCCCTTGGGGTCCAACTCAAGTGTTACAACCTAGAACTTATATACACACATAAGTTCTCTTAAGTTTTCAATATGGGACAAGCCTTACAAGAAAATCCACATTTATTCTTTAATTGTCCATTCTACGAACCTGAAAACGACGTTAACTTCTCATTCACTCATAAATGGTTTTGACAAACTGTCTTCACCGTGTGACTTGCTATGCGACAAGGAACACGTCACCTCTTTGGAGCTATCTCAAAAGACATGTGGACCCACTCAAATTTGGGCCCAAAATTGGCCCAAAACAAACTTGTAAAAACCATAAATTCCAACACTTACTTTGTATTTCATAACATTGCTATTTTATTTCCCAATGATATGATCCGTGTTAGTTACAATGGTCCTAGTTTGTGTTTCAGTAAGAAAAAATGTCAACCATACTAAAATTAAAATTAATATTGCAATTTTAAATTGAGTAAATTTACATATCAAGTTTTAAAAATTATTAATGGTTTACTAAATGCCAAATTAATCATGATGGCTTATGATCATCATAATAGTGGCCACAAAATTCGTTGATAGATCATTGTGGTACTACGGTGGTGATATGCCATGATGGTGATTTACCTTGCGATAATACTAATCATTGTGATGGTGATCAGTGACCATGGATGATGGTAGAAGTGTAAAATTGGCCGGCAGTTTGGGCCCACGCCTAAGCTCAGCCCGAGGCCTTGGGCCAGGGCCTGAGCCACCATTTTTAAGCCCGGTCCGGCCTATGGGCTCGGTCCACTTAGCCTGGCCCGTGGGCCCATCCATCGGCCCGCTCAAAAGCTTAGTCCGAGGCCCAGTGTTATTTTTAATGGAAAATAATAAAATTTTTGTGAAAAAAATTAAAAAAAATTAAAAAAAATTGTTTAGGCCCGCCTAAGCCCGCCCAAAGAGTGAGCCTAGGCCTAGGCCTAGGAGCTCGACCTGAGGCTCGACCCACTGGCCCGTCCAAAGCCCGAGTACCCTTGGGCCTGGGCTTGGGCTTAGGCCTAGTTTTTTGGCCTATAGGCCAGCCTGGCTTGGCCCAATTTTTGGTGGAAGCCCGCAAGGTCCGACATGAACTGAGCTCGGCCTGAGCCCGTATGGGCCGGACCGGGCCAAAATTACATCCCTAGATGATGGGTGGTGTGGTTGTGAATTTTATAGGGAAAATAACATGTCAGTGCTAACTTTTAAAAATGAAAACAACTTCATAAAAAAATTTATAAAATTATATTTTTAATGTTTCAAAGTTTTTCATTAATATGTTATTATTTTTTCTACATTGCACTTGAATGATATTTTTCCCAATCTTACATGGAGGCTATAAGAAGGGAGGATCATGCTTGGTTGTGGGGATTGTAAAAGAATGGATGGAATTTTTGGGTAATTACAATGGATGGAGTTGTTCAGCTTTGAAAGGGTTTGGTTATAAGGTACAATTTAGCATTAAATTTTAAAAATTGTTGATATTAGAATTTTTAATATTCTGTCGACAACTTTAATGAAGAACAAGTCTATGATAAAACAAAAAAAAAAAATCTATATATATTGCTAATTAAAGTGAGCTACGTCCGTGTAATTTCGTAAATCAGAGAAATTGTTCATGTAATTAATCTTCTATTGAGAAAGCTTTCAAAAATTGTATTTCAATTTAAATTTTGGGAAAACTTCACTTTAGCCTCTTGTAATTTGGGTCAGGTGCGAATTACCCCCTGACATTTGGAAATCACCACATAACCGCCCTGTTATTACTAGATCGAAGTGCACAGTTAATACCGTTAACGACAGAAGTAAAAAGACTATTTCACCCATATATATAATCCTTGTTTACTATTCCTCATTCAACAGTCGTGTATTTGAGAAGAATAAGGGTTGTGTGAAGAGAATTTAGGGTTTCCACATGTGAAATTAGGTTTTTGAGTTAACAAATTAATTTAAACAACATAATTTTCATCAAACCATGTAACGAAACACAGTGACTAGTTCAAAAACTTGGGGTTCGTTTGGTTTGAATTTTCCAAAAATTTTTGGAAAAATTTCTCTACAAATGAGTTTTCAGAAAAACTCAAACCAAACAAATTTTTTCAAATTTTTTTTTTCAAAACTTGTAAACCAAACAAGTTTTCCAAACAAATCTCTCTCTTATACATATCAAATCAATCACTTTTTCCAAAACTCTCTCTCAAAATAATTTTTAAAAATATCTTTCCAAAAAAACCAAACCAAACAACTTTTCGTACTTTTTATCTCCCAAACTAAAACCAAACATACCCTTGCTCTTTCTAAGTGGAAATTTTTAATTACAAATGTAAGTTCTTTAATGAATATTACCCAGAACCATGTAAAGAAACACAATGCCTAGTTTAAAAACCCATGTAAAGAAATACAAGCTGGTGGAAGATGAACTTCACCAAATAGAACTAGAAAGATACAAACAAATCACAGAGAGAGAGAAACAAATGGTAATTGCACAAACAATGAAGAGAGAGAGAGAGAGAGAGAGAGAGAGACAGAGACAGAGACAGAGCTTGATTATTGATTGATTTATTTACTTGCAGATTTTCTACTTTATTGGATTTGAATTTTTCTGCCTTGAGTCAGTGATCAACATTTGGGTTATCCAGGTATGTTGATTTGATTTCATTTTCCTCTCCTCCCTAGCAGACATTTTGTTTCCTCTTGAACTTTAATTTTCTTTTTTCCCAATATATGCAGCAAGTTTACATGTACTTCTGATGCAGTGGCAATGTTGCAGAAATGGAAAATAGAGGGGTTATAGAGATATATACCTTTGGATTTTGAAATTTGAGTGATTTAATCTTCAAAATCTTATCTTTCTAATGTAATTTTTGGTTGGATTGGTAGAGAAACCTAGGGCTTCAAACTTTTCAGAATTTGATTTATGAAATTGATCCATTTTCCTGGGAGATTTTGAGTGTTTAGTCGGCTTGGGGCTATCGCCGTTGCCTGGCCTCACTGTCGTTGCTTGGTCTTACTATCATCGCTATGGTGTATGGGTTAGGGTCCAAACCGCCTCTGATCATAAGAGGTAGAGGAATGATAGGGTTGTAATTTTAGAGACTATTAGGGTGTTTTGATCTGAAAAAAATCTCATACTTGTAACAACTCTCAACAAATGCGCGTGAATTACACTTTTGGTTAGTTTTGACAAAAATTGTAACTGTGCATTTCAATCCAGTAACCACAGGGAGGTTATGTGGTGATTTCCAAATGTCAGGAGGTAATCCGCACCTGGCCCAAACCGCATAAGGGTAAAGTGAAGTTTGCTCTTAAATTTTATGATAGTACAATACTAAAAAGGTCGGATAGATAGTTGAAAAGGTGAATTATATTAACGGTCACTGTAGTTTAGAACTTGTGTTACTTTGGTCTCTAACTTTTCAATTGTAATACATTTGACCATGAATTTTGAATCTCGTTCTAAATAAGAACAATTGAAGACATTGTTACTTTATTTCAAGGGCAAGTTGTCAATTTAATAAAATATAAATTAGTTTGATAAAAATAAATGTTAAAAAATTATTTTTACATTTTTAAAAATTATTTTTACGCACCAAAGATAAAGTTATATAAAAATGATAATTTTTTTAATTTTTTTATTTTTTACCAAATTAATTTTTAGTATGTGTTTGAATGATCATCATGTAATGGATGGTTCTTTTTGTTAATATTTTTTTATGGTTATCATGTACTAGATGATTGTATTTATTGTTAATAGATATTTTTGGATGGCTATCATGTAATGAATAGTTATTACGCTTTTAATGTATAATTGATATGTTTAATATATGAAATGTTTTTAGTTTTGAATTTTTTTGATTTAATGGATTGGTTTAATAATGATATCAAAATTGTTGTCATGTTTGACATTTGAAAAAATAAAAACTATTTAACAAAAAAAAATATAAAAAAAATATTTTTATCCTCCCAACAGATAAAATTATATAAAAATGATGTATTTTTATTTTTTCACTAATTTAATTTTTAGTTTCTTAGAAAAAATTTCTGAAAATCAAAACAAGCAGAACTTTATAATTAAAAAAGTTTCAACATTATTCATTTAAAAAAGAAATTATATTTCAAACAATATATAAATTAACCAATACAAAATAAATTATAAGACAATTTTTACTCTTCAAATGGAGCAATAATGTCTTTAATTGTTCTTATTTGAAACGAAATTCAAAATTTAGAATTAAATGTACAATAATTGAAAAATCAAGAAACAAATAACATAAATTATAAACTATAAAATCTGTTAATGTAATTCAGCCTAATTAAAATTACCTGTGAGAAATTCTCACACAACACAATAAATACGAACCGAATTGAAAACACCACTGCATTGAAGTTTTTTTTAGGCCAAGTTTGGGTACTCCCAAATAATTCAAAAAGTCAAAAAGTTACTCAAAAAGTTAAAAAGTTAACACTATTCACCAAAAGTCAACAATTACGGCTGCACAACTCCCAATTCAAATTTTCCTCTAAAAATTAATTTTCACAATTTTTTATTATACATTTTTCCATAAAAAGTCAAAAAGTTAACCCAAACATTCATATTTTCAACCTCAATTTTTTTGTCTAAAAAGACAAAAAGTGCACTTATTTAGTCTTCCCAAACAAGGCCTTAGTCAGGTAAAGAGTTCCGTCTCATGGCCCTTCTTGTCTCTTTCGAACCGAATTGTGTGTGGAACAGCTTGTATTTTCGGTCGAGACAATAGTACTACTGGACAGTTGGAATGATATACATGGGAATGATAGGCAACGCGTTATGAAGCTGGCTTTGCACTAATTACCCATTAGTCAACATCTCACTCCTCTCGCACTTTCCGCGACGCTTCTCTCTCCTCACTGACTCCCTCCACAATATGTATATATATTGCACCTTCACTTCACTTCTTTCTTACTCATCAAATCTCTCACCCTTACAAAAAACAGTCGCAACTCATTCCAATCCTCCATAGCTGTGGTCTTGAATTGAATCTTCCAATTCAATGGCAATTAATTGTATTTCCATCAATTTGTTTCTACAGATCTTCCTGCTATTAGTTTCAACCCTTCATTTCCCATCCGAAGCGAGGCGACTCACTGAGTCAACACAAACCCAGCAACCCATTCTCTTCGAATACCACAATGGTCCTCTCCTCACTGGCAAAATCTCAATCAATCTCATTTGGTACGGCAATTTCAAGCCCTCCCAACGTGCCATAGTCTCTGATTTCGTTACCTCACTCTCGTCTAACCCATCTAACAACCAACCCGCCGTCGCCACCTGGTGGAAGACCACCGATAAATATTACCAGATGCCCAACTCCAAGAATAAAGCACCCTACCTCTCACTCTCTGCGGGTAAGCAAATTCTCGACGAGAACTACTCGCTTGGAAAGTCGCTCACACAGAATCAAATTGTAGAATTGGCATCAAAGGGTGATCAAATGAACGCTGTCAATGTCGTCTTGACAGCCTCCGATGTCACCGTTGATGGGTTTTGCTCCAGCCGGTGCGGAACTCACGGATCTTCCAAAGCTACTCAAATTAAGGGCAAGAATTACAAGTTTGCCTACATCTGGGTTGGCAACTCGGAGACCCAGTGCCCGGGGCAATGCGCCTGGCCATTCCACCAACCTATCTACGGACCACAGAGCCCACCCTTGGTTGCACCCAACAACGATGTGGGTCTGGACGGAATGGTCACCAACCTGGCTAGCCTCCTTGCTGGGACTGCCACGAACCCATTTGGAAATGGCTACTACCAGGGACCGGCGAGTGCACCCCTGGAAGCTGCATCGGCTTGCCCCGGGGTTTATGGGAATGGGGCCTACCCAGGCTATGCTGGGGACTTGTTGGTTGACCCCACAACTGGTGCTAGCTACAACGCTCATGGTGATAATGGGAGGAAGTACTTGCTTCCAGCTTTGTATGATCCTGCTACATCGTCTTGTTCGACTCTGGTTTAAGAGAACAGATAGTACTAGTTATATATACAGATAATGTAATTGATTCATTCATTCTTTGATTCTTTTCGACATTCAACAATAGAAGAGCAAGTTATTAATTCATTCATATATTGCCTATTCACAATTATTTCAATTTCAGTTTTAGACTAGATGTTTTTTTAAGTTGAAAATTAATAAATTTAAAATAAAGAAGCTAAATGCAAACCTCTAAATTTATTTTAGTTATTTATGCCTCATATATTCGGTAGTGCTACGTAGCTCGAAACCCGTGGCTCGAAATCTGGCTCAACACCAAAACGACGTCGTTTTGGTGTCGATTTTTTTTTTTTTGTCTTTTTGTTGCAGAACGAAGAAGAAGATGAAGAAGAAGGGAGAAGAAGAGAAGGAGAAGAAGGGAGGAGGAGGAGGAGGAGGAGGAGGAGGGGGCCATAAAAATCGGCTGGAGGAGGAGGCGGGGTGAGGCGGTGGCGGTGGTGCGACAATCGGCGAGGAGCAAAGTCTTCTTGACAGGCGATGGCTGAGGCTGCTGACGATCGTGGAGGCGGCGGCGGTGGTCTTCTGTGAGCCTTCCTTTCTTCCTCTCCCTCCCTTCTCTTTCTCCTCTCTCTCTTTCGAGCCAATTCGACCCCCCCTCCCCTCTGTCGAGCTACGGCTCATTTCCGTCATATATTATAGACAAGTTATATCAATCATTTTTATACAATGTTCCATTATAAAATATAAATAAGTCAGTAACTTTGTACCAAATAGAAATTGAATAATTGAACGGATTAAATTATTAAGAAATGCCTTTTCTATGGGTGGTAATGCTAAAATATTAAAAACACCTTAGTATGTGATCTAAATTCATTCAAAAAGTGAATTCCTCACTTTAATAATTGAATTTGAACATTTTTTTCCTCAATAAATTTTTCTGGATAAATTCTATCCACAGAATTCTACTATTCACGAAGAAATCCAACAGACATTTTGGTTTAATCTAATTCAGAGTATGAGTATTATGGTTCACAAAAAAAAAAGGGTAAATTACACTGACACCCCCTTAGGTTTATGTTTATTATAGTTCCCCCTCACTTTTTAGAAATTACATCTCTATTTCTGAGGTTTAAAGTTTTATTACAGATTCTCCTCCTCAGTAATTTAATTTTTTTAAATACTAATTTTTCCCTTACTAGGTAAATTACATTGACACCCCTCACATTTTAGAAATTATAATCCCCTCCCTAAAGTTTAAAGTAGCATTACCAATTGCCCTCTCGGTTAGTATTAGTTGGAAAAAAATTCATTGAAAAAAAAATTAAATGGAAAAAAAAATTATTTGAACAAAAAAATTAATTGAAAAAAAATTTGTTAGTCAAATTTTTAAATTTCTGTTTAAAAACCAACCTAAACTCATTTTTTGAATTTATGTTTTTTCCTCAAATTTACAAACTAAGACAACCATTTATAAACCAAAAAAATTATCAAACAAGTTTTTATGACAATTTTTAAAATTTTTGTAAATATATATTGAAAACTGAAAACGAAATGGTTACCAAACAAATTTTAGATGGTAAAAATGTCGTAAAATTAATAAATAATTAAATAACTTACCAACGTAAGAAATGGCTAATTAAAAGATTCTTATATATGGTTTGATTTTTAGAAATTTTTTTTAAAAATTAAAAATTAATTTGGTTAAGAAATAAAAAATAAAAAATAATTATCATTTTTATATAATTTTTATCTTTCGAGTGGTTAGAAATAATTTTTTACAAATTAAATTGAAACAACCATACGTGTGTATATAACCTGCCTAAAAGTTAAATTAACAATTATTTTTTATCCTTAAATGATAATTATTTTTTATTTTTTATTTCTTAACTAAATTAATTTTAAATTTTTAAAAAAAATTTCTAAAAATCAAACCATACATAACCTAAGAATCTTTTGATTAGTCATGTCTTTAGTTGGTAACTTATTTAATTATTTGTTAATTTTAAGACATTTTTATCATCTGAACTCTGTTTGGTAACCATTTCGTTTTCAGTTTTCAATTTATATTTACAAAAATTTAAAAAGCTGTCATAAAAACTTGTTTGATAATTTTTTTGGTTTATAAATTGTTGTCTTAGTTTGTAAATTTGAAGAAAAAACATAAATTCAAAAAATGAGTTTATGTTGATTGTTAAACAGAAATTTTAAAATTTTACTAACAAATTTTTTTCAAATTTTTTTTTCCAATTTATTTTTTTTCCAACTAATATTAACTGAGAGGGCAATTGGTAATGCTACTTTAAACCTTAAGGAGGGGATTGCAATTTCTAAAATGTGAGGGGTGTCAATGTAATTTACCTAGTGAGGGTAAAATTGGTATTTAAAAAAATTAAATTGCTGAAGGGGAGAATCTGTAATGAAACTTTAAATCACAGGGGGGAGATGTAATTTTCAAAAGATGAGGGAGGAACTGTAATAAACATAAATCTCAGGGAGTGTCAGTGTAATTTTTCTGGATAAATTCTATCCACAGAATTCTACTGTTCACGAAGAAATCCAACAGACATTTTGGTTTAATCTAATTCAGAGTATGAGTATTATGGTTCACAAAAAAAAAAAAAAAAATTTGAAATGAAATGAGAAAAGTAAAAGAAGAAGCATAAGGCAAGTGCATTGGATGATGATTATATAGATTACATGACATTTTGGATTGAACGATTATGTAATTTTGAATTACTTCTGTATGAAGACTTTAAATAGTTAATGACTTTAATTAAACAAATTAAAGATTAGATGATTTATGTATTTTGTTGGAGCTTCATGATTCAGTTGATTTTGTTAATTTGAATGATTCTTACAAATTTCAGGTTATGGATTGGATAGATTATTATATCATATAGGTCAAATGGAATTCTTTTAATATTTACAGATCCCCCTAACGTCTGAAAAATACACTTACCCCTCTGTCAGATTAAAATGATATATTTGCCTCTTAAACATATAAAATAATAAAATAATATTGAAATTTTGTATATGTTATTTCAAAAGAAATAATAATCATCTTCTTTGGTTTATCTCACCCAAAAATTTGATGTTTTTTTTAATTTTTCGTATTTTTAATTTTTATTGATTTTTTTAATATTTTAATATTTAATATTTTTTATTTTTTGTATACACCTAATTTAGATGTACTTAAGAAGTATAACATTGTGTATTTTTTTTTTTTAAATTCACCAAATACAATATATATAATGCAAAAATTTAGTAATATTGTAATACATGTGAATGACGGTGTTTGGTAATACTGTAATAAATGTTGGTGCATAGACGAGAAAGGAAAATGATAGTGGAAATAAAAATGAAAAATGCTACTCATATATAAAAAATTATACAAAAAATATTATAAAAATGTTGTGATAGTGATATTATTGTAAATAAATATAAATCATGTTTATGAGTGTTTTGTTTTAAAGTGAAAGGTCACCATTAAGCTATATCATTGTGTTTGAAAATTTTATATAAAATTTATGTTTGTATATCATCACTCAATAAGAATATGTTCAGGTAGAATTTAATAATGAAAAATTGTAGAATATAGTCATGATGATGGAAAGAAGAAACGGTAGGAAAAGGACAAAATGGTCATTTAAAAAATTTAGAGCATGATATCAGCAATCTAGGGAGGGGAATTTTTCAAACGTGAGGGGGGATCTGTATTAAACAAAACGTCAGAGGGCGTCAGTGTAATTTACCTTATTTTATTTCTATTTTGATAAACAAAAAGAATTGAATTGATGAACAAAATTTGGTTTGGTTTTTCTTCTTTTGGCGATTAAGTGATTGGTCGGGAAAAATAGCTAATACTTTTGTCGACTAGAGTTGTTAGTCGATATTTCACCACTCACATTTGGCGACCAAATGTTGGTAGGAGAGAGGTAGGGGTGTAAAAATGGCCCGCGACTCGTGAGCGGCTAGGGGTGGGCGCGGCCCAATTAAGCCCGGACCGAGCCCGGGACCTTGGACATCGACCTAGGCTATCATTTTGAAGTCCAGCTCAGTCCGTGGCTCGGTCCATTGGCCCGTTCAAGGCCTACTCAAAGCTTGGCTTGAGGCCCAACCCACCCAAGGACTAGTGTTAGTTTTAGTGGAAAAGAATAAATTTTAATAAAAAAAATATTCAGACTTGCCCATACCTGGCTTAAGGCCTGAATATTCTATGGGCTTGGGTCTCATTTTCTGACCCATGGGCTAGACCGGCTCGAATTTTGGCAGGAGTCCGCGCAGCTCAACATGGGCTCAGGTAGGCTAGGTTGGGCCAAATTTACACTCTAGTGAAAGGGTACATTCAGCGACCATATAATTAGTAGGTAAAATCATTAATTTCGACAACCAAAGTATTTAGTTGCTAATAGGCCTATTATCGACTAAAATTTTAATCACGTAAACATTACTTTTGGCGACTAACATTCTTGGTCGGAGAACGGTACAATTGGCGATTAACATATTTGGTCGGAAAAATAGTAGTTTTGGCGACTAATTTTTTTTAGATACAAAATGGTTTTGCAGCGATAGTTATATATTCAACGACTAAAATTTAAGTCGATAAATATATTCTTTTTCCCAACTAAAGAATTTTTTAGTGCAAATTACTTTTGCCGACCATGTACCTACGACCAAAGTGGCAACTAAAAAATTTAGTCATAGAAGACTTTTGCTGACTAAAAATAGATTTTTACCGATTAAATTTTTATTCGACAAAAATATAATTTCTTATAGGCTCCGTTTGGGAAGATGGTTTATGGGTTTTTTTTTTGGCTATTTTAGCCACAAAAGACAAAATAAGCTATTTTAATCACAATAAATAAAACATCACATCCAACCCATAATCATTACACCATTCTCTCACAAAAAAAGCCAAAAAACTAAAAAGTTCTTCTCAAACCAAGTTTTTTAACCCAGGTTAAAATAGCTAAAAAAGTCAAAAAACTAAAAAATCAACTTACTTTCCAAACAAAGCCATAGTGTTAGAAGAATTTTTTTATTCACATATTTTTTCTCGTTGCAAGAAATTAATGGGAGAGGGATGATGGTTTTCTTTCCCAAAAAATTACAGTTCCATAAAAGATGTAAGTAATAATAATAATAATAATAATAATAATAATAATAACAAAATAAACAAATAAACACTTTTTGTGAGTCATAGTCTTTCTATTTGTTATTGAATCATTTTTTAAGCACTCATAGTCTTTCTATTTGTTATTGAATCATTTTTTAAGCACTATTTTTGTATCGCATAACATTGCTATTTTATTTCCCCAATCATATGATCCATGTGTTAGTTACAATGGTGCTAGAGTGCGTCTCCCTAAGAAAAAATGTCAACCATATTAAAATTAAAAGTAATATCGCAATTTTAAATAGAGTAAATTTACATATCTTATCAAGTTTTGAAAAGTATTAATGGTTTACTAAATGCCAAATTAATTGTGATGGTTTATGATCGGCATAATAGTGGGGCCAGAAAATTCGTTGATTGATCGTTGTGGTACTGCCGTGATGGTGATTTAGCTTGCGACGATACTGATTGTTGTGATGGTGATCAGTGACCATGGATGATGGGTGTGGTGGTGAATCTTATAGGGGAAATAACATGCCAGTGCTTTCTTTTAAAAATAAAAACAACTTCATAGAAAAATTTATAAAATTATTTTTTTAACGTTTCAAAGTTTTTCATTAATATGTTACTATTATTTTTTCTACATTGCAGTTGAATGATATTTTTTCCAATTTTATATGGAGGCTACAAAAAGGGAGGATCGTGCATGGTCGTGGGGATTGTAAAAGAATGGATGGAATTTTTGTCTATGTTTGTTTGGGCGGATTAGATTAAAGTCATTAACTATTTAAAGTTTTTATCCAGAAATAATTCAAAACTACATAATCGTTCAATCTAAAATGTCATGTAATCTATGTAATCATCTAATTCACATAGTTCACTTGCCTTCTGCTCTTTTTTTTTTTTTTTTTCTTTTTTCTTTTTTTTTAACCATAATACTCACACTCTGAATTAGATCAAACCAAAATGTCTGTTGGATTTCTCCGTGAACAGTACAATTATGTGGACAGAATTTATCCAGAAAAAGTTATTGAGGAAAAAAAGTGTTCAAATTCAATTATAAAAGTGAGGAATTTACTTGAATGAATTTAGATCACATACAAACATGTTTATAATATTTTAACATTACCGCCCATAGAAAAGGCATTTCTCAATAATTAAACCAGCTCAATTATTCAATTTCTATTTGGTGCAAAGTTACTGAGTTATTTGATTTTATATTTTATAATGTTAAATTGTATAAAAATGTTTGATATAACTTGTCTATAATATATGAGGCATAAATAACTAAAATAAATTTAGAGGTTTGCATTTAGCTTCTTTATTTTAAATTATTAATTTTCAACTTAAAAAAACATCTAGTCTAAAACAGAAATTGAAATAATTGTCAATAGGCAATATATGAATTAATAACTTGCTCTTCTATTGTTGAATGTCGAAAAGAATCAAAGAATGAATGAATCAATTACATTATCTGTATATATAACTAGTACTATCTGTTCTCTTAAACCAGAGTCGAACAAGACGATGTAGCAGGATCATACAAAGCTGGAAGCAAGTACTTCCTCCCATTATCACCATGAGCGTTGTAGCTAGCACCAGTTGTGGGGTCAACCAACAAGTCCCCAGCATAGCCTGGGTAGGCCCCATTCCCATAAACCCCGGGGCAAGCCGATGCAGCTTCCAGGGGTGCACTCGCCGGTCCCTGGTAGTAGCCATTTCCAAATGGGTTCGTAGCAGTCCCAGCAAGGAGGCTAGCCAGGTTGGTGACCATTCCGTCCAGACCCACATCGTTGTTGGGTGCAACCAAGGGTGGGCTCTGTGGTCCGTAGATAGGTTGGTGGAATGGCCAGGCGCATTGCCCCGGGCACTGGGTCTCCGAGTTGCCTACCCAGATGTAGGCAAACTTGTAATTCTTGCCCTTAATTTGAGTAGCTTTGGAAGATCCGTGAGTTCCGCACCGGCTGGAGCAAAATCCATCAACGGTGACATCAGAGGCTGTCAAGACGACATTGACAGCGTTCATTTGATCACCCTTTGATGCCAATTCTACAATTTGATTCTGTGTGAGCGACTTTCCAAGCGAGTACTTCTCGTCGAGAATTTGCTTACCCGCAGAGAGTGAGAGGTAGGGTGCTTTATTCTTGGAGTTGGGCATCTGGTAATATTTATCGGTGGTCTTCCACCAGGTGGCGACAGAGGGTTGGTTGTTAGATGGGTTAGACGAGAGTGAGGTAACGAAATCAGAGACTATGGCACGTTGGGAGGGCTTGAAATTGCCGTACCAAATGAGATTGATTGAGATTTTGCCAGTGAGGAGAGGACCATTGTGGTATTCGAAGAGAATGGGTTGCTGGGTTTGTGTTGACTCAGTGAGTCGCCTCGCTTCGGATGGGAAATGAAGGGTTGAAACTAATAGCAGGAAGATCTGTAGAAACAAATTGATGGAAATATAATTAGTTGCCATTGAATTGGTAGATTCAATACAAAAATTATAGAGGATTGGAATGAGTTGAGGTTGTTTTGTGAGGTTGAGAGATTGATTGATGATGGGAAAAGATGTGAAGGTGCTACATATATATATATACATAGTTGAGGGAGAAAGTGAGAAGGGAGAGAAGGTGCCTGGAAAGAGAAAAAAGTGAGATGTTGACTAACGAGTAATGAATGAAACGCCAGCTTGAGAACGCGTTGCTTGTTTTAATGTCTTTAATTTAAGTTTGTTAAGTTGTCCAATTTATGTGTATCCAACTGTCAAGTGGCATCCACCGAAAAAAAAGGCTGTCCCGAAAACAATTTAGTTCGGAAGGAGACAAGAAGGAGCTTGATGAAGGCTCACTGTCTCGGCATCATGTTTAGTTCAGCCTCCCACGTTCATTATGATCCTACTTTATTAATGTGAGTCATTCATTTTAGGCTTATTTTCACTGTTATTCTCTAAATTATCACCTTTTTATTTTATTCATAAATTATTAATATTATTTATTTAGTCCTTAAAATTCTAAACTATGTTCATGTCTTCCAATTAAAAATAATTGTATAAATCAGTTACAATTGAAGTTTGATTTGATGGAGAGAAAAAAAAAAAAAAAGTAATTTGAACAATTTGAATTGTATAACAAAGCACAAATTTTCTTACTTTTTAAAACAAACTACATTTCACAACCATGGGATGTTTGGTTGTATGGTTAAATTAAAAAAAAAAAAAAAAAAAAAAACATTGTCTAATTAATAGTTACTAATTTGTATAATCATCTTCAATTGGACTGTATGAACTAAAATAGAAATAAAAATTAGGAACTAAAGAAATGAAATCGATAATTTATTGATTAAATAAAAAATTGTGATTAGTTTTGGGAATAAACATGAAATTAACATTTTATTTTATAGGTATTTATATGGTAGATTACGTGTGAAAAAAATTAAATTGATCTGATAATTATAGACACATAATTTTATTAGATTTATCTTTAAAAAAAATTAATGACAAATATGATTTTCAAAACAAACTGCGCATTAAAAAAAACAACATTTAACAAAATTTTATGATTAAAATTATTGGATCAATTTATTTACTTTCTAAATAAATTACTCATAAGTTTGTAAAATAAACAATTCATCTCATTGAAATTAAACCCATGATGACCCACTTCTCTCCAATTAGACAACTGTAAATCCCAATTTAATAGTTGTTAATGTTTTAAAATAAGAATTTTGAGATATATGTTTGGAATAGAAAGTTAAAAGTTTTCAATTTAAAAATAGACTATTTTAACTTTCTATTCCAAACATAGAGCCCTCATTTGGCATGTTGGTTCTTGGGGCTATCAGGTTAAAATAACCACAAAAAGATAATAGCTAAAAAGTTAATAAGACAAAATATTATATTCAAATCATAAGCATTTTATTTTTTCTTTCACAAAAGTTAAAAAAACAAAAAAACAACTCAATTCAAATGAGATTTTTTAGTCTCAAGCTAAAATAGTCAAAAAGTCAAAAAAACTGACTCACTTTCCAAATGAAGCCAGAATCTTTGCGTTCTTGGTATTGTCCTAATTATATGCATTCTTTATCTTAATCCTAATCACATAGAACACAAACTAACTATGTGGCTTTGTCCCATTGCAAGTCAACTCAAATTGAATATGAATGACTGCTCAAAAGGTGATTTAAGACAATTAGACTATGGAAGATTGCTGAGGGATGAAAATGGCACATAGGTATGGCGCTACGTGGATATTTGGGCAATTGTACAAGTCTGAAATCGGAGCTTTGAGGTATAAACAGGGGCCTCACTATTATCATGCAAAAGAGGATGACTAACATCGAAATTGGAACAGACTCCCAAACTATCATGAAGCTAATCCAAGATGGAGCTGAAAGCAATTCCTCCAACAAAGCCTTAATAGAAGATGAAAATTTCATCCGAAGAAGATGCAAATGCTCAATCAAACACAAATCTAGAGAAGCAAACAAATTACAAATGCATTGGCCAACATGGGAGTTAACCAACAAGATCACTTGGTGGTTTTGGATGACCTACCGAGTTCTATACTATCTATGTTAGTTGCTGATATGATCAATGTCAGCTCAAGAAGTGGTTGATATCCCCAGTTGTGTTTCTATAAACAACACTTTATGTATTTCGTAATTTCGTAGAATCGAAAAAAAAAGAAAAAAAAAAAAATTTATATGTCCTCTTCTTAGTTTTGCCATAGTGTCAAATTTTAAATTTTAAATTAAATTTAACACTCAATTCAAATTATAGTAATATTGTGAACCCAAGCTTAACTATCCAAAATTATTTAGAATTATCATCTTATAGTTCAAATTTATTCTGCATATGAACTTACACTATATAAATTTAATTTTTACCACACAATTACTCACACTTAGAAAAATCTGAGTAGTTTTGTCTGATTCCAGACTTCTTCAAATTATGATGATGTAACAATTTTTAAAATGTGACAAAAAATGAAAAGATATGAGAAGAAGCCAGCGAGTTTGACTATGTAGGAGTTCACCTTAAAGTGTTAAATTTGTTTTATTATTAATTTGTGACATCATATGTTGACATTGATGTAGCAGTATGTGTCGATGACGAGTATCACTGTTATATTATGGCAAATTGGCTATGAAAACATGTAGCATTTACACATACAAATGGCCCTCAGTGGCCTTGCTGTGCGATGGAAAAATATTAATAGTAACGCTAGCAAAAATTATTATTCAAAATTAGGTTGACGTACAATGTATCACAAATTGAAAATTATCAAATTAATGTATAGATCATATGACATTTGAAATTTAATTACAAAATTTAAATTATTAATTGAATGGCAAGTGTATATCATTTTTAGTTGTTAAAATTCAAAATCAAAGTGCTAATACTATGTCTAGATATTGAGTTTATAAATAATAATAACAATATATGTTTGAAAAAATCATCCATGAATGATTTTTTGATAATTATTTATTGATTGATATATTTTGTTTTTATTTTTCTAATTCAACCAAACAAAAAGGGAAAAAATAACTTCTTTTTCAATTCTTTATATATATATATATATATTATTTTTATAATTCTATGATACAAACATAACATAATCTTTATAAAAAATAAAATAATGAAAGATATTACAAACAAAATGAGATTGACTTTGTAATACAAATTATAAGTCAAACGAGTTACATATAATAGATCTAATATATTGTATTATATTGTTATGTATAAAATTCTAACTTTGATTCAAGCTTATCCTTAGGACATGAATTCGGTAACACAGGTGCATTGGTGATGATAACGCATCAAATGTGCCGTGCCACCCAAATTTCTAGCCCCAGCACCTAAGGGATCAAAGTATTTTAATTAATAATTATTCATTTTTATTAGTCAATTTTTCATTTTCATGTATTTATACGACGACTCTTTATTTAATTTGAAATTTTAGACAACTTTTTTTAATGAAAAAAATAATAATAATAACATCCAAGATTATATATATTTTTTATTTTTTATTTTTTAGTGACAAAAGAATAAAGGGAATGGAGCAAATAATGAATACTGTACTTTTTTACCCTTCAATGGTTGGCCCAATGTATGTAGTATGCAATATTAACAAATGACAATTTACCTAGTAATTCCAAAAAGGTTAACTTCTTCTCAAATTACTATAACCCAAATACACTCCCAAGTTTTATGATCATGTAAAAGTCATAAAATGAGTGGATGTCGATACATGATATTACAATTGAGAGTCTATTGAGACATTTCGAAAGTCTGTTGAAGTTGTTCAAAATTATTATTATTTTGGTTTTAAGATCTAGCATTATTCCAATTCACTAACTTAACCACACAATTTGGGCTACACAATGTTTTTTTTGGGCACTTTTAAAGGCACAAATTGAACCGAGCATTATCCTCTTATCATTTTCTTGTCATGACAAACACAAACCAACCGTCTAGATTTGAAATTGAAACAACGTTACTTTAACTTTAAATTTAGATTATTGAATTATCATAACGAAAAAATTACAGGAGGATCCGGACAAAAATTACAGGAGGATCCGGACAAAGAGCTGTTCATGTCTTTTTGAACGGGCTATAAGAAATCAATGCAAGGCTTTGACCCTTTATTTTCTTCTTTTTTTTAAAAATTTTATTTTTCATTAAAAGTTTTAACCCAACCACGTAACACATTAAGGGTTAGTTTGGAAAATGAGTTGACTTTTTGATTTTTTGACTATTTTAATTTGGGTTAAAATGTTTGATTTGGGAAGGATTTTTTAATTTTTTAACTTTTTTGATTTTTTTTGTGAGAGAAGAGTGTAATAATTATAGATTGAATGTGATGTTTTATTTTTTTTTGGCTAAAATAACCTATTTTATCTTTTACTGTTACCCCACATCATAATATCTACTTGTCAAAATGACAGTAACAAAGAAAATTAATCTCAACAACGCTGCCCAGATTTCTAATTAGATGTACAACCGCACAGTTTTAGTGAGTTGTCAAGCAATAAAAAAAAAAAAAAGTGAAGTGAACGATAAAAGATAAAAGAAGAGGAAGAAAAAGACAAATTAAAGCTCCATTAGTGATTTTTTTTAGAGGTTTGAATCATTTTTCTAATCTCAAAATTCTGAAGAATTAACACTTGAAAATTCCAAACTAATGTAATTTGCGCGTATATTACTCATCAGGAAACCAGAAAGAAAGAAAGAAATGAAGGAATTAGTAATGTAGTTCTTTATAAACCTTTACAGTGGGTATTACATCTCAACTAAAATCTATCTCCAGCTTCTAATTTTTGATCAGTTTAAAGTGGAACAAGAGGACGTAGCAGGATCATACAAAGCAGGAAGCAAGTACTTCCTCCCATTAGCATCATTCGCATTGTAACTAGCACCCGTTGTGGGGTCCACCAAGAGGTCCCCAGGGTAACCCGGGTAGGCCCCCTTGCCATAAACACCAGGACAAGCCGAGGCAGCTTCGAGCGGTGCACCTGCCGAACCCTGGTAGTACCCATTTCCAAATGGGTTCGTGACTGTCCCAGCCAAGAGGCTAGCCAGGTTGATGAGCATTCCATCTAGGCCCACATCGTTGTTGGGTGCGACCAGGGGTGGAGTCTGTGGTCCGTACATGGGCTGGTGGAATGGCCAGGCGCATTGACCCGGGCACTGAGTCACCGAGTTTCCGACCCAGATGTAGGGGAACTTGTAATTCCTGCCCTTAATCTGGGAAGTTTTGGCAGACCCATGGGTCCCACAACGACTCATACAGAACCCATCAACGGTGACATCGGAGGCAGTCAACACAACGTTGACGGTGTGGATTTGATCGGCCTTGGATGCCAGCTGTTTGATCTGTTTCTCTGTGAGCGACTTTCCGAGCGAGTAGTTCTCATCGAGTATTTGTTTGCCCAAAGAGAGTGAAAGAAAGGAGGGTTTCTTGGAGTTAGCGAGGTGGTAGTAGTTTTGGGTAGTCTTCCACCAGGTGGCAACCGATGGTTGGGTTTGAGGTGGGGAAAAAGACAGGGATGTGACGAAATCAGAGATTATGGCCCGTTGGGTGGGATTGAATTTGCCGTACCAAATGAGATTGATTGAGATTTTGCCAGAGAGAAGAGGGCCGTGGTGGTATTGAAGGAGATTAGTCTGATCTTGAACCAGCTCAGTGAGCTTTCTTGAGGCAAAGGAGACATGGAAGAGAGAGACAACAAAGACAAGTTGTAGAATGAAATGGGTTGATACAAGAGAAGCCATTTTTTTAACCTTTATGCTTGTTTGTGTTTTTTTTTTTGGGAGAGAGAGAGAAGCTGAGATGGTTTGAGATTGTGAGTGATATTGAGAGGTGTAGAGTTGGTGGTATTTATATAGGGACTTTATGAACCATTCTGTAGAATTTTGAAGGATGTGTGTAGTAATGGAACACGGGAAGCGAACCTGCTGAGAAAGACCCACGAAAGCTGTCTATGCGCGGACTAAAATATTGGAAAGTATTATTCACTAGTTTTTTTTTTTTATAGATTGAGGCCTCGTTTGGAAACAGGCTAATTTAGTAACTTTTTGGTTAATTGGCTAAAAAGGTTGGTAAGAAAAACCTGTATGTTTGGGCCAACTTTTTGGCTAATTACGAAACGACGTGCAAAAAGTAGAGAGAAAAGGGAATCTTTGACTTTTTGGTATGGGTTGTTGGCTTTTTGGCTAAAAATGTAACTTTTTGGCTAATTGGCTATTTTAGCCTCTTGCCAAACGAGGCCTGAGTAGTATTTCACTAGTTGGAGCCATGTTTGCTGTCACCTAATTTTGGAAAGTAAGAAAAAAAGAGTAATTTTTTAGTTTTTTTTTTTTTAATATTTTTATTTTGTAAAAGCATAAAAAATAGAGACATGTTGTAATTTAAATAAGTTAATAAGTTGACAAATTGACTTTTTTTGGCTAATTGCCAAAATAGGCCTATATGTTAGTAGTAAATTTTTTAGTCAATCAAAAAAGTATTAATTATAAATATGACAATAATTACATCAAATTGGACAATCATTATTCAACAACAAAAATTTACAAGCTCAAAAATTATTAAGTCCAACAATCACCGCAAAAAAAAATATCAAAATTTAACGGCAAAATTCATTTTGCTCCGTCGTGATTAGAAGTTGGAACACTTTACTTCTATAGTTCAAATATAATTAGAAAATTCTAATGTGATTTTGAACTAAATTAGTTCTTTCATCAAAAGTGACAGAAAGTATAGCACACACATTCTTTTTTAGAAGTGGACTTGATTTTCAGAAAGCATAAAGTGAAATCAAAACAACAAAAAGATATTTTTTTTTCCTGTCCTTTTCAAACCTAAAATTAGATTAAGACATTAATTAAAATTAAATTAAAATATGCAATTAGGGATTGATTTAAATTATAATTAAATTAAAATATAAAATAAATAATAGAATTAAATTAATCTAAATATAGTTAAGGATTGATCTAAAATATCAAATACAATTAAGTATTGATTTAAATTAGAATTAGATTTAAAAAATTAGGAATTACAATAAATAATTAGGAATTTATGATTAATTGTGATTTAATTGAATTAATGTTAAAAATTATAAATTATGTGTATGAGAAAAAGAAAATAACAAAAACTGATAGAGAGTTTGAGAAGATTACAATCATTTCATATCTATAATTAATGGAGTTAACGGTTGCATTTTTATTCAAAATCATATGAGAAATGTCTAGTTATACTTAAACTATAAGGGGGTAAAGTATTTCGACATCAAAACACAAGATAGTAAAATGAAATTTTCCCCAAGTTTAAAAGCTTGTTTGGTTTGTTTCTCAGAAAAAAAAAAAAAAAAAAAAAAAAAGTTCAGAAATTTTTTTGAAAAAATGGAAACTCTAAGATAAAAATAAATATCAAAAAAAGATTTTTAAATTTGTAAAAATTATTTCTACTCTCTCAAAAGATAAAATTATATAAAAAATGATAAGTATTTTTAATTTTTTTATTTCTTTTGCAAAATTATTTTTTAATTTAAAAAAAAAATTTGAAAACAACTTTATGAAAATCAAATCTAATATGGCCTAAATATAGTATTTCTATGTAGAGAAATGAAACTGAAATAATAAAAATAAATTACTTATAGAAATATTCTTGTATTAGAAATTAGAATAGCAATCTTTGATCAAGTCAAGTGTACTGTGACACTTTGTCCTTAAGCCAAATTCGCCACCGCACAGGCGCTCACGGGTTATTGGCATCTATCTCTCACGATACAATGATCAGAAAACACATATTGTAACAGCACTACAAACAATCTGCCAAGCGATTCAAACTTGTGTTCTACAACTCTTTGAAAATTCTATAAACTAGTATGAAAAATAAATGTAAGAAAGAAGAAAACAAAAAGCAAATGAACGAGAGAATCTACTAGAAAATGTCCTCTATTTATAGGCACAAAGGTATCTGTTCGGAAGGGAGAAAAACCCTCCAAACATGTGTGAAATCGTGAATTGCCGAAAAAGGAAGAGAGATGATTGGAGAAGGCACTAGTTCAGAGCAAAATTTGAATTCAAATTTTTGGCGCAAAATTTGAATTAATTCCGTTGGAAATTCAAATTTTCCTGCAATAATTTTAAAAAATTCAAACGAATCTTTTCATTCGACCCATAACCCGGCTCAGTTGAACAGACGATAGTGCGCGCACGTGTGTGGTGGATTTGGGTTAAGCCTACTTTGTCCATAACTCCTCTCCTTGCAAAACTTGGAGTGTCCCTTGGGGACCTAGAGCTTATATACTCATACAAGCTCACTTAAAGTTTTAATGTGGGACAACCAAAATAAAGAAACTCACATTTGACTCTTCAACTTCCCATTTCATAAACCCAAAAACAACATCAACTTCTCATTCACTCATAAATGGTTTTGACGGACTGTCTTCACCGTGTAACTTAGCATGCGGCAACGAACACACCACTTCTTAAACCTATCCCAAAAGACAACTGGGGCCCACTTAAATTTGGACTCAAAGTTGGCCCAAAATAAGCCTAAAAATCTAATATTCCAACAATCCCCCACATGAATAGAATTGATGGAGAGAAAATGTAACAACATGATGTTTTTACAGAAAGTACAGAAATCGAAAATATTCTGCAAAGGATAAGTAACTTTTGGCTTTGAACCTTCCCTTGTGCTTTGAAGTTTCTCTAGATCGAAATTTTTCTGAAAAAATATTGAGAAACCCCAATCATTATGAAAAATATTGCATGTCATTTATCCTATAAAATCTTAATATTAGAAATCTTAAAAAAAATCCCAATTTTATGATACCTAGTATTGCTCGGCATATAAGTTGGCCTTTATATTTATTTCAAAAAAACATACAAAAAAATAAAAAAGTAATGTGATCAAATAAGTTAATAAATTAATAAATTGATTTTTTTAAATGTTGTTAAAAAGGCCTTAGTGCCTAATCAGGCATGTTTGGCATGGACTTTTTTGGCTATTTAATCATAAAAAGACTCTTTTAGGAAGTGAGTTAGTAGCCAAAAGACAGCTTTTAACTTATTTTGAGTCATATTATCTCTTATATTTTTTATACATTTTTTTCAAAAAAAAAAAAAACAATCAAAAAAAAAATTAAAAAAAAAGTTAGCTTTTAACTGTCTTTCCAAAATAACCCAAAATATACTAAAGCTCAATAAGACAAAATATTACATCTAAACCATAATAATTTTTTTTTCTCACAAAAATTAAAAAAACTAAAATATTCATATTAAACGGGACTTTTTAACTCTAAACTAAAATAATCAAAAAAAATTAACCCATATTCTAAACAAAGACACATAATGAGAGTAAAGTCCACTTCATATAATTGTGTGAGCATTAATCATTGTGAATAAACAATAGTAGAAAATATAAAAAAGTGAGTTGACTTTTTGATTTCTTTGGCCTTTAAGTTTGGGGTTAAAAAGTTTCATTTGAAAAAGATTTTTGACTTTTTTTACAAGAAAGAATATAATGATTATGAATTTGATGTAATGTTTTATTTTATTAAGTTAAAAAATCTATTTTATTGTTTATGATTAAAATAATCAAAACGTATTTTATTTTTTATGACTAAAATGATTTTAAAAAAAAAAAGCTCCAAACTTGGCTATCCAAATTAAAGGGTTGTTTGGAATGATCTAAATAAGTGTACTTTTTGACTTTTTATGAAATATGGATTGAGTTTGGGTTGGGTTTGAAGTGATGTGTTAGAGAGGTGATGTGACTTAAATAAGATAATGTGACAGGATAGTGATTTTTTGACTTTTTGTCTTTTTCAAGATATGCCAAACTTGGCCTAAGTATTCATTTGGCAATGATTTTTTTAATTGATTTTTTGGTTTTTTTGACTTTTTTAGCCTGAGACTTTTAGGCCAAGTTTGGCAAGTTGAAAAAAAGTCAAAAAATTACTCAAAAAGTTATAAAGTTATCACTATTCACCAAAAGTAAAAAATTACGGTTGCAGAACTTCCAATCCTAATTTTTCCCTGCACACTAATTTATACAATTTTTAATACACATTTTTTTTTATAAAAAGTCAAAAAGTTAATCCAAACAACTATTTTTTTTCTCAACTTTTTAATCTAAAAAGTCAAAAAGTACATTTATTTAGGACATTCCAAACAATTGATATTCTTATTTAACTTTTTTACTTTTTGACTTTAAAATAGTGTATTTTATTTTTATCTTTTTACTTATTTTATCCTTTTGTAATTTTTTAACTTTTCTTTGTCCTTTTTTATTTTTTTTAGTTCAAAATGTTTACCAAACGACCCTAAGTCTAAATTGAGCTTGTTTTCTATTCAGAATCTCAATTACAAGTACTCTCCGTCAGCTGTACTGAAAATAATGTGTGCTAGCGGTATTTCAAAATTGAAAAGTTCACCATTACTTTTAAGAGAGAGAGAGAGAGAAGCAACGGCACTCTTTTTTTTTTTTTTTTTTTTAACAGGGAAGCAACGGCACTCTGAAACGCGTCTTTGTGAAGTTGAGGAAAGACCACGCTCCTACCCAGCTCTGTTTGACAGCATTGCGTTACGAAAAAACTAGAGGCGCGGTTGGCAAATGGGTTTTTTTAAAAAAAATTTTTTTTGACTAAATTAATCTCAAAAAAATAAAATAAATTAAAATATTAATAAAATAAAATTTCACATCTAAATTATAATTATTTAACTTTTTCTTTTATAAAAATTAAAAAAATAAAAAAATCTATACAAACGAACTTTTTAATCTAAAGTTAAGAAAGTTAAAAACCAAAAAATTAAAAACCTAACATACTTTTCAAACAGTTAAAGAATTAAAAAATCAATTTACTTCTCAAACGAAACCTTCTTTGTTGTGTTTGTACTGTTCCAAACTAGAATCCAATGGACTATATGAATTTAAAGATACATCCTTTTCTTTTTTTGCCGTTCTATACTAAAATCAAATGAACAATGAATGAATTTAAAGATAGATCCTTTTCTTTGCTACACAGCCAAAAACAGAGAAATATTACAGCTTATTTACAGTTGTTTGCCCTTTGGATGGGTGGTGTGTGGGTAGGCTGGCTTTTAATTCACTAAAATGTTTTCCCTAGGAGGGCTCTTGGGTTGGAAATTTGTAGGGTGACAAAATAATTCGAGGTGGACTCATGTTTTAGTCATTAAAAATTAATTTGATTTCGTTCACTAATTAAGTTAGTCAATTTTAAACAAAATTCATTAAAATCTTTAAATTAAGTTTAAACAATTAATTATTTATTTAGCTCGATTTGATAAATTTAAAACTATATAAAAATATCAAATTACTCGAAAATGATTTGAAAAAAACTCGTTTGAGATCGACTCAAATGTTTAATATATCAATTGAATAAATTTTAAAAATCAAAATTTTTTTATGCTAAACTTGAACAATTTGGAACTATTGGACAAGGGATTTTGGGGCTAATATTAAGGTTGTGTTTGGAAATATGAGGTTTCAATCAAACGTGTTGGGGGTCCAACTTTTCCTAACAAAAAAAAGTTGCACCCACCTCCCTTCTATAATTATTTTCTCGACCCAGCACACTTCCTAAATCATTTCCACAAAGACGAGTTTGATACCTTTGTAGTGAAGATTTAGCCTCCGTTTGGCAAGGGTTCATTGGGCTCATGAGCCACAAAAAACATTTGGCTTAGTAGTTCAATTTTTATGGAGAGAAGTTTAATATCCGTTTTAGTGGTATTTATTTCTCCTTTATTATGGGAATTGTATATAGGTAGTAGTAGAATACTTGTTAGGCTTGGGTTTAGGTATATCTTGTTGATTTTTTAATTATTGTAAACTAATATTCTATTTGATGATATAAATATTTCTTATACTTGTAATTATTCTCCTATCTTCTTATCGATTGGCCCAAAAATACAAAATATATAGACGTAATATTTATCATTTCTATCCACAATCTCAATAAAGTTTAACATTTGAAAAGCAGAATATATTTGAAATTTAACTCTTGCTTGTTCGTAATTTAATTTCCCCAATTTAGAAAAATTACAAAAATAAAAAATAAAAGAATTCAAAAATTCTTTATGACAAAATAAATCATAATTATTCAATTTTATCACTTTAAACTCTAATTTTTTAAATTTATTTTAATATAAATCATTTACTTATTTTCGTTAAGTAAAATTAAAAGAAAAATAATTATTCCATTAAACTCAATTGTATTTTACAAAAAATGTCTAAAATATTTTTTTTATTGAGTTTAATGGCTAAAATGCCAATTTTCTGTCAATTTTACTTAATGAAAATATATAAATAATTTAAATTAAAAACAAATCAAAATATTAGAATTTAAATTGACAAAATTAAAAATTTAGAGTTTATTTTATTATAAAGGTTAAATTCCGAATTTTATTATTTTTATTGTTTTTTTTTTTGCTATTTTCAATTTCAAACCAAATGTATAAGTAGTCCCATTCAATCTTGTGGGAGCTGAATAATAATGGGTCAATATGGACGAATGGACAAGAGTCCGGGGCATAACCTTTATTCGGCATTGATCCTAGTTAATTGAAGAGTCGAATGAAATAATTGGCATTCCAACCAGTAGAATAAAGGCCGAATAGAAGTACATGTAACGGATCGAGGGTGGGCGTGGCCCTAAGGCCCAAAGAGAATAATATAAATAAAGGATCATCAATTAGAGAAAGGTAGGTGAGAATTAGTACACTTAACTTAAGATACAAGCAATCAAGAGAGTATATACTGACTTATCCGTCGGAGTGCTAATTCCAACACCCCCAACCGGAGTGTTTATTTCTTTTCAGGTTGTTAGCTGAGGATCTCGAGCGTCCCAGTGGATCAAAAGAGTATTTCCAAAACTACTTCCCTACAATTGGCGCCGTCTGTGGGAATACTCAAATACATCTATAGCGGGCATAACGGAAGACCCTCCGATAGTCACTGATGAGACCACACACAGAGACGACCTCACTCCAACAAACATGCTTGGACCAGAGACTATCACCGCAAGACGTGCCTTGAACTTCGACTCACTTGCCCAGAACTCGCCATCGACTTCAACACATAAGACAATGCAAGCAATCATGGAACAAGTAAAGCAAAACGAACAGAGGCTAGAAAACATAATCGCTGAGAACGAGCGCCTCCGTCAGGACTTGGCCTTGGAAGTAGCAAAATCCAATCAAGCTACACGCCAAGATTTGGGACAACCTTTGAGAGCGGGTGGTCGAAGACCTCGAGTTCGGAAGCAATATAGTGACAGCGACTCTGACTCATCATCCCCAGAGCCCAAAAAGAAGGGACGACTTGAAATTACTAGTTCCTCTGAAGAGAGTCCACGTGTAAGGCATAAGCGAAGACGAAATGGTTCGGACGAAGAAGACCAGCACGATCCCTTCGTGCGACGGATCGCAAAGGCAGTGCTACCCAAGAAGTTCAAAACCCCGTCGTTCACCTTGTACGACGGGAAATCGGACCCCACTGATCATATCCGTCATTATAAGCAAGCCATGACGCTGCATACAGACGACAAGGCTTTCATGTGCAGAATATTTCCGAGCAGTTTGGGGCCATTGGCCGTCAGATGGTATTATAAGTTGGAATCGGCGTCGATTAAGAGTTTCCATCAACTATAGAAATCCTTCAGGGCAAGATTTATCACCAACGAGGTCCAACCGAAGCAAGCCGACTCTCTTTGGGCAATGCAGATCCAGCCGGGACAAACCTTACGAGCGTATTCGGCGCGTTATTGGGAATGCTTTAATCTTGTCAATAATGCTTGCAACGACTCCATGGCCATTACCGCCTTTAAAATGGGTTTGCATCCTGATAGTACTCTCCGCAGTTCCTTGACTAGAAGACCCCCCAAAACAGTCTGGTCGTTGATGAAGAAAGTTGAGGAATATTGCAAAGTGGAAGATGACACCTTGCGAGTTAAAGCCGAAAACATGGCCAACAAGATGGCCCCTTCTGAAATTGCTCAGCCGTTAAATTCTGTACCACCTCAGAGCCCTGAACCATGGCATCGGGCTAAATGAGACAAGAGACGGGATTCTCACCGATCAAGCGACCAATGCTCCCACCGAGCAAATGAACAATTGCAAGTCGATAGCAAGTGCACAAGGCGCGCATACAAGAAATATACAGAGTTGTCAGAGCCAATTAGCGCGGTTATGTCCAAAGTCCAACACCTTCTGTTCTTCAAATGGCCGTCCAAAATGGTGGGACCTCCCGACACGAGAAGACGGGATACGCGGTGCGAGTATCACAAGGACCACAGCCATGATACTGAGAGTTGTTACGCATTGAAGGATCACCTGGAGGAATTGGTACAAGATGGTCGGCTACAACAGTACATTTGAAAAGGCAACTCAACCAAAGCAATAGCCTTACGACAAGATTCACCTCCACTCGGCATGATCTACATGATATATAGCCTGCCAATGTCATCCGCAATGCATACGATTCAGTCGAATCCCAACCCTCAAAATCAACTCACTCCGACTAAACGGCCACATGAAGTTGCGAGCATTGCTTTTAATGATTCAGATTTGGCCGGAGTGACACTTCCCCACATCGATCTCTTGGTAATCGAGTTACGCGTAAACCGATTCACCGTTGAGCGCATACTCATTGATCCGGGGAGCACATCGGAAGTTATGTATTACAAGACATTCACCAAACTCGGCTTCTCCGAATCGGATCTTTCTCCAGCTCCTTATGCATTATTTGGCTTCAACACTAATCCAGAATACCCATTAGGGAAAATCACACTACTCGTTCGAGCGGGCTCTCGAACAGTGGATGTGGAATTCTTGGTTATCAAGCTGCTATTGCCGTATAATCTCATCATGGGGCGAACTTGGTTGCATACTATACAGACCGTGCCAAGCACCTATCATCAACTGCTATGCTTTTCGACAGAACGCAGCATTGAGCAAATCTATGGCTCCTATAAATAAGCATAAGCATGTTATCTCCTTGCTGGAAAGACGCCAAAAGAGTTGTAAGTGAATTCTATTGAGGTGCCGGATCGAGAGAGCCTGGACGATGTTGGGTGGCTCCCAAGTGAAAAGGCCATGGAAGCCCTAGATCGAGTTGAAATTGACGGAAACCCAGACAGGTTCTCTATGGTCGGCGCTTCCCTGAATCAAGCTGACATGCAGCAGCTAATTTCCTTCTTGCTCGGCAACCTTGATGTATTTGCGTGGACTCCATATGAGATGCCGGGTGTAGATCCGTCTGTTTCGCAGCACCGTTTAAATGTTGACCCTAAATGCAAGCCGATTATTCAGAAAAGTCGGCAGTCAGTCGCAGAACACACTACCGTTACTGTTGAAGAGGTTGGCCGGTTGCTTGACGCCGGGGCAATCAGGGAAGTGACCTACCCTACATGGCTCTCGAATACTGTGGTTGTAAAGAAGAAAAATGGGGCTTGGCGAGTCTGCGTTGATTTCACGGACCTAAACAAAGCCTGCCCCACGGATTATTTTCCCCTCCCCAGAATAAACCAACTTGTAGATGTGACGGCACGCCATCAGCGTATGAGCTTCCTCGATTGTTACAGAGGCTACCATCAAATTGCCATGCATTTGGAGGACCAAGACAAAACTGCATTCCTCACCCCAAGAGGAACTTATTGCTATAAGGTTATGCCTTTTAGGCTGAAGAATACAGGGACAACTTACCAAAGACTAGTCACTGCCATGTTCAAGGAGTAACTCAGCCACACTATAGAAGTGTACATTGACGATATGGTGGTCAAGTCCAAAGAAGAGCAAACTCATCTAGCCGATCTGGAAGAGACATTCAGCATTTTACGCAAATACAAAATAAAGCTGGACGCTTCCAAATGTGCATTTGGGATCGACTCTGGCAAATTCTTGGGTTACATTGTCAACCACCGAGGAATCGAAGCCAACTCGAGGCAAATCATAGCAATCTTGGAGCTCAACTCCCCTCATTCAGTGAAGGAGGTTCAAAAGTTGATGGGGATGGCTGCCGTACTCAACAGGTTCATCAGTCGGTCCGAAGATCGTTGCCGACAATTCTTTCATACTCTACGGCAGGGCAAGGCTTTTGAATGGACCTCCGAGTGCGAAGCCGCTTTCAACAGCCTCAAGACCTACCTCCGATCAGTTCCACTCTTGACAACACCTTCGGCAGGTGACCCGCTCATTTTGTATTTAGCGGTTTCCGACCGGGCCGTCAGCGTCGTACTGATAAAGGAAGAGCTGAGGGAGCAGCGGCCAGTGTATTATGTGAGCAAGGCAATGGTTGACGCCAAAACACGCTACCTTCTGTTGGAAAAACTCATTCTAGCTCTCGTCATGGCAGCAAGAAAGCTGATGCATTACTTCAGGGGCATACCATCGAGGTACTAACGGACCACCCCCTCCGATCGGTACTCCGTAGTGCAGAAGCATCAGGGCGCATTTCAAAGTGGGCTCTTAAACTCGGCCAGTACAATATTCAGTTTCTTCCTAGAACCTCAATCAGGGACAGGTGCTTGCCAACTTTATGGCTGAATTCACTGGGGGTCTTGCCGACTTCAAGTATGATGAAATTCAACCTAAGTCGAACTGGAGAATTTATGTTGGGGACATTTAGCAGTTGTACTGTGATGGATCGTCCAATCAAAGAGGCAGCAGAGCCAGAGTAGTGATAATGGCTCCCGACAAGGCAATAATTGAGTAGGTTGTCAAACTCGACTTCGAAGCATCAAATAACTAGGTCGAATACGAGGCCCTGCTAACCGGCTTACGGAATGCACATCTCTTAGGTGCTCAGCATTTGCTTATATTTTGCGATTCAAAATTGGTGATCGATCAGCTAAAGGGGGAGTACGCAGCAAAAAACGACCATATGACCGCTTACATGAAAACGACAAATTCTTTGCTGGCAAAATTTGACCATCATGAATTGAACTAAATAACCAGTGACCAGAACACACATGCAAATGCCCTGGCTTGCCTAGCCTCCGCCATTAACTCAGAGATTAAACGGACCATTGAAGTTGGTTTCATCCCAGAGCTGAGTATTGACCCTTCTGAGGAAATCCAAGTCAATGTCATAGAGTCAGGACCGAGTTGGATGGACGCCATTGCTGTATTCCTGTCTTCTAAACAGCTCCCAGCGGACAAGAAAGAAGCGCACAAGCTGCGAAACAAAGCCCTGCAATACTGCTTGGATCCACAAGGAAAGCTTCATAAAAAATTCCTTTCTGGTCCATACCTGGAATGCGTTCATCCGGACAAAGTTGAAGCACTTCTAACCAAAATACATGAAGACAGTTGTGGCGCCCATTTTGGCTGGCGCTCTTTGGATCATCGAGCTGTGACACAGGGGTATTACTGGCTGACAATGAGAGCCGATGCCAAATGTTACATGAAAAAGTGTGAACAGTGCCAGAAGTTCTCTCCTTTAACCCACCTGCCTGCTGAAGAGTTAAGCTCTATAACCAGTCCTTGGCCGTTCGCCCAATGGGGACTTGACATCGTCGGACCACTGCTTCATGCCCCGCGTAACAAGCAATTTGTGATTGTCGCGACAGATTATTTCACAAAATGGGTAGAAGCGGAAGCACTAACGCACATCCGAGATATCGACGTGAAGCGTTTTGTATAGAGAAATATCATAACACGATTTAGTATTCCAAGAGCACTTATTTCAGACAACGACACCCAGTTTGATTGCGGTGTCTATAGGGAACTATGTAGCAAGTATGATATTCGGCCCTACTATTCCTCCCTGGCTTATCCACAGAGTAATGGCCAAGCTGAAGCCTTCAACAAATCTATTTTAGACGGCATCAAGAAGAGGTTGGAGAAAGCCAAATAAAGATGGGTCGAAGAGTTACCAAGTGTATTATGGGCTCATCGCACTACTCTGAGGCGGTCCACTAGGGAGACGCCGTTCGCTTTGTGCTTCGGAACGCAAGCAATCATCCCCTCGGAGATCGGCCTCCCAACCTTGAAATCAACATTTTTTGATTTGGGCCGAAACGACATGATGTTGGCCTTGAATTTTATTCTAATTGAAGATCGGAGACACCGCGCCCTTGCATCCATGGCACGGTACCAGCAGCAGCTTGCTAAGTCATATAATCTGCGTGTTCAACTGCACCGCTACACACCAGAAGAGTTGGTCCTGAAGAAAGTGCTTCTAGTTGACAAGAATCCGGCCGACGGAAAATTGGGTCCTAAATGGAATGACCCTTATCAGATCGACTCAATCGCGGGAGTGGGGGCATATCGTCTCAAAGACATGTCTGGGAGAAGTCTGCCACGACCTTGGAATTCCATGCATTTGCTTAAATTCTATCACTGACCCGACTTGTGGGGCATGATACTTGTTTTGAATGGTTCACCATGTATGTATTTCACTTTTGCAAAGTAAAGTTTTCCCATTATCTCATTGCGCAATTCAGTTCAAAAGTCTCCGGATTCGGAGCCCTATTAGTGCATGACACTTTTGGGCCGATTAAGCCTCCAGATTCGGAGCGCCCTTCGTGTATCATGATTGGCCAAGATAAGTCTCCGGATTCAGAGCCCCATTAGTGCATGACACTTTTGGGCCGATTAAGTCTCCAAATTTAGAGCGCCCTTCGTGTATCACGATTGGCCAAGATAAGTCTCTGGATTCGGAGCCCTATTAGTGCATGACACTTTTGGGCCGATTAAGCCTCTAGATTCGGAGCGCCCTTCGTGTATCACGATTGGCCAAAATAAGTCTCTGGATTCAGAACGCCCTTCATGTATCACGATTGGCCAAGTCTCCAGATTCGGAGCCCCATTAGTGCATGACACTTTTGGGCCGATTAATCTTCTGGATTCGGAGCGCCCTTCACGTATCACAATTGGCCGACTCCGAATTCAAAGCCCCATTAATGCATGACACTTTTGGGCTGATTAAGCCTCTGGATTCGGAGCGCCCTTCCTGTATCACGATTGGCCAAGATAAGTCTCTGGATTCGGAGCCCCATTAGTGCATGACACTTTTGGGCCGATTAAGCCTCCGGATTCGGAGCGCCCTTTGTGCATCACAATTGGCCAAAATAAATCTCCGGATTCGGAGCGCCCTTCGCATATCACGATTGGCCGACTCCGAATTAGGAGCCCTATACGTGCATGACACTTTTGGGCCGATTAAGTCTCCGGATCCGGAGCACCCTTTGCCGATATCACGATTGGCCGACAGCAAGCCTCCGAATTCGGAGCCCCATCCATACAGGTCACGCTTGGGTCGAATAAAGACCCCGGATTTGGAGTGCCCTGCGTGGCTATCATGTGAGAACCCGAATATAAAAAATTAAGTAAATAATTAAATAATAATATTACAATCTCAAATATTTTGGTGGTGAATTCTAAGGTGCAAATTAAATATTATTGGAGGATCTTTTAATTAATTTTAAACTTAAAATAATTTGTGTTGAAAGCATTTAATTTAGAGTCAAGACTTATTTTTTTTTTAAAAAAATATTGAGGACAAGTTAGTAAGTATATTTTGTTATAATAATAGTTATATTTTATTTAATTAATGTGTTAGAAAATAAAGTAATATAAAGATAATATTTTAGGGCCTTTTTATGTAGATACATATGTAACCCTAGGTAGCCCCATACTATTCATAACAGCAGCCACAAACAGCCACGGGAGAGAGAGAGGTTGAGAGAAAAGAAGAAGAGAAAAGAAGGGTTGCAAACAAGGAGGAATCTTTGGGTGTGGTGGGTCTCTATCTTTCTTCTTCCTTTTGGTTTTGTTTTTATCCTTATTCCATTATTATTTTATTCATTCATGGAGGTTGTAGGTTTATATATTTTGTATATATATACTGTTAAGAAATTTGAGGAGTTAAATTTATGTATAAAGAATGGGTATTATTCTTAGTTAAAAAAAAAATTCTGCGCATAATTACGAACTTTAAAAATCAAGAAACTATATCAAACGAATGAATTTTAATCTGAAATTTTTACAGTAGATCAATTACATATTGAATTGCATATCTGAATTTTTTCATAATTTTTGGGAGTCAAAATCCATATAAATTGAGGTATTCAAATCTGTCCAGGAAACCAGTCGAAACAGTAAATTCGGGAATATTGTTCTCTTTGGGTATAAATCCAAAAATTATCAAATTAGTGTCATTAGAATCGGTTACGAGTCTAGTTTCGTATGTTTTTGGCCTTGCATTGATTGCTTGTGTATATTAAGAGAACCGTCAATTTCTTTAAAGTGCTGCAGAAAACAACCTGTTTGGATATAATAAATTGTAGATAATTATTTTGATAAGCAAATCAAGTGAAACCAATTGGGTTTGAAACTTAGGATATATTAGATCATATCTGGAGGTTATTGGAATTTTTCGAATAGCGTGGAGTGGGTTTTGTAATTTTCAAAGTTGGCTTAATAGGTTGGGAAGGCTTGTTTGAAATTCTGTTTTATCTTAAAGTCACAATTAATTAAGTTTTGACCGGAACCCATGTTTTGGATGATTTTAAACCTTGAAGAACATGAACTTAGATAATATTTAAGAGTAACGGTGAGTTGGGTTGAGCCGGGTTAGTGCGCTTTAGTTGAGGTTACTTAGTTCCTATTTTCTTTTTTAGTATTTTTAAATTAGTTGTGACGTGTAGTTTTTATACTTGGTTCAGGGCATTAGTTGGACTTTCATACTCTATTCGAGGATTATATTATTTCGTTTCCAGGTGAGTAGTTTCATGCTACGTATTTTTATAAATATTCCCCTACCCTGAACTGTTGGAAAATTAAATTGTTGTTTCATGACTAAACTGTTTTGATAAATTATTATATTATCAATGGAATCAAATTATTTCAAACATGTGTGAATTTGGCATCTTGTAAACTATTTGTTTTGGTCTCATGTTTATAATGATGAACTACCATGTTTTAAGTAAACTGATGTGTATTGATTATTGGGACCATATGTGTATTTAGTCCAGGAACTTATTCCACTGTGTGTGGTGACTCGCCACTAGGGAACAGATCCGGGTTGGGCGTGATGACTCTAGTGCTCAACGATTGTGAAACAGACCTTTAAAAATAACTAGGTGACCTTCAATCGGATCGACTTTGAGAAAAGGCCAGTGCCACCGAGGATGACTCCTAGTTCGGTATTGGATCCAACAGGGCTTATAGCCCGAGAAATGTGTGTGATTATTTATTTTTATTGGTACCCGAAAATTATTGGTGTTCATATTATAATCTGTGGAAAATATCTTTTAACATGTTCTTCGAAACATGAGTATTTTAATGTCATTTAACATGTTCTTCGAGACATGAGTATTTAAAGTATTGAACTGTGGAACCTTCTTTTGAAACAAATAGTATTTGTCATTTAACATGTTCTTCTTGAGACATGAGTATTTTAAGTGTTGAGTGTGGAACCTTCTTTTGAAAGCAGTTGTATTTACCAAACTGTATGCCAAACTAGTTTTTGTGATATATATTTTATTTTGGAATTGAACCCTGTTTTCAGAACTGTATTTACTATCCATGTTGCTACTCACTGAGCTATCAGCTGACTTAATTTTTATCACTTCCAGGTGTTAGAAGGACTTAGAGTGGATTCATGGCATAGCGGGGACTCGATTGCTTGGACCTCTAGGGCATTTATTTATTTTGTTTTAGATTGTCGTGTCCAGTTTGTGCATACTTCTTTTTATTTTTATTGAGGTTCATTTAGGATTATTTTGATATGTGGGCTGTTTATATCCCATAAGTTTGGATGGTTTTGATTACGGTTAATTTTGCCGTTTATAATTGTGGCATGTCTGGATTGAGTTTTGGTTATTTATTATTGGACTAGTGTTTAGTTGTTCAATGTGATTATGGATTCGTGTTTAGGCTTACGTGTGCCTTGGGCTAAGTCCCTGTGGGCCACGGCCGGTCATGCCCGGATTTGGGGTGTGACAATTGTGGTATCAGAGCTGTAGTTTATTGAGTTACATATCTTGCATTACATCATTTAGACGAGGTCCGAGTCCCTATAGTCCTTGATAGTGTTTGGTTAAGTTAGTTTTGTTTAAGCTTGTATTGAGTTTTTTTTTTATATTTCATTTTGAAGGTTAAGCAATGGCACCTAAGAGAAGAAGTGTCAATGCTCTTGGAACTGATCAATCAGCCGCTAATCGTAGAGTTCCCCTGCTCCTATACCCTCTTGCACCAATGTTGCTCGGTGGTCCACTGAAACACTGAGTTGTTCCTCTTGCACCGGTACTTACCAGGTTTACAATCATTGTTAGGACTCTTGAACAATCATGTAGCCCCACAACCAAAGAGTTCCACCAACTTTAAGTTTGGATAGAGGTTCCTTATTCGAGAGGTTTATGAAGGCAAAACCTCCAGAATTTCACGGAACAGTGGACCCTACGGAGGCAGAGGCATGGGTACTAGAGATGGAGAAAATATTTGATGTTCTAGGTTGTTCAGCAGACCAGAAGGTGGCCTTTGCAGCTTTTAGGTTCAAGGGCCAAGCAGAGCATTGGTGGCGCATGGTGAAGCGTCAATATGAGGGTAGAGAAACAGAGCTAGTGTGGAGCAAGTTTCTGGAACTGTTTAATGAGAAATACTTCCCTGAAGCGGTGCGAAGGCAGAAGCAAGTGGATTTTCTCAATTTGAAGCAAAATGACATGTCAGTGGCTCAGTATGAAGCCAAGTTTGCGGAGTTGTCGAGGTATGCCCCACATCAGGTGGCCATAGAGGAAGATAGGGTGATGTTGTTTGAGAATGGCTTTGTCGTGAGATCTATGCGAAAGTAGCTATTTTGGAGATGAAGACATATTCTGCATTGGTAAGCAAGGCATTACTAGCTGAAAGGGGAGCAGAAGAGGAAAAGAGAGCTGAGGAACAAAAGGCCAAGGAACCACAGAACAAGAGACTTAGAGAGGAGAGACAAGTAGAGCATCGTGGTGGTGGTAACAATCCTAGCAAGAAGCCTTACACCCAAGGTCAGGTTAGCAATGGCATGAGGCAGCAGAATCGGAAGAATTGTGATAGATGTGGTAGGACACATTCTGTTGGGTATAATTGTGATGGCACAGCTCGAATATGCTTTAAGTGTGGCAAGCCTGGGCATCTCTCTGCACAATGTAGGTCTAAGGGACTAGGAGGTCAGTCAGTAGCACAGTCATTTCAAGGGCAAGGGCAGAGGCGAACTTTTTATAGCGGTGGGTTTAACCAGAAGCAGAATAATGGCAAAAGTGGGACTACCCAAGGGCAAACATCCGGGAATGGGGCTCAGGATAAGAAGTCAGCGGCTATCCAAGGACGTGTTTACGCTCTCACTAGAGAGGAGGCTGAGGCTGCTCCATCTGTGGTGCAAGGTACACTCCTTATATCATCTGTACCTGCCAGAGTTTTAGTTGATTCAGGATCTACACATTCTTTTGCTGCACCTAAGTTTCTACGTCATTTGTCTATTCCTTGTGAGCCTTTGGATGTAGCTATTGTTGTGTCTACTCCATTAGGAGAAACAGTAGTGTTAGGAGACATTTGTAGATCTTGTGAGATAGAGATGGATGGTAGAAATTTTCCAGTGGATTTGATTTCTTTAGAGATGAAAGATTTTGACGTGATTTTGGGGATGGATTGGTTAACGAAGCATCATGCCTCTATTGATTGTTTTAGAAAGAGGGTAGTTTTGCTATGCGAGCAACATGAGTTTTTCTTTCAGGGAAATGGAAAAGGGTCTTCTAGTTGTTTTATTTCTTCCCTTCAGGCTAACCGAATGTTGAGAAAAGGGTGTCATGGTTATTTAGCTTGTGTGGTGAGTACTGAACAACCAGAGCAGAGGTTAGAGGAGTTGCCAGTAGTGAGGGAATTTGTTGATGTTTTTCCAGAGGATCTACCTGGTCTTCCTCCAGACCGTGAGGTCGAATTTTCCATTGACTTAATCCCTAATACAACACCTATCTCTAAAGCACCCTATAGAATGGCACCATTGGAGTTGAGGGAGTTACAAACTCAGTTACAAGAGTTGCTAGACAAAGGTTTTATTAGGCCTAGTGTTTCACCTTGGGGAGCACCTGTGTTGTTTGTAAAGAAGAAGGATGGGTCTATGAGATTGTGTATTGATTATAGAGAGCTGAATAAAGTCACAGTGAAGAATAGGTATCCTTTGCCACGCATTGATGATCTATTTGACCAGTTGCAGGGAGCTCAAGTATTCTCTAAAATTGACTTGAGGTCAGGCTATCACCAGTTGAAGGTAAGGGATGAGGATGTTCCTAAGACTACTTTTAGAACCCGTTATGGGCATTATGAGTTCTTGGTGATGCCTTTTGGTCTCACAAATGCACCAGCCGCATTCATGGATTTGATGAACAGAGTATTTAAACCCCAACTGGATAAATTTGTGGTAGTGTTTATTGATGACATCCTAATTTATTCGAGGAGTAAGGATGAGCATGAGCAGCATTTGAGGGTAGTATTGCAGATCCTTAGGGAGAAGAGATTGTATGCAAAATTTAAGAAGTGTGAATTCGGTTGAGCGGTGTATCCTTTTGGGTCATGTAGTGAGTAAAGATGGGGTATCTGTGGATAGCACCAAGGTGGCAACAATTGTTGATTGGCCACGACCTACTTAATGACAGAGGCGTAGCTTTCTAGGGCTTCTTGGGTATTACAGACGGTTTGTGGAAGGATTTTCCGTATTGCTTTGCCACTTACCAATCTCACCAGAAAGGGGTAAAGTTTGAGTGGAATGATGATTGTGGCGTAGCTTCCAAGAGTTTAAACAGATTGACATCGGCTCAATCCTTGCCTTACCTCTGGATGAAGGTGGTTTTGTGATTTATAGTGATGCTTCACGTCAGGGTTTAGGATGTGTGCTCATGCAACATGGGAAGGTGATTGCTTATGCGTCACGACAGTTGAAAATACATGAGAGAAACTATCCTACGCACGACTTGGAGTTAGCAGCAGTGATTTTTGCTCTTAAGATCTGGCGGCATTATTTGTATGGAGAGTCATGTGAGATTTACACTGATCATAAGAGTTTGAAGTATATTTTCACACAGAAGGAACTAAATTTGAGGCAAAGAAGATGGCTTGAGTTACTAAAAGATTATGATGTGAATATTTTATATCATCCGGGGAAGGCAAATGTGGTTGCAGATGCCTTGAGTAGAAAGGTCGCAATTGGAGATGTAGCTGCTTTGTCTATTGAGAGTTGTTTGGTGGAAGACATGAGACGTTTGAGGCTTGAGGTTGTTACACCTGGTAATAGGGCTTATTGTAGTCAATTGACAGTTCAACCGACCTTGAGAGAACGGATTCATTTAGCACAGGAGATTGACCCCCAGTGTGAGCGTATTAAAGGAGAGATGGCAGAGGGTAAGCATGTAGACTTTGTGGTTAGTGATGATGGGTTGCTTAGATTCCGTAGCCGAATTTGTGTTCCTGCTAGTGGTGATTTGAGGAAGGAGATTATGACGGAGGCACATAGTTCTAGTTCTGAGATTCATCCCGAAGCACTAAGATGTATCGGGATCTTCATGAACATTTTTGGTGGAATGGTATGAAGGGAGATATTGCAGAATTTGTGGCTCAGTGTTTGGTGTGTCAACAGGTTAAAGTAGAACATCAGAAACCTGCGGGGAAACTACAACCCTTACCTATACCGGAGTGGAAGTGGGATCATGTTACCATGGACTTCGTGTGTGGATTACCTCGTACTAGTAGTAATCACGATGCAGTTTGGGTAGTTGTTGATAGATTAACCAAGTCAGCACATTTTATTGCAGTACGGATGACTTATTCTCTAGCTCGATTTGCACAGTTGTATGTGAAGGAGATTGTTAGATTGCATGGTGCACCAGTGTCAATAGTGTCAGATCGGGACCCTCGTTTTGTGTCTAAGTTTTGGGGTGCGTTACAATCATTATGGGTACTCAGTTAAATTTTAGTTCAGCTTATCACCCTCAGACAGATGGGCAATCAGAGAGGACTATTCAAACCCTTGAGGATATGTTGAGGGCTTGTGCCTTGGAGTGGAGAGGTAATTGGGATGATTATTTGCCACTCATGGAGTTTGCCTATAATAATAGTTATCATTCTAGTTTGGGAGTAGCTCCTTATGAGGCTTTGTATGGGAGGAAGTGTAGGTCTCCTTTGTGTTGGTATGAGGTTGGTGAAAGGCAAATGTTGGGACCTGATTTGGTGGAGGATGCTACACAGAAAATTATCACCATTAGAGAGAGATTATTGACTGCTCAAAGTAGACAAAAGAGTTATGCTGATCATCGTAGGAGAGACTTAGAGTTTCATGACGGGGATATGGTATTCTTAAAAGTATCACCATGGAAAGGAGTGATCAGGTTTGGAAAGAAAGGAAAGTTGAGTCCTAGATACATTGGTCCATTTGAGGTATTGGAGAAGGTTGGTGAGGTTGCGTACCGTGTTGCTCTACCCCCTAGGTTGGCAGGAGTGCATAATGTGTTTCACGTGTCTATGCTGAGGAAATATGTGCACAATTCGTCGCATGTGATTGATTATGAGCCACTTCAGATTAGAGAGGATTTTTCGTATGAGGAGATGCCTGTTCAGATTTTGGATTCAAAAGAGAAAAGGTTGCGTACAAAGGCCATTAAATTGGTTAAGGTACTGTGGCGTAATCATTTAGTTGAAGAGGCGACTTGGGAACGCGAGGATGAGATGCGCGAGAAGTACCCACATCTATTCCCATGATTTACTCAGGTTAGTTTCGAGGACGAAACTTTTCTTTTAGGGGGGGAGAATGTGAGAACCCGAATATAAAAAATTAAGTAAATAATTAAATAATAATATTACAATCTCAAATATTTTGGTGGTGAATTCTAAGGTGCAAATTAAATATTATTGGAGGATCTTTTAATTAATTTTAAACTTAAAATAATTTGTGTTGAAAGCATTTAATTTAGAGTCAAGACTTATTTTTTTTTTAAAAAAATATTGAGGACAAGTTAGTAAGTATATTTTGTTATAATAATAGTTATATTTTATTTAATTAATGTGTTAGAAAATAAAGTAATATAAAGATAATATTTTAGGGCCTTTTTATGTAGATACATATGTAACCCTAGGTAGCCCCATACTATTCATAACAGCAGCCACAAACAGCCACGGGAGAGAGAGAGAGGTTGAGAGAAAAGAAGAAGAGAAAAGAAGGGTTGCAAACAAGGAGGAATCTTTGGGTGTGGTGGGTCTCTATCTTTCTTCTTCCTTTTGGTTTTGTTTTTATCCTTATTCCATTATTATTTTATTCATTCATGGAGGTTGTAGGTTTATATATTTTGTATATATATACTGTTAAGAAATTTGAGGAGTTAAATTTATGTATAAAGAATGGGTATTATTCTTAGTTAAAAAAAAAATTCTGCGCATAATTACGAACTTTAAAAATCAAGAAACTATATCAAACGAATGAATTTTAATCTGAAATTTTTACAGTAGATCAATTACATATTGAATTGCATATCTGAATTTTTTCATAATTTTTGGGAGTCAAAATCCATATAAATTGAGGTATTCAAATCTGTCCAGGAAACCAGTCCGAAACAGTAAATTCGGGAATATTGTTCTCTTTGGGTATAAATCCAAAAATTATCAAATTAGTGTCATTAGAATCGGTTACGAGTCTAGTTTCGTATGTTTTTGGCCTTGCATTGATTGCTTGTGTATATTAAGAGAACCGTCAATTTCTTTAAAGTGCTGCAGAAAACAACCTGTTTGGATATAATAAATTGTAGATAATTATTTTGATAAGCAAATCAAGTGAAACCAATTGGGTTTGAAACTTAGGATATATTAGATCATATCTGGAGGTTATTGGAATTTTTCGAATAGCGTGGAGTGGGTTTTGTAATTTTCAAAGTTGGCGAATAGGTTGGGAAGGCTTGTTTGAAATTCTGTTTTATCTTAAAGTCACAATTAATTAAGTTTTGACCGGAACCCATGTTTTGGATGATTTTAAACCTTGAAGAACATGAACTTAGATAATATTTAAGAGTAACGGTGAGTTGGGTTGAGCCGGGTTAGTGCGCTTTAGTTGAGGTTACTTAGTTCCTATTTTCTTTTTTAGTATTTTTAAATTAGTTGTGACGTGTAGTTTTTATACTTGGTTCAGGGCATTAGTTGGACTTTCATACTCTATTCGAGGATTATATTATTTCGTTTCCAGGTGAGTAGTTTCATGCTACGTATTTTTATAAATATTCCCCTACCCTGAACTGTTGGAAAATTAAATTGTTGTTTCATGACTAAACTGTTTTGATAAATTATTATATTATCAATGGAATCAAATTATTTCAAACATGTGTGAATTTGGCATCAGTAAACTATTTGTTTTGGTCTCATGTTTATAATGATGAACTACCATGTTTTTGGCCGATGTGTATTGATTATTGGGACCATATGTGTATTTAGTCCAGGAACTTATTCCACTGTGTGGTGACTCGCCACTAGGGAACAGATCCGGGTTGGCCGTGATGACTCTAGTGCTCAACGATTGTAAGGACAGACCTTTAAAAATAACTAGGTGACCTTCAATCGGATCGACTTTGAGAAAAGGCCCAGTGCCACCACGAGGATGACTCCTAGTTCGGTATTGGATCCAACGGGGCTTATAGCTTTGAGAAATGTGTGGCATTATTTATTTTATTGGTACCCGAAAAATTATTGGTGTTCATATTATAATGTGGAAAATATCTTTTAACATGTTCTTGCGAAACATGAGTATTTTAATGTCATTTAACATGTTCTTGCGAGACATGAGTATTTAAAGTATTGAACTGTGGAACCCTCTTTTTGAAACAAATAGTATTTGTCATTGAACATGTTCTTATGAGACATGAGTATTTTAAGTGTTGAGTCAGTGGAACCTTCTTTTGAAAGCAGTTGTATTTACCAAACTGTATGCCAAACTAGTTTTTGTGATATATATTTTATTTTGGAATTGAACCTGCTTTAATCTGTATTTACTATCCATGTTGCTACTCACTGAGCTATCAGCTGACTTAATTTTTATCACTTCCAGGTGTTAGAAGGACTTAGAGTGGATTCATGGCATAGCGGGGACTCGATTGCTTGGACCTCTAGGGCATTTATTTATTTTGTTTTAGATTGTCGTGTCCAGTTTGTGCATACTTCTTTTTATTTTTATTGAGGTTCATTTAGGATTATTTTGATATGTGGGCTGTTTATATCCCATAAGTTTGGATGGTTTTGATTACGGTTAATTTTGCCGTTTATAATTGTGGCATGTCTGGATTGAGTTTTGGTTATTTATTATTGGACTAGTGTTTAGTTGTTCAATGTGATTATGGATTCGTGTTTAGGCTTACGTGTGCCTTGGGCTAAGTCCCTGTGGGCCACGGCCGGTCATGCCCGGATTTGGGGTGTGACATATCACGTTACACCAAAAATTGAAGCATGCGAGCATTCAAAATGAAATGGGCCAAGCCATATAAATATAGGCTGAATCATGCCGTATAAACGTAGGCTGAAACATGCAAACATTCAAAATGAAATGTGTCCTTAGATTAATCGATTGGCATGAAGTGTACTAATATAAGTAGAAAGTACGCTAACACTTGAAAACGAAGCGTTTTACTAAATTAGCCAATAATTACATAAGTTTGCACGCAATCTGCGTTTGAGCATTACAATGTCTACTTTTATCTGGCGTCTCCCTCATCGTCACTCTTCTCGACTTCAAAGGCGGAAAAGGGGAAGTGATCGCGTTGGTATAACGGTGACGCCGAATCAACGCCTGCTGCTCGGAGAGCCTCCGCGGCCTAAAGTGCCTTGATCCAACCGTGCTTAAATCCACGATTTTCACATCGGCAAACTTCCTCGGCGAGATTTTCCTTGGTCTTCTCTATCCCGACTTTCCGGCCTTCATGGAAGCCTTTTTCATAAGCCCTCCCCTTCGTGGCCTCTATCGCAAACATGCTCGCTGTATCACGATCGGCAATTGCATGACTGATAAGCCGTTGGGTCACCCTTTCTTCCACAACTGGGTTAGCTTGTCCAGCTGGTTGTGTCTGAGAGGCTTTGACCTTCCTCAGCTCGCGCTCAGCCGCTTCCGTGCGAGCTTCTAAGTTTCGAATGCGTTCATCATTTTTCTCTATTTCTTGTCGTGCAACACGAAGGCGCATGTCGATTTCATAGGCGATGTACAGCCCTTTCACCGCCCCATGAAGCCCTCTTGAAACACCTCGAAGTCAGGTCAACCAACCATCGACTGCTAGACTTCTGGCAGAAAAATCTGTCATGCAAATTCGACTGCCACGTTCGGGTCACGGATGATGGAATCTGCCTCTGTCATCGGTTTGTTCCCAACGAAAACAAAAAAGCTCAATGGGCGTGGTGGTCCACTGGCCTCACTTCGCAAATGAGGGGAGCTCCCCCGTTGGCGCTTCTCCTTCCTCGGTGACTTGCTTCGTCAACGCGGAGAGTGGCGCCTCTCGTGTTCTGCAGATGCCCTACCTTCCATACGGGGAGGCTCGTCACCTCAATTCATTGATGAGTCCAGCTCAGCCAGCGTCCTGCCCTCTCCCTTACTATTAAAGAATAGTCTGGTTGACATTCACACTTTTCTGACCACAAATGACAAGCATAATCGAGTCGCTTTATGAAACATAAATGGAATCTCCCACTCCCTTTTTAATCACTCAAGAGTGCACCCCACTCCCAAGGCAACCTCATCAACGCGCGCACTCCTGCAACCACCGATATTCGACGTTGTTGATTCGTTCTGAACTGGGGCAAGGGCAGGTTCGTTAATCTCAATGGCTAAAGGCTGGCCGAAATGATCACGTTCCTATCATCTCACGAACCGACGATATTCGGCATTACAGGTCATAACTGAGGCAATGGCAGATTCGTTAAAGGATCATGTGCGGAAAGGATGTGCCTTATGCCGAATGGATCATGTGCCTTGTGCCGAAAGGCTCTTAACTGGCAAATCGAATCGACTAAATCCCATGGCCTTGTGCCAAAAGGATCATGTGCCTCAATTCATATGCAAGCTAATGCTCATAAGTCTAATTGCAAAGATACGCCATTATCTTTTTAGCAATATTTAATTTATTCATCTCTTTAATAGAATATTTATCTACCGCGCAATAGACAGCAGTAGTCTTACACAAAATAGCAAAAAACAGTAATCTTCATTGATAACAACAATTAAGTACAGGCAATAATGCAAAGCAAGGAAAATTTTCATTCATAAAGTGAATACAGATAGTCATCATTTTATACATAAAGATTACCCCAAGTAAATAGATGTCTACTAAGAAAACAAAACATGTTTATAAGAACATACATTAAAAATTTCTAACAAAACTAAAGTGTCGCCCAAATCAATCCTCGAGATCAGACTCAAGCGGCTCAACGTCCACTTGCTCGTATGGAATCAACATGGCCAATGTCACACCAGCAGCAGCAAGAGCTTTGAGTTGGCCGTGTTTGAACTCCCGATTCTCGAATTTGGAGACTTCTTCTACATAGTTTTCAAGGGCGGCGCTCTTCCCAGCCTCGAACGCTTTGGAAGCCTCGGAGTCGGCTATTTCCTTCGCCTTTTTCGACTCTTCCAATTCGGCCTCCAGCTTGGCAATCGCCTCCTTGGCTAACTTGAGCGATTCTTCGCTCGCGTTTGCCCTCCCTTCAGCGGCGAATCTGAGTTGGTCAGCACTCCGCACCCTTTCTGCCTCAACTTCGGCCCTTGCACTTTCCATTGTCGCTCTCACCGCCTCGAACTCGACCCTGCTCCTCTCACCCTTGACTTTTGATTTCAAACGGCCAATTCTTTCAATGGCATCATGCTGGCGGCGGCCTATTTCAGCTATCCTTTCGACCGTCTACAAAACAAGGAGTTAGGATCAAGTCACATACCAGAAAGACCGTCTGCAAACCAAAACAATATATGCAGAAAGCGTAAGTTAGGATCAAGTCACATACCAGAAAGGCCGACTGGGCAGCTAATGCTATTGCCACCAAATCTAGCTCCGCCCGAAAGGTTGCCTTGTCAGTCGGCAATGAGACCGAGGCAGCCAAGCTCCACACCACGGTTGGATCTTTCAAGGCCGACGCTTCAGAGGAGATCGGCATGTTTTTTATTTTTGGTTGAACAAAAAAATGAGCAACCACATCCGACTCCTCTAAGCGTGGCCGTTTATCAACGGGGTTCTCTTCAGAGCCGACTTCGCTCTCAATGGTACGTTTCTCCTCCCGATCTTCTGGAATTGTCCGTTCAGTTTCCTTCACCGTCTCGACCACATCAATTTAAGTTGTTTCTTCTACAATAATAGGTTCAAAAGATTCAATCGGGCAGGTTCAGAACAGATGGCCTCGGCTCTCTGTCGGGCAGCCATACGTTCGGCGTTTTCTTTCGTGCCATTTGCGTGAGCGTTTCCCCAGCCATACCCTCAGGATAAGCGCCGAGAAGGTCTCCCAAGTTTGTAAAAATATCTCTGAAGGAGACGTCCCCTCGGCCTGATGTGGATGGAGGGTCAAACGAGTTGAGTCTGGCTTCCTCAAAGGTCGAGTTAAGAGCTTCGTCTACCTCGACTGCCAACTGGTTCGGGTCCTCGGCGATTGGTTTGGCCGCTTATCGGATGTTTCTAAACCAATCTGTCTTAAGTTTTTGAAGCTGGGAAAGATAAGGGCTGTAAGATGATCGTCGCCTCTCGGGATTAGAATGTTGTCTGCCGCCGAAAATGTCGTGTAAGCCAGCTCATACCGCAGGAGAATGTGGGCCGCCCTCCCTTGTTTTGAAGGTTTGGACGGCCGACGAACTGTAGTGTGATTTTAATTTCTGTAAGTACAGCGTCGTCGTCTGAAACCAACACTCTCTTCAAGTCACTGCCTGCATAAACAAAGCGATTAGATGTATGGAGAGCTGAATACAGATATGGTAATAACAGAAACAAAACTGAGCTAATCAGCCACCTGGTTCGCCTTTTCGCCTTGGCACGGGGTCTAGGCAATCTTCACCCTCTCCGAATTCCTAGTTGCCTCGCACAACGACCATCACGTCATCAACACGCTTGCTAGAGCTGGCAAGCATAGTCACTAAGTGATGATCGGTATCCTTGGCTTTAAGAAAGTAGTGTCCTAGCCGGCCAGTAGATTTGGTTAGGACATAACAATGCCGAATGGCGGGTATACCTAGATTAATCCTAAGATGCCGGTTTAGTTCTATAATCTCCATTATGATGCGAAAAAAATTCACGTTGGGCTGGGAAGGGATTAAACCCCAGTGTCGAAGAACGACCCTAAAAAATGGGTGAAGGGAAAAGCAGACTCCGCCCTCAACAATTAACAGGAGAGGAAAGACGATTGTGCTCTCATCAGTCCTCTCCATATCAGTGGTGTTGTTGCCAAAAATGATAGGTGGACGTCATCGGGGATGGAAAAATGGCGCCAAAAGCCGAAGATTCGATCTGTTGAAAGGAGCTCCTTCAAATGTTTTGCCATCTTGGCCAGCCTAAGGATTATAGAGAACTAAAAGCAAACAAGGAAATGGGATTGGAAGTGAAGGAGAAGAAAACTTCTAGGAGGCGAAGGGGAAAACGAGAAACTAGGAGTTGCAGAAGTCGCGAAGTGAAGGAGTTGCACTAGAAAGCGAGCCAGATATTTTTGAGTATACAAAACATACATTCGAAGAGACAATTTTAAATCACATTAAATGGAGGCAGCGTACGAAGGGGCGGGAAATCGCTATAATGACCAAAAAATATGTGCGTGTTCTGACATGCATTGGGAAGAGAATTAACCGCCGAATTTTTGACTTTCCAAGTTCGAAACCAAACACGCCGACTAACTGATGCTAGTGGGGTGTTTGGGGGAAAATTGTGGGAACCGAATAATAATGGGTCAATAGGGACGAATGGACAAGAGTTCAGTTTGGGGCATAACCTTTATTCGGCATTGATCCTAGTCAATTGAAGAGCCGAAAGAAATAATCGACATTCCAACCAGTAGAATAAAGGCCGAGTAGAAGTACATGTAATGGATCGAGGGTGAGCCTAGCCCTAAGGCCCAAAGAGAATAATATAAATAGAGGATCATCAGTCAGAGAAAGGTAGGTGAGAATTTGTACACTTAACTTAAGATACAAGCAATCAAGAGAGTATATACTGGCTTATCCATCGGAGTGCTAATTCTGGCACCCCGGACCGGAGTGTTTATTCCTTTTCAGGTTGTTAGCTGAGGATCTCGAGCGTCCCAGTGGATCAAAAGAGTATTTCCAAAACCACTTCCCTACAAATCTCTACACGTGAATTCTTTTTCCCTCTAAATTCAAGCATAGATTTGTCCTGCTGATCCAATGAATTTTTTTATAATTCCAAAATTTTCTTCTACAATGATATTGTAATATTCTTTGTTGATTTGTGATAATGCGTTTATTTCCAGGGAGGATGGGTCGGACTGATCCACGCTTCTAACGGATCTACTGGTTATGATGTCCACGAAGTGTGCCTGTAAAAAGAATCCAAAAGGAGAGGTAGTCCCCCAGCAGACACTCCGATGATCAAGTTAGGGTAGAGTAGATTGACTATGGAGAAAGAGAGAAAAAGGGATGAAGAAATTATCCTTTATCATGTCTCGAGAGCTTTCTTATATCCTTTGCACATTATTTCCTTATCCATTCCCAATTGTCTTATTGGCCTTAAAGTTTATAGCCTAGTTAACGTCGTTTATGGTGATTCTGCGTCCTCTGGTGTGAGGGGTTTTCCCTGCATTTAATGCTATGTTAGCCTTATTAAATGGCTGATGTGGATGTAATAACTTTGTAAGATCTTTGTCTGCTTATGTAGCTAATTTGTTGCCTAACAGGTGTTTGAACGCCAGTGGTCCTAGCCCAGTACTATCTTCTTAGAGTTATTGGGCTTTTAGCACCCGGGATGTGGGCTAGACCCTGCCGTGAGCTGGGCCTTCTTGGGTGCCCATTAGTATCAATAGTCCCCCATTTTCGAGTGCAGCTTTACTCCAACGAAGGGAATAAGAAAGAAAACAGCAATCCCCTAAGATGTGACCGATCGTGGTGGAAGGGGGCCGAGTGGTGTGGTGACCGACCGAAGAGGAGGGTGGCCGATTGAAGCTGTGGTTGGCCACTGAGGAAGGTGGCCGACCGATGAGTAGGGTGACTGTAGCTCGAACTTTTATGTCCCCTTTCGGAAGACAAATAAGCCCTACCGTATCGAACTCCCGCGGTTCTAAATCTGATCTCACAAGTGCAACGTGAGATAGATAAACACCAAAGAGTCCAAATCCGACAAATCTTTTGGAAAATCGATTTTGAATCAAATTGCCAAAAATGGACTGTTTTGCTATATATAGAGTCGCAACCTAAATATTTTTGAAAAATTTAGAAAACCCATGACTCGTGCCAAAGGCTATGTGTCCGTCATCACCAAGATTGTCTCGCCTCGGGAACTTAGATATGAGAAGGGAAGGTCATGAATTGAGCACCCCCGCTCGCTCGATCAAAGATTGACCTCTACTAATCATGATATGAATCTTATATACATTATATGTTCTTGTTCCGATTATTAGGCTAACATTACTATGTGATGCGCACACACATAACTATAGACTAATTTGCAAGAATTGGAACACTTAATTTCATGTTTTGTTTTGAAAATCGTTTTGAATATGTACCACTTGAAAAAGTGATCGCATATGAACATTACTCAAATTATTCCAATTCAAGCAATTAGTCTTCATCCACAGGCATTCAAACAATTTATCATTTAAGCACTTAGCCTCATGACAAGCATGCTAGACATGGCAACAATCACACTTATGCAATATGCTAAAGCAAGTAAAAGCTTACCTAGTACTCCAAGCCAAAAAGATGACAAAGTTAGAAAAAATGCATGATCCTAACTATCCAATATGACTAATGCAACGCATGCAATATGTAATCACTAGGCTCGGCTACTAATATGGCATATGAAGCAATTTGATAACATGCGGTCTAAGCACGTATTCAAAGAAGTATTTAAACTACAATGCAATTTAGAATGATGTACTGAGCCTTGATTCATGCAAGACAAGTGGATGCAAACATAGAGTATGCTAAACAAAGCATGATGCCTTAAACCAACCAATATAAGCTTGTAAATAAACAGAGCCAACACAAGTTATTTCAAAGGCAAAAACATGCTGGATTTAAGCTAAATTAAGCTAGAAAAACATGCTAACATGTGAAGCTATCTAGGCATGCAAACATGACACAAGGAAGGGAGGCTAACCCCTTCAAATTTGGACTTGAAAACAAGATTTTTGCCACTAAAAAACCTCTGAAATTCAGTGGTTAAAAGGCCCAAAAAAGTTGATTTGAAAGTGATGAAAAATGGTACAAAAGCTTTACAAACAAAGGAGGAAGAATGGTGGAGCATCCTCTAACTCAAACAGACCTCAAACCAACACTTTCAAGTCACAAAAACAAAGTTTTTGACAATTCAAAATCAGCCCAAAAACAGTTGGAAAAGATGTCAAAACCAAGATACAAAACAAGTATAAATAAGGTCAGTGCTATACCTTTCAAGCAAAGTACAAAATAGCCAATAATCCAAGCTCAAACCACCTTCTAGAGCTCAAACAAGACTCCAAGTAATCTCAGCCCAAAGGTGAGAGTATTTGGTTAAGGGTTGGCATGCAAAAGCTAAGGATTTGTGAGCAAATGTGTACAAAATATCAAGAGAGAGAGAGAGAGAAAGCTAGAGGGAGAGAGATATTTTTACTCTAAATTTTCTAACCCTCCAAAATGGGGGAGGAACCACCCTTATTTATAGAAAAACCACCCCTTGAGCTTAGAAACATCTCACCACACACGTGTATGGAGATGCAGCTCAGTGTGCAACAGCTAGCACAACTGTCAATAAATATCTAGAAAAAGGCACTGGTGGCCGTCGGCCACCATTGATAGCCGACTGGCCACCACTGGTGGCCGACCGGCCACACCCATGGCCGACAAAAACATCCCATGGCCAACAGCCTTAGGTGGTGGCCGATAGGTCACCAAGAGGTCTAGACACGAAGTTTTGGTTCAAAACAAGGCATAGAAAGAACAAGGTTTAAAGGCTCAAAGACAAGGCATTCCGCCGAGGACTTCGGGCGTTCAAAACGAACACAAACATACACAATCATCGAGTGCACAAATGATGACGTCTAAGTCTTGAGGATGGTCAAAAATTGGATGACTACAGCTGCCCCTCTTTGACAAAAATCGGAAGTCCTGAAATGATAGGAGTAAATGTCAAAGCCTAGAAACGACCCATTTTTGACAAGGCCGAAGACATGGACAAGCAAACAAACAAGACAAAACAAATGGTTGCGCCCGCAGGGTGCCTACGTATCCCTTTGCAAGGAATCAAACCAGCATAGTTTTGGGGCAAGATGCAAGTATGCAATGAGGCTGTAATGAAACATCTAGATGCAAATGCTATGCAATGAAAATGCCACATTCATACAAACCAAAACAAGGTATAGCAACCTCACACATGCAAGTAAGTAAGTAAACATGAACCAAACCACATTTCATGCAGAAAGGATGTTAGAAAATTGCGCAAGCTTAACTACGCGACGAGCGAGAAAGGCAAAAAGCCACCATTAGGCTCACCCGAGGTCTCAACCAAGATCCGAACGTGTTACACGCATGAGAAGAAAAATGGGGGTTTGAACACCCGGACACACCCGAATGTCTTTAACCAAAGGATTGGTGTAAACACCGGGACGCACCAGAATGCTTTTAACCAAAAAGAAGTGGTGTACACACTAGGACACACCTGAATGCTTTAATCGAAGTGTCCTAACGCGTCACATGCAAGAGGAGAAGAGGGTGAACACCGAAACGCACCCGCATGTTTGAAACCAAAGCATCCTAACGCGCCGCACGTGAGAGGATAAAAGGGGGGAACACCGGGATGCACCCTCATGTTCGAAACCAAAGTGTCCTAACGTGTCGCATGCGAGAGGAGAGAGAAGGCGAACACCGGGATGCACCCGCGTGTTCAAAACCAAAGCGTCCTAACACGGTGCACACGAGAGGAGAAAGAGGGTGAACACCAGGATGCACCCACGTATTCAAAACCAAAGCATCCTAATGTGCCACATGCGAGAGGCGAAAGAGGGTGAACACTGGGACACGCCCACATGTTTGAAACCAAAGCGTCCTAACGCGCCGCACGCGAGAGAAGAAAGAGGGTGAACACATGAACACACCCGCGTGTTCGAAACCATAGCGCCTTAACAAGCTGCACGCGAGAGGAGTAAAGGGTGGACACCGAGACGCACCCAAGTATTCGAAACCAAAGCGTCCTAACGCGTCGCACGCGAGAAAAGAAAGAGGGTGGTGTAAACACCAAGCGTACCCAAATGTTTCTAATTGAAGCAAGTAATTTGAAGGATAGGAATGATTTCACCTGAAATTCTTCTGAATGAACCGTACATATAATATCGTGCCTGCATAACAAAGAGACTTAACAGCTACAACGTAGTAAGCGTGCATGTTCTATGCACAATAAACAAAGCCTGTTCTATGCAAATGTAGTGACAGCATGTTCTATGGATGATAATTGGAAGCCTGTTCTATGCTATAATGGAGAAGTGCATGTTCTATGCAGCAAATGATGAAAGATATGTTCTATGCACATTCTATGCAACAATGGAGAAATGCATATTCTCTGCAACAATGGATTGAATAGCAACTTCCGATTTACTTCTCGGAAAAGTTGCAACAAGTTAAAAAAGCATACACCTCATTCGTGCTGATTAGTGATGAATCATCATGCACCGAAGACACAGGTTGGAGCTTCTGCAGAGTCAATTTGAGCTTAAAAAGTGAACTTTCCTTGCACTTCTCGAGAACTGAAGACACAAAACAAAGAAGAAGACAAAGGAAGAGCACGGAAGCTTGATACCACTGAGAGGGTTGGCCACATCGGCCAAATTTCTAAACACTGTCAGCCATAAATGGAGACCAAGGAAAATGGCACATTTCATCACTTTTGAGTATGAAATGTCTAATTTCCCTTGTGTTCAAATTAACGTCCGATTTGAACACATGCAATGCAACACAAAGAATGCTTATCTTACCTCTTTTACTTGTCCAATTTTGTTTACTGATTTTAATTACCAAGACCATTCTTTAATTGATTTGTCCATTAATGAGTGTCCTCTAATGGAAAGATGGCTCAAACCACAAGGTGCTTTGGGCATGAAAAAGACATTACACTGTTGGTAATGAACCCCCTAAGGGATTAAACCATTAGGTGCAACACCTCCATTTCACACTTAGGCAAACAAGTGGGTTGAAATCCCTTTCAAAGAAAACAAAAGAGTGAATAATGGAGGGAGATTGTAGAGATTTTAGTGCTGAAATGAAGTGCAAAAAAACACTAAAACATGCTATTAACTCAAAACAATGATAGTTAAAGCATTAAAACATCAAGCTAGTGAAGGAAATTACACTAGAACTGTGCAAAACAAGCTTTAACTGAACTAACCAGCCCAAAATAGAGCCAAAACAAGTTATTTCAGAAGCAAAAACATGCTGGATTTAAGCTAAATTAAGCTAGAAAAATATGCTAACATGTGAAGCTATCTAGGCATGCAAACAAGACACAAGAAAGGGAGGCTAACCCCTTCAAATTTGGACTTCAAAACAAGATTTTTGCCACTGAAAAATCTCTAAAATTCAGTGGTTAAAAGGCCCAAAAAAGTTCATTTGAAAGTGATGAAAAATGGTACAAAAGCTTAACAAACAAAGGAGGAAGAAGGGTGGAGCACCCTCTAACTCAAACAGACCTCAAACCAACACTTTCAAGTCACAAAAACAAAGTTTTTGACAGTTCAAAATCAGCCAAAAAATAGTTGGAAAAGATGGCAAAACCAAGATACAAAACAAGTATAAATAAGGTCAGTGCTATACCTTTGAAGCAAAGTACAAAATAGCCAATAATCCAAACTCAAACCACCTTCTAGAGCTCAAACAAGACTCCAAGTAATCTCAGGCCAAAGGTGACAGTATTTGGTTAAGGGTTGGTATGCAAAAGCTAAGGACTTGTGAGCAAATGTGTACAAAATATCAAGAGAGAGAGAGAAAGCTAGAGGGAGAGAGATATTTTTACTCTAAATTTTCTAACCCTTCAAAATGGGGGAGAAACCACCCCTATTTATAGAAAAACCACCCCTTGAGCTTAGAAACATCTCACCATACACGTGTATGGAGATGCAGCTCAGTGTGCAACAGCTGGCATAACTATCAATAAATATCTAGATAAAGCACTGGTGGCCGACCGGCCACACCCATGGCCGACAGAAACATCCCGTGGCCCACAGCCTTAGGTGGTGGCCGACAGGTCACCAAGAGGTTTAGACACCAAGTTTTGGTCTAGAACAAGGCACAGAAAGAACAAGGTTTAAAGGCTCACAGACAAGGCGTTCCGCCGAGGACTTCGGGCGTTCAAAACGAACACAAACATACACAATCATCGAGTGCATAGACGATGACGTCTAAGTCTTGGCGACGGTAAAAAATGGGGTGTCTACAGAGATGTGCATGCATGCATATGTCAACAACTTTTGTAAGTAAATTCCATGTTTGAGGAGTCTTAGGAAAGAATTAAGAAGAAAATTCTACATGCATGCCTAAACATGTTGGGTTTTGCTATGTCAAGTTTGGTTTTGATCATTCATGTAGAAATTATGGATAATTGACACATGCATGTTTGAATTATCATGTTTTGAACTTTGGTTTCATGTTTTGGAAAGTAATTTCTTATATGCATGGAGCTTATAAGCTCAAATTTGCTAACTTCATAAGTTTTGGAGAAAAAAGCTTGAAAGGTTTTACATGTATGAAAGTTGAACTCAATTTTGGCTAAAATCTTGAGTTTTGAGCAAAAAGGTTTATAAAGGATCATGTGTTCATGTTTTAGAAAAGTTTTCAAGCTTTAAAGACAAGCCTTGCACGAGTTTACCCTTGAAATTTGGAAGCTCAAAACTCTGTTTTTGAAAACCCAGAATTTCGCAGTCCGCTCGAGCGAGGAAACCTGTGCTCGAGCAAAGAATACGAGCTCCCAGCATTTTTGTAGGCATGAGCACTCCGCTCGAGTGACCAAAGTTGCGCTCAAGCATAAAATGAATGCAACCAGTACTTTTTCAAACAGGCCGGTCCGTTTGAGCGACCAAAGTTGTGCTCGAGCGACCAGGCCATTTTTACTGCATTTTGACAAGTTGTTCTGCATTTCATTTCCATCCATTTCTGAGCATATGTAGACATGAATTATGAGATATTGAAGAGTCATGAGCTAAGAAACGATATATGTAAAGTGAATTAGAAAAATACGAGATAAATCCGAGAATTGATTCACGTGTACAAGTCTTAAGTACTGAACTGAATAAGAAAGCTAAGCAATAATGGCCATGTGAACATGTGTGATGATAAGATGTGTTTCTGTTATGTGAATTTGTGTTTGTAGGTCAAGAATTGAAGATTGACAAACCGTTTCTGGAAGCCCACTGTGAGTAACGTTATTGTAAAGATATGTTCATATGAATTATGTTCGAAATGTGATTTGATAAGTTATGATTTCTGAAATGATATTTGTTTACGTGAACAAATGTCATATGTTTGAAATCTATTATGGCATCCATAGATAGTCTCAAGTCATGAGGGATGTCATGTTAATGCAGGTCCATGACATATATGTGATTACGAGATCTCGTTAACCACTTCATTGTGGTGATGTGTTTAATCGGTATCTGGAACCGATTACTCTAGTCAGAAGATGATATGTGATGTGTTCTATGGGATGTACCGTTATTATGTTCAGATATGAGAATGATTATGTTATGATCTGTTTTATGATTATGAAATGTTTGGAATTCGTTCACTAACCTCTTTACCTTAATGTTATTCAATGGGCTTTAGCTCACTGTATGTATATATATAGGTGAGTGTTTTGGAGATCAGTCCTAAAGATTTTTGTCTGGATCTGTATTCTGTTGTTAGCCAACCACTGTGCCTCACGTGGAGGTTCCGGAAGTGTCACGTGTCGGGAGAGCTTAGTCTTCATTGCAAATGGCGAACTTCGACAACTCTCGGTTGCTCGGCCAACTTGGCTCTGCCGAGAAGGAGAGAGACGCGCTCCGGGCCGAGCTAGATGCACTGAAACAATCACAGGAAAAGGATCTAAAGGGTGCAAACAACGCCGGTTTCCTTGAGGCCGAGAATAGTTACACAAAGCAGGTCCGCACCACCCAAGACATTTTCTTCAAGGCTGGGTGGAAGTCTGCTTGTGAACATCTTGGCCAGGGACCGAGGACCGACGTGTTCACCACTCCTCCAGCTACCTCCCTACCGAGCTATCTCGTATCCTACGCCAACAACGTCTTCGCCGCGTTGCAGGCTGAGGCCGAGGAAGAAGGCAACGAGGAAACCGAGGAAAATTCGGAGGGGGAAAATCACACAGTTCAACCAGGCCAAACGGACACCGGTGTCCAAGACCAAACACCAACGGTCAACCTGGAGGCAGCCGAGGACGAATTCACTGACCTTTCCCCCTTAGCTTAGTTTTCTTTGTCTTCTTTCTTACTTTTTGGTTTACACATGTAACCGAGCTATCCGCCCCTCCTCTTGTAATCACTTTTCACATCAATGAAAAAGCTCCGTTTTCTTCAAGTGTTTGCACGTTCTTCATGCTAAAGAACGTCAGCTGTCAAAATACCTCGGCAAGACTAACCACTTTATCTAACTTATCTAATCGGAAAAGAGATCGTGGTTTCCACATAAAGTTGAGTAAATCATCAACTGCGTTAACCAGAGTAAAATATCTCGGTTAAAATCACATTTTTGAACAAATCATCAACGAAATTAACCGGAGAAAAACATCTCAGTTTTGAATCACAAATTTGAGCAAAACATCAACTCATTCAACCGAAGTTAACATCTCGGTTGAGAGTCTCAGAGTTAAGCAAAACATCAACTCATTCAACTAGAGTTAACATCTCGATTGAGAATCTGAAAGTTGAGCAAAACATCAACTCATTCAATCGGAGTAAGGCATTACGGTTGAGAATCTCAGAGTTGAGCAAAATATCAACTCATTCAACCGGAGTTAACATCTCGGTTGAGAATCTAAAAGTTGAGCAAAACATCAACTCATTCAACCGGAGTTAACATCTCGGTTGAGAATCTAAAAGTTGAGCAAAACATCAACTCAATGAACCAGAATAAATCATCTCGATTTGAATCTCAAAATCAACCAGAGTGAAACATCAACTCTTTCAACCGGAGTTAACATCTCGGTTGAGAATCTGAAAGTTGAGCAAAACATCAACTCAATGAACCGGAGTAAATCATCTCGGTTTTAATCTCAAAATCAACAGGAGTAAAACATCTCGGTTGAGAATCTCAAAATTGAAAAGCAACAATCAGAATGCTAAGGCAAAAATGAGACACTTCTATATATTAACAAAAAGAATATTACATTCTGAAGTGTAAGCCAAAAAATTCCTTTGCACAAAAAGAAAACAAAAACTAAAAATAATACAGTTTGAGGTTGGCCGCATTCCATGGCCGGGGTATTTCTCTGCCTTCCAGGTTCTCCAAGTGGTATGCCCCCTTGCCCGCCAGACCGATTATCTTGTAGTGTCCTTCCCAGTTTGCCCCTAGTTTGCCTTCACCTGGCACCAGGGTATTGCCCATGACCTTCCTCAAGACCCAGTCACCTACTTTGAACGGTCTGGGGTGCACCGCTTTGTTGTATTTCCTTGAGAGCTCTTGTTGGTAGGCGGCCACATGGATGAGAGCCTTTTCCCGGTGTTCTTCCATGAGGTCCAATTCTAGGGTAATGGCTTCGGGGTTCAGCTCAGGCTCAAAACTTTCACTTCTGAGGGTGGGCATTCCAACTTCCAAGGGTATGACCGCCTCCATGCCATATGCCAAAGCAAAAGGTGTTTCCCCGGTAGATCGCTGCGGGGTTGTTCGGTATGCCCAAAGGACGTTGGGGAGTTCCTCGGCCCATTTTCCCTTGGCTTTCTCAAGCCTCTTCTTCAACCCATCAAGGATGGTCTTATTTGATGCTTCGGCTTAACCATTAGACTGTGGGTAAGCCGGGGTAGAGTTGTAGAATTCAATCTTCAAGTCTTCATAAAATCCTCTGAATAGGCGATCATCAAATCCGGTGCCGTTATCAGAGAGCAGAATTTTTGGGACGCCAAACCGCATTACCACATTCTGCCAGACAAACCACTTGACGTCTTTCTCCTTGATTATTGCCAAAGGCTCTGCTTCAACCCATTTGGTGAAGTAGTCTGTGGCCGCAATGAAGAACTTCCAGTTGCATGGTGCAGTTGGGAGTGGCCCCACTATATCGAGCCCCCACATTGCAAAGGGCCAAGGGCTGGTGAGGGGAAGAAGTTCTCTGGCCGATTGGTGAATTTGCTAGGCAAACTTCTGGCACTTCTCACACTTGCGAACATACTTCTGCGTGTCGGCTTGCATGCACAGCCACCAGTAGCCTTGCGAAATAGCTCGGTAGGCCAAAGATCTGCCCCTTATGTGACTGCCACAGATGCCTTCGTGAATTTCGTACAGGAAGGCGTCCACGCTGCTCGAGTGCACACACTTTAGATACGGACCGGTAAAAGGCTTCTTGTATAAATCACCTGACGGAGAGAGCCAAAACCGCTCTGACTTCACCCGGACTTTATGTGCTTCCTTCTCTCGGCTGGAAGGGTCTGGTCTCTGAGAAAGAGGATAATAGGGTCCATCCATGAAGGACCTAGCTCGACGCAGAGAACTTCTGTCTGCCCGGTTTCCCCAATGTTGGGCCGCGAAAGGAACTCAATCAGGAGAGGGTTGGAAGATGTGCTATCGATCATGGAAGCAAGGCCGGCCAATTCATCTGCTTGGCCATTTTCTTCTTGGCCAATCTATTGGACCCTTATTGCCTGGAATCGCTTGATGTGGTCTCTGACCAGAGCCTGGTACTTCATCATTCTGTCATCCTTTGCTTCGTAAACCCTAGAAACTTGGTTAACCACAAGCTGGGAATCACTGTAAACCATTAGCTCGGATGCGTGCATCTGAAGCGCGCACCTGAGCCTGGCCAAAAGCGCTTCGTACTCGTTGTTTGAGGCAAGGAATTCGAGGGTGATAGAATGTTCGATAGTCAGCCCATCTGGCGAAATCAAAACTATACCTAGCCCGGCACCGTGACGGTTTGAGGCTCCATCAACAAAAAGTTTCCACATTTTGCCAACAAAGAGCTTCCAACAGTCTGAGGGGTCCTGAGAGGCTTGAAGGTTGATGGGATCACGGTTGTTTGGCTGTTCGACTTCAAGTTCTGTGCTGAGCGGTTCCACTTTAGCCCCCCTCGGTGATTCGGCGCCGGACTCAGCAAGTTGATCCGTAATGCCTAAGTCCGTAGGCGAATCGCCAGGTTGCAATATTATGCCGGCTGCAGGCTCTGTGCTGAGCAGTTCCACTTCTTCCCCCCTTGGTGATGCGGTACCGGACGAAACAGGTTGGTCGGTGATACCCAAAGGTTCTTTGGCGGGGCGCGCAAGTTTCGCGTCACCGTCATCACCTAGCTGTGTTATTGCAGTCTGGCCTGCATTCACCTCCTCATCTGCCGCAACAATATCCACCGAGCATACCGGATGAGTTCCAGGTGAGAATTCAGCAACGAAGTCGGCCAATGTCTGAGCTTTTATGGCAGTACGTGGCTGAAACTTGACGTCAAACTGTCCCAATTCGACCGCTCATTTGAGAATTCGACCGAAGAAATCCGCCCGTTCAAACAAAGCTTTGAGGGGGAACTCGGTCAAAACAATGATGGTATGAGCATGGAAATAGTATGCCAACTTCCTAGAGGCCGTCATCAATGCCAATACAAGTTTTTCCAGCGGTAAGTACCTCGACTCTGCCGGTAGCAAGGTTTTGCTGACATAGAAGATAGAGAGGTGCTTGATTCCTTCTGACCGGACAAGCACCGCACTGACTGCGTGCTGAGAAACGGCCAAATAAAGGTAGAGTTCTTCACCGGGCTTTAGTGTGACCAACAGGGGTGCTGAAGACAGATACTCCTTGAGCTCGGCCAAAGTGCGGTCACATTCTTCGTCCCATGAGAACTTTGATTTTAGAGCTTGAAAGAAAGGGCAGCAGTGATCTGATGACCGGCTTATAAATCAGTTAAGCACGGCGGCCATTCCGGCCAGATGCTGCACGTCCTTAGCCGAGCTAGGCTACTTTAATTCTTGTACGGCTCTGATCTGTGTAGGGTCTGCTTCGCTTCCTCGGTTTGTGACTAGGAAACCTAAGAATTTTCTGGATCCCACGCCAAAGGCACACTTAGACGCATTCAGGCGTAGCTTGTGTTGTTTGAGAATGGCGAACGTCTCGGCCAAGTCTGTGATACCCTTGTTCTGTATTATGTTAATTGGTCCCTAATACGTATGTGGTTATATGTTTTGATATAATTTTGCGTACCATTATATGGATATATGTGATTTTGGAATTCTATCTGTTCACCGTAGGAATATCTGTTGAATAATCCGCTTCGGAGATTAAATTGAGGGCCTTATCGCCATGAGAACCGAAATTGATTACGCCTTTGTGATTAGCGTAATTTTTAGAGCCTACGGTGAAATTTAATTGAAAATTGATTCGGGTTAGATTAAATCGATTAAATTGACGAATATTGCCAAATTGCCTTATTATTATTATTATATTGTGAGTGGGGATTTATGTAAAGGCATTTTACACTCAATTCCCTTCCCTTCACTTCATTTGGCTGATCAAAAACTCAAAGGGAAAAGAGAGGGTCGGCTAGTGAGAGAGGGAGTGAGGGAATTTGGGATTTTGGCCTCAAAGCCTGATAATTTTGGAGATTTAGCTCAAGAATTGTCTAGAGCTTGAAGGATCAAAGCTTCTAGGTGAGTAATTCTTGAATTATAGTTTGTAATTCTTGAATTATAGCTTGAAGGATCAAAGCTTCTAGGTGAGTAATTCTTGAATTATGGCTTGAAGGATCAAAGTTTCAATTGCATTGCATTTTCATTTGCATTATTCATACATTGTTTTGTATATATTGCATATCATTTTGCATTCATTCTTGCATTGTCATGCATATTGCTAACAATATCATACCTGTTAAGTTGTTTTCTTTACAGGCACGATATTGTATATGCAGTTCATTGCGTTGGTGGAACCGCATTTAACCGGACAGGTATTGTATCCTCCGAGTGAGACGTCTCGAGAATTGTATAATTCTCTTACATCCTTTCTGCATTGTAGTGTAGTTTGGTATATGCTAGCTTAAAACTGTTGCATGTGTGCTTCGTTACAGCTTTTCTTTGCATGCTCATAAGTTATGCTCGGCTTCGTGCATTGTCTTGCATTTTTGCCCCTGCCTTCGGGCGCATACTGTATTTGTCTTGCATGTTTGTCTAAGTCTTCGGCCTTGTCAAAAATGGGTCGTCTCTGGGCTTTGACATTCATTCCCGTCATTGTTATGACTTTTGAGTTCTGTCAAAGAGGGGCAACTGTAGACACCCCATTTTTTACCGTCCTCAAGACTTGGACGTCACCGTTTGAACACCCGGTGATTATCCATGCTTGTGTTCGTTTGGAGTTCCCAGAGGTCTCAGCTACGCGCCTTGCCTCAGGATCTCCGAACTCGACCGTTTAGTGTCTGGTTTTGCACCAAACACTTGTGTTTTGCCTTGGAGGGGCAGGGAATGCCTTGTGAGGCATCCCCACACATCACCGGTCGTGGCTAGAGGCCACCGGCCAGGGTTTTATGCCATCGGCAATGTATGTTGCCAGTCGGCATTCTTTGTTGCCGGTCGGCAGTAAATTTTGTCAAAATGACATCTTTGGCCGGCCGACTACTGTGCATCTGCTTTTGCAGATATTTTAGCACAGCTGTCTTGCATTTGCTTCCCCTCCATACACATGTATGGAGGGATGGCCCTCTTGTTAGCTTACCTTGTAAGCTTTACAAGATTGGCCCCTCTATAAGAGAAGGCCCTCTCTCCCTTGTTCTAGGGTTAGAAAAATTGGAGAAGAGAGTGAGAGGACTCTGGTTTTAGGGTTTAAGTTAGTGTATCTAACCTATATCTATATCTCTCCCTCTCTTGCCATTGTGTGTGTTTTAGGCTTAGTTTTGTGCACAAACACCTACCATCACACCATCCTCTTGGAACTGAGGTCCTTGAGGCTTGTTTTGGAGCTTTGGAGCTGGTTTGAGCTCAAAGAAGGGGCTGGTCCACCACCTTTGAAGAAGGACTACAAGGGTAACAATCTTACCCCTTTTTTTCTTTTTTTTGCATTGTATTTTTTCCTATCTTAGAACTATTTTTGAGCTTAGTGTATAATAAAAAAAAGTTCTGTTTTTGGGCTCTCTAAATAGTTTGTTTAGAGTGTTTTGTGGTTTGGAGGTGTTTGACCCCTCTTAAGCCTTGAGAGGCCTCTTTTTGTGCTATTTTGAGTGAGCTTCGGGACTGTGGTGTTTGGGCCTCCTCACCACTGAAATCTTGAGGGATTTCAATGGTAAGGATGGTACCTTGAAGTCCCAAGAAGGAGAAGGTCACCCCCTCTCCTTGTTATCCTTGAAAAGGGCACTTTTTGGCCTCTTGAGGGAGCATCATGTTTGAGTGTTTGTTGATCATGTCATAGCAGCTTTTTATGCTTATTATGCCATGATATAACATTGTTGTGTGTTGGTTTTGGTACACCATGTTAGTTTAACATACCTACCTTGTAATGCCATGATTTGCCTCAATACATCCATAGCATTTAGACTATCATGCTTTTGTGTTTTGGCCAAGCTTTGTGAAGCTTATTTACATGATTTGGTGTGCTAAGGGACTATTTTAAGTCGTTGGAGTCATTCATGCCTTGCTTTGTATAGCCACCATGCAATACCTCTTGTATGCCTTAAGCTTTAACCCCTCTAGCATGCCTTACTTGCATGACTTGTTTGATTGGGCACCTTTGCTAGCATGTTTTCAGTGTCTAACATGTTGATTATATATCCATGTTTGTCCCTTTTTAAGTGCGCTTAAAAGTTGCTTTGATATGCCTAGGTATTGGACCATGTGTGCTTGCATGTTTGTATGCATTTTGGCCTTCTTTTCCATGGCATTTAGCCACTGTTTTGGACCTAATCTAGAGCTGTCCAAATAGTGTAAGTTCATCCCTTGCATGTCATTCAAGTGTTGTTACATTGTACCATGTTTGCATGCTTTGGTTACATATGTTGCATGCTTGAAATCACTTGCATTTGCCTTGCATTCCTTTGGTCGAATGCCTAGCATGTTGCATGCTTAGATTCCATCTTGCATGCTCTAGTGGTTTGCATAATTGTGGCATGCTTGTTTGCTTTGTTCCTAAGGTTGTGTGCCTAATGTGCATTGCATTGTATGCTTCCCTTTCATGCCATGTTGCATACTAGTTAACATGCCTAGGTTGCATTCCATCTAGCATGTATGCCTTGTCCCTTAATCTAGTGATAGGGATTGGGCTCTTATTTGTTAGCTTGCATTACATTTGAAATGGAAATGCACACTTGATTCTTGTGCCATCATGCATTGAAATGCGCGATTGATGGTCCGAGAACCAAGGATCATGTCCCTTTGAGTCATACACATGATAAGGGGCTTAGTTGGTGCATACATGACTTGAATTGTATTGCCATGCAAGGCTCCTCTCTGCCTTTGTAGAAGTTGCGGTGTTCAAGAGTATTTTGGACCGGCAACACATAGTGCCGAATCGTCATCCATCAAGGCCGATAATTCAATCGATCGATGATCATATTTGGCGGCCAGTGGAAATCCTCTTCAGCCGGTGGTGATTCTCAGTGTTCAGAGAAGCAATTCTGAGACTTTAGCAGTCTTCAGAGGGGCAGAGCAGGGAAAACAGAGGCAGTCTATGCATGGCAGTGCACTTCCGAGCAAGACCGAGCATGCATTGCATTGGACCCGCTTCCCGAGGGCTTTATTGCTTTCCTTAGCTTAGTTAATTTGTAAATTAATTAAGTAGTCTGTAATAATTAATTAGCTTGTAGTTTAATTAATTTGTATATTTATTTGGTCCCTCCGAGCGAGAGCGAATCTGTAATAAGTGTGGGTGCGTGTGTGTGCATGTCTTCCAATCCCCACTTCTTTCTTCCCTTTTATTTACCCGCTTATGATGGTAGATTAGGGCATGTTTGAATTAGCATACCTTATGCTATGCATGCGTGCATCCATATATTTGTCTTGCATGCACCGGGCTCGGCGCATCACGCTAACTGCATTTGTACTTCAATTCCAAATTGAATATGTGCATCAATTGTTTGCATTTCACATGACATGTTTAGGTTAGCCGAGCCTACCCTAATTGCATTATGTATGTGTTGCATTAGTCAATTTGACATGAACTAGGACCATGCATATCTGCTAACTAGTTTATTGTTTTGGCACGGAGTACGATGTAAGTATTTTCATGCTTTAGCATACCGCATGCGTGTGAGTGCTATCATGACAGCATGCTTACCATGTGGCTAGATGCTTATGTGAGATAAACTGCCTGAATGCCTGTGGGTGAAGGCTGGATCGCCTGAGTTGGAACAACTCATTGAAATCCGTCTTTTAGCCTACTTGCGAGTAGCAAATCCCAAAGCATTTTCTAAAACAAACGGATATGCAATATTGTTCCAAATTAGGCGATCTAGTCTATACTTGTTTGCTGTGCACATAACATAGTAATTCTAGGCTAATAACTGGAATAAGAACACATAACGTTTTCAAAAATGGATATCATAATTAGTAGAGGCCGGTCTTCGGACCGGGCGAGAGGGGGTGCTCATAGCTGACCTTCCCCAATTGTACCCAAGCTCCCGAGCCGAGGCAACTTTGGCGATGACGGACACGTGGCCTTTGGCACCGAGTTAGGGTTTCCTAAATTTTCCAAAATAAAATATTTAGGTGGCGACTCTGTATCTGGCAAAGCAGTCCATGTTTGGCACTTCTTTTCAAAAATCTGTTTTCTCAAAACGATTTGCCAGATTTGGACTCTTTGGTTCAAGATTAAGAGCCGTGACAATTTGAGTCCGAACTGTAGTAAGCCCAATATGAACAGAACTGGGGGTTCATCCCCCCGGGGCGTTCGGGGACGTCTACAGGCGCTCTTTGGCCCATCGAGCTATAACACAGGGGTATTATTGGCCGACAATGAGAACTGATGCCGAATGCTATGTGAAAAAATGTGAACAGTGCCAGAAGTTCTCCCCATTAACCCATCTGCTTGCGGAAGAGTTAACTTCTATCACCAGTCCCTGGCCGTTCGCCCAGTGGGGACTTGATATCATAGGACCATTGTCGAGGGCCCCGGGGAACAAGTGATACTTGATCGTCGCGACAGATTACTTCACAAAATGGGTCAAAGCGGAGGCATTAACGCACATTCGAGATGCTGATGTTAGGCGCTTTGTATGGAGAAATATCATAACACGATTTGGCATTCCAAGAGCTCTTATCTCAGACAACGGCACCCAATTTGATTGTGGCGTCTACCGAGAGCTGTGCAGCAAGTACAGTATCCAGCCTTACTTTTCCACGCCGGCTTACCCCTAAAGCAATGGTCAAGCAGAAGCCTTTAACAAATCCATCTTGGACGGCATCAAGAAGAGGCTGGAGAATACTAAAGGAAAATGGGTCGAAGAATTGCCGAGTGTATTGTGGGCTCATCGAACTACGCCAAGGCGATCCACCGAGGAAACGCCGTTTTCTTTATGTTTGGAACCCAAGCGATCATACCCGTGGAGATCGGCCACCCAACCCTGAAATCGCAAGTTTTTGATATGGGCCGAAACGACATGATGTTGGCTTTGGATTTTATTCTCATCGAAGAGACCGTGCCTTAGCATCCATGGCACGATACCAGCAACAGCTTGCTAAGTCGTACAATCAACGTGTTTAGCTGCGCCACTATACACCAGGAGAGTTGGTCCTGAAGAAAGTACTTCCAGCTGCCAGGAAACTGGCTAATGAAAATTTGGGTCCTAATTGGGGCGGCCCCTATCAGGTCGATTCGATCGCAAGAGTAGAGGTATATCGGCTCAAAGACATGCCTGGAAGGAGTCTGCTACAGCCTTGGAATTCAACCCACTTACGTAAATTCTATCATTGAACCCGACCTGTAGGGAATGATACTAGTTTTGAATGGTTCACCATGTACACATTCCACTTTTGTAATGCAAAGATTCCTGTTTACTCATTGCGAAATCCAATTCAAAGGTGTTCCGATAAAACAAAGTCTCCGGATTCGGAGCCCTATCGACGCATGACGCATTTGGGCTGATAAAGCCTCCGGATTCGGAGCGCCCTTCGAGGAAATCACGAATGGCCAAACAAAGTCTCCGGATTCGGAGCCCCATCGGTGCATGACGCCTTTGGGCCGATAAAGCCTTCGGATTCGGAGCGCCCTTCGTGGATATCACGATTGGCCAAACAAAGTCTCCGGATTCGGAACCCCATCGGCGTATGACGCCTTTGGGCCAATAAAGCCTACGGATTCGAAGCGCCCTTCGTGGATATCACGATTGGCCAAAGTCTTCGGATTCGGAGCCCCACCGGCACATAACGCCTTTGGGCTGATAAAGCCTCCGGATTCGAAGCGCCCTTCGTGGATATCACGATTGGCCAGTCTCCGAATTCGGAGCTCCATCGGCGCATGACGCCTTTGGGCCGATAAAGCCTCCGAATTTGGAGCGCCCTTCGTGGATATCACAATTGGCCAAACAAGGTCTTCGAATTCAGAGCCCCATCATGGATATCACAATCGGCCAATATTTAAGCCTTCAAACTCAGAGCCACAGCCGTGCATAACACGTATTCGACTGAATAAGAAGTCGGAGCCTTGAATATTCAAATATTCAAAGTGAAATGCTTCGTTAAATCGAGCCAGCAATAACCGTATACTCGTCGAAGTTGGAGCCTTAAATATTCAAATATTCAAAGTGAAATGCTTCATTAAATCGAGCCGGCAAAAACCGTATACTCGTCAAAGTGAAATGCTTAATTAAGTCTCCGAATTAAAACGACATAAGCAAATTAAAACATACAAACATTCAAAATGACACGCAAACATTTAAAATGAAATATTTTATTAAATTAATCGAAAAATACATTCAATTCAGTACATTGGAGCGTTTACAATACGTTTAGTTCTATTCAACGTCGCCCTCGTCATCGTTCTTTTCAATTTCGAAAGCGTTAAAAGGAAAGTGCTGACATTGATATAATGGTGATGCCGATTCAATTCCTGCTCCTTAAAGTGCCTCTGAGGCTTGGAGAGCCTTAATCCATCCATGCCTAAAGCCCTGGTTCTCGCATCGACCCTCCACGAGTTTCTCTTTAGTCTTGTCTATCCCGACTTTTCGCCCGTCGTGGAAGCCTTTTTCATAACCCATGGTCCTTGCATTTTCTACGACAAACATGCTTGCCGTATCTCGATCGGCAATCACATGACTTAACAGCCGTTGGGTCACCCTCTCCTCCACGACCGGGTTAGATGGACCTGCAGCACACGGTTCAGTGGTTTGAGCATTCCTAAGCTCCCTAAGCTCACACTCGGCCTTCTCCGCTCGAGCCTCCAAATTTTGAATTCTTTCGTCATTCTTTTCTATCTCTCGCTGTGTGGCGCGCAGATGCATGCCGACTTCGTAGGCAGTGTATAGCCCTTTCACCACTCCGTGGATGCCCTCTCGAAATACTTCAAAATCCTTTCGACCAACCATCGACTGCTGGACTTCCGGTGGAAAAATCTGTCGAGCAAACTCGACTGCTACACCTAGGTCGTTGACAATGGAGTCCGCCTCCGTCATCGGTTTATTTCCCACAAAAAATGCAAAACTCAACGGTCGTGGCGTCGCGTCGGCTTCACTTCTCGATCACGGTCTTGGGGAGCTTCCCCGTTGCTATTTCTCCTTACGGGGTGATCTGCTCCGACAACTTGGTGGTTGAAATTTTTCCCGTTCCTTGGACGTCCTACCTCCCGTATGTATAGGCTCACTGCTGCGATTCATTGCAGTGTCAATCTCAGCCAATGTTCACCCTTCTCCTTTGCTGCTGAAGAACAGTCTATTTGACATTCGCACTTGTCTAACCTACGCAACAAACTGGTTTAAATTAAGTCTGAACACAATTAGTGGAATCACTGGCACGAAGAGTCCACCCAATTTATTTCTAACGCTTGCAGTGCCCCCGAGGCAATTTCATTAACGCTAAACTCCAAAAGCCTGATGCCGATTGGTCTGTGCCATAGCCACTCCATGAACTATTAGTATTCGGTTTTTTGGAGTTCATGCATTGGCTAGGACAAGGGCAGATCTATTAATTTGATCGGCCATTCAACGAGGATAAATTAAATTGCCTAGTCATCTAATCGGCCAAATATCTAAGCCCGATGCTGATCGGTCTGTGCCACAGCCACTCCATGAACAAATAATATTCGGCTTTTTGGAGGTCATGCACTAGCTGGGACAAGGGCAGATTTATTAATCTAATCGGCTATTTGACGATGGTAAATTAGTTGCCTGGGCGTAATGCCGATTGGTCTGTGCCACAACCACTCCATAAACTATTAGTATTTGGCTTTTTGGAGTTCATGCATTGGCTGGGGCAAGGGCAGATTTATTAATCTGATCAACCATTCGACGAGGATCAATTAAATTGCCTAGTCATCTAATCGGCCAAACATCTAAGCCCGGTGCCGATCGGTCTGTGCCACAGCCACTCCATGAACTAATAATATTCGGCTTTCTGGAGTTCATGCATTAGCTGGAGCAAGGACAGATTTATTAATATGATCAGTCAAGCACTTAAGCCCGATGCCAATCATTGTGTGCCACAGCCACTCATGAACTATTAGTATTCGGCTTTTTCGAGTTCATAAACTGGTTGGGGCAATGGCAGATTTATTAATCTAATCGGCTATTCGACAACGGTAAATTAATAGCCTGGGCGTAATGCCGATCGATCTGTGCTGCAGCCACTCCATGAACTCATGGTATTCGGCCTTTGGAGTTCATAAACTGGCTGGGACAAGGGCAGATTTATTAATCTAATCGACTATTCGATGATGGTAAATTAAAAAGAAAAAAAGCAAAGAAGTAAATTACTCAAGTGTACATGAGTGTTTTATCCAAAGAAGCAAAAAGCAATACCATGCATCAATAGAAAAATTAAACACAAGTAATAGCAAAGTACAAGACAAATTTTCATTAGTAAATTGGGCAGAGACTGCAGCCATTTTACATGTGAAAACTACTAGTTAAAAAGCTACAAGTTTGTAGGGAAATGCCTAGCAAAAACTTAAAACTGAAGCCATACTTAAAAACTACTGAACAAAAAGCTGTAACATTACATTCAAAATCTTTAAACAAAAATGACTACTGTTGCCCTAAATCAATTCTCGGAGTCAGACCCCAGCGGCTCAACATCCACTTGCTCGTATGGAATCGGCATAGCCAATGTTACATTAGCAACAGCAAGGGCCTTGAGCCAGCCGTGTTTGAATCCCTAATTCTCGAATTTGGGGACTTGTTCCATGTAATTGTCGAGGGCAGCGCTTTGCCCAGCCTCATACGCCTTCGAAGACTCAGAATCAGCTACTTCCTTCGCCGCCTTCGATTCTGCCAAGTCCGCCTCAAGTTTGGTGATCGCCTCTCGGGCTAACTTGAGCGCAGCTTCACTCGTATTCGCCCTCCACTTGGCAGCCAATCTGAGCTCGTTTGCATTTCTGGCCCTCTCCATCTCGGCCTCAGCCCTCGCACCTTCCATCTTCGCACTCAAAGCTTCGAACTCGGCCCTGTTCCTCTGGCCCTCAACTTCTGTTTGTAAACAGCCAAGCTGTTCGACGGCGTCATGATGGCAACGGCCTATCTCGGCTATCCTTCCGACCGTCTTCAAAACAAGAAATTAAAACCAAAACAGTATTTACATAAAAGGGAAAGACAAGGTCAGGGTATATACCAGGAAAGCCGATTGAGTGGCTAGCGCTATTGCCAGCAGATCCGGTTTCGCTCAGAAAGCTGCCTTGTTAGCCGGCAATAAGACGGACGTAGCCATGCTGAGTGCGACGGTGAGGTCTTTAATTGCCAAAGCATCAGAGGAGATCGGTGTGGTTTTTATCTTCGGTTGAATGACAAAAGGCACAATGACATCCGATTCCTCTAAACGAGGCCGTTTGTCGGCACGGTTTTCTTCTAAGCCAACCTCGACCTCGGCAAGACGCTTCCCTGCCCTTTGCTCAGCCTCTTGATCGGCCTGCACAACCACCTCGGACTCGGCACTTCGGTTTTTTGCCGTTTCCTCCTCAATAACAGGAAAGGAGGGCTAAGATTCGGCAACAAGCAAGGAGGGCTGAGATTCGGCGGCAGGTGGCACTTCAGATCGAATGGCCTCTGCTCTTTGCCGCATAGCCATCCTTTTCGCATTTCTCTTTTTGGCAAGTTGTGTGAGGCTTAACCCAACCATGTCTTCGGGGTATGCGCCGGGAAGATCCTTTAAACCGTTAAAAACGTCGTCAAATGGAAGGTCCCCTCGATTCAAAATGGACGGAGGGTCGGCTGGATTGAGGCCAGCTTCCTCAAAGGCCAACTTCAAAGCCTCTTCTACTTCCGCTTCAAACTGATCTGACTCGGCGACCTCAGTTACTTTCGCCCGCTCCGAATCGGACCCCTCGAAACCAACTTGCCGTAATTTTTTGAAGTCGATCAAAATAAGGGCGGTAAGAAACTCTTCACCCTTCTGAATTGGGATGTTTTCTACCACCGAGAAGGTCGTATATGTTAGCTCATAGCGAAGCAAAACGTGGGCGGCCCTCCCTTGTTTTTGAAGACTCGGACGGCTGAAATATTTGAGCGCGACTTTGATTTCCAAAAGAACGGCGTCGTCGGTTGAAGTTAGGACTTTCTTCAAATCATTTCCTGCACAAGCAAAATCATGAGATCTCAAAAATAAAGCTTTATAAATATAACAAAATAATAAACACATGAAGCTATACGGCCACCTGGTTCACCCCTCCGTCTAGGAATAAGATCGAGGCGATCCTCGCCTTCGCCGAACTCCCAGTTACCTTGGACAACGACCATAACATCATCGACTCGCTTTCCAGAACTGGAAAGCATAGTCACTAATTGATGGTCGGTGTCCTTGGCCCTAAGGAAATAGCATCCGTGCCAACCAGAAGACTAGGCCAAGGCATAACAATGCCGAATAGCAGGAATGCCGAGGTTAATCCTAAGGCGACGGTTTAGCTCTATAATCCCCATTACGATTCTAAAAAAGTTGACATTGGGTTGGGAAGGGATTAGATCCCAATGGCAAAGCACAGTCCTAAGGAATGGGTGAAAGAGGAAATAGACTCCACCCTCTGCGATTGATAGGAGAGAGAAGACGATCGTGGTTTCATCAGCCCTCTCCATATCAAGGGTGCCGTCTGTCACGAATGACAGACAGACGTCATCAGGAATGGAAAAATGGCATCGAAAGCCAGAAATTCGATCCGAGAAGAGGAGATCTTTCAAATGTTTTGCCAATTCCTTCAGCCTATAGGAATATGCTAAACCAAAAACAAACCAGGAAAAAGGATTCAGAGTAGAGAGGAAGAGAACTTACAAGAGACGAAGAGGATAGTGAAGGAAAGGAAGTTGCAGAGGTAATTCGGAAGGCAGTCCAGCGACGAGCACCTAAAAATATATATGTATTTGAAAAGACGTCGAAATTTTAAATCACAATAAATAGAAGCGTACGAAGGGGTGTGTGATACCCCTGTTCCGTAATACGCTAATTGGTCCTTAATTTGAGTATGATTATGTGTTTAGCATGATTGTATGTGTCATTATGTGAATATATGTGATTTTGGAACTCTATCTATTCACCGTAGGAAAATCTGTTTGAATAATCTGCTTTGGAAATTAAATTGAGGTCCTTATCGGCCACAGAACCCGAAATTGATTAAGCCATTGTGATTGGCATCATTTTTAGGGCCTACGGTGAAGTTTAGTTGAAAAATTGATTCGAGTCAGATTAAATCGATTAAATTGGTGAATTAGTGCCCAACTATTTAATATTATTAGAATATTTGTTAGTGGGGCTTGTTGTGTTATAGCATTACACCCCCTTAGCTCATTTTGAGCTCAAAAATCTGAGGATACTAGAGAGAGAGAGAAGCCGGCCATAGTGAGAGAAAATGGCGAAAATTGTGCTATTCTGACTCAAGTTTGAAGAATTTGAAGTTCATCTCTAAATTGGACCATAGATTGAAGGAATTGAGGTTCTAGGTAAGCCATTGACTCTTGAATTCATAGAAGTAATGTGTGATCTTGTGTGCTCAAGGGTTGTTGGTACTCAAAAGCATGAGTTAAGTTAGTTTTGTTGGAATTAAAGCTTGATATAAGCATGCATGCATGAAATTGTGTTGAAATAGCATGTGTAAGCTTGAAAATACATGATTCATGTAGAGGTTTAGTTGAAACTCACATTTTGATCGCCATTTGTGTTATCTAAGTTGAGAATGTGGCTAAATCATCACATGCATGGTCAATTTGAGAAGATATGAGCTTGAATGCATGAACTTGTACATTGTTAAAGAGTTTTGATGGGGGATTGGGGCATGCATGTAACTTATTTGTGGAATTGAGCCTCATTGAGTTGTAATTTGGGATCTATACCATGTTAGCATGATTGTACACGAGATTTGAGCCATTGTATTCAAGAAGTGTAGCTGGAAAATTGAATTGGAGCTCAAGAACACAATCTGGGAAATCCAGTCGATGTCCGCCGGCGGGAAGTTCACGCCGGCGGGATTTCGAGCTCCCAATATTTTGTTCTTGCAGGCATGGTGCCCGCTCGAGCGGGTAATTTCACGCTCGAGCGGGGATCAAAGAGGATGAATTTCTGCTTGAGCGTCCTATTTCACGCTCGAGCGCAAAAATGACGCATCCAGTACTTTTTGCAGACATGGCTTCCACTCGAGTGGGTAAATTCACGCTCGAGCAGGAAACTATGTTGAGAGGCCTTACGCTCGAGCGCCATATTGAACGATCGAGCGTAAATTTCGCCTATCCAGTACTTTTGCAGGCCTTAAGGGTCCGCTCGAGCGGGGAAGTTGACGCTCGAGCAGGGACCCTATTTTCTGAAATTATGTTCATGTGTTCTATGTTTCATTTTCCGTTCTCTTTCACTTGTAAGCACTCTTAGGCATATGTTAAGCATGGTAAATATGTTAATGAGATAAGAGTAAGGCCTAAAGAGGATTATGTGAATTAAGGAACGGATGGAAATTATTAATGACCCTTTTGTATTCATGAAATGTGTAGGGTCAAGCTCCAGGGCGAATCCACAAACCGATCACTGTGAGTAATATCGATATTTGAAAACTTATGAATGTCCAATTGTTTATTCCCTCATAAACTTTATGAGTTGTTAATTGGGATTGTGGACAAAAGTTGACATGAATGAAATGAATGGACCTAAGGTCGTTTTGATACAGTTGTATGGGCCAAAGGCCGTTTTGACATGAACGAGTGGGCCGAAGGCCGTTTCATCATAAATGAATAGGCCAAAGGCCATTTTGACATTAATGAATGGGCCAAAGGCCGTTTTGACATGAATGAATGGGCCAAAGGCCGTTATGACATGAATGAATGGGCCAAAGGCCGTTTTGACATGAATGAGTGGGCCAAAGGCCGTTTTGACAGAAATAAGTGGGCCGAAGGCCGTTTCGACATAAATGAATGGGCCGAAGGCCGTTTTGACATAAATGATCGGGCCGAAGGCCGTTTTGACATAAATGAGTGGGCCGAAAGCCGTTTTGACATGAATAGAAATCTAAATGGGCCAAAGGCCAGAATGTTTGAAACTACAGTCACTTGATTTGAAACCTCGTATAGTTACAAGTATCTGTTAAAATTATGAATTTGGCCCAAGGCCATTTGGAAGATGCTGTTCTACATTGTTATGTATATTTTGTATTTGATATTATTCACTAGGCTATCGCTCACGCTCATTCATGTATTTGTAGGTGAGCCGAGAGAAGCACAAACCCAGCCCCAGTGAAGTCTGTCAGGGACAACATGAGTTTTGGAGAGTCAGCCTTGTGTCTCACGCATGAGACCATCCTTGCCCTTTTACTATGTACTTATGTTTTGTTTTGTTGACAAGGGCTTTGTGTATGTCTGTACATAGTCTGTCATAGGTTGACTCATTTTTGAATGATCCTGTTTGTAATGAATTTTGTGATACAGTACTTTTGATGTGGGTTATTAACGTATCTGAATATGGCTTGTTTGATGTGCATATAAGCACGGCTCTGTGGACAAAGTTTTAAATTTTTACTTCCGTTTGGCCCCTTTACTCTGATGAATTATGTCTGTTTTGGTCTGAGGCCGTAGGTAGTCACAGGATTACTGGCCAGTTATGTCCTTAACCCATAGGGGCGGGTTTGGGTCGTGACAGGGCGGGAAGTTAAAATGATAACCGAGAAGCGTGTGCTCAGACATTTGCGTTGGAATGAGGTCAGCCACCGAATTTCGGCTCTGACTTTTCGAGTTCGAAACCAAACACTCCAGCCAACTGTCGTTAGTAGAGTGTTTGGGGGGTAATTGTGGGGGCCGAATATTGGGAGTCGTAAAGAGGCCAAATAGTTGAACTTGGAGAGTCGAAATATATATAGCACTTGGCCCCGTCTCGCACGTTCAAATTCTACCCTATTCAGCCTAATAACTGGTTGAGCAAGGGGCCGAGTGAAAAGTGGTTTGCTATGAAAGAAGCCGAATGGCGAATTGAAAGTGGGCCCAATCCCGAGGCCCAAGAAAGAAAAGATATAAATAGAAGAACATCAGCCAGAAAGAGGTGTGAATCATTACGCTTAACTTAAAATACAAGTAATTCAGAGAGTAGAGACTGACTTGCCCATCAGAGTGCTAATTCCTGTACCCTCGACCGGAGTGTTTATTCCTTTTCAGGTGACTAGCTGAGGATCACAAGCATCCCCCAAGATCAGAAAAGTATTTCCAAACCACTTCCCCACAAGTTCCACAATCGTTACTGGATTTTGATATGGAAGAGTTGCAAACCAATGGAAGTTCGAACTCAAGCAAGAAATAAACAACTCAATATTTGGATTCAGAAAAATTATGAATGTACCCATTCGAATTTATCCATGTAAAATAAACACTCTAGACAGATTTCACAAAATAGTATAGAAATTCTCAAAGACAAAAAAAATAAATAAATAAATAAAAATAAAAATAAAATAAAAAGAAGAGGACAGAAATAATACTTGAAACTGCTCTGTATTTTTATTTTTATTCTTTTCTATCTTTATTAACAGAATCTCTTCCTCAATCTGCATTCTTTAATTATTTTTTTCTTTCACTCACTATTCTTTATTTTTTTTCTTCACCCCTCTATTTCTTTTTCCTTTTCTTTTCTCCTTGTACTATTCTCTTACCTTTATTTATTTATTTATTTATTTTCTTCTTCTTCTTTTAATTAACCTTGAGTCGCTTCCATTTTTTTTTTTTTTTAGAATGCCTACAATGAATGCCTCTTTCCTCTTTTCATCATGCAAAGAAAGTAGGTAAGTTGGTAGTTTAAAATCCTTTTTTCTTACAAATCATAAAACTATTTTTAGCAGGTTGTCATATCTTTCAAGAACATCACATCAATTGTGTCTTCTTGTTCAACATTTTTTTCCCCCAATGATCATTCAACGATTTATTTAAAGATCACAGCTAGTAGTAATGATCATTTAATAGAGTCTCTTCAATGGTGTTATCAATTGAGGTCTTTAATGTGGAGTCTTCAATGGAATAGAGGTCTTCAATAGAGCAAAGTTCTTCACTGTGAGTCTACGAATTTTCAAACCGTAGCAGTAGCAGTGTGTGTAGAAGGAGGGACAAGTGTGTGGAAGGATGGTTGAAGGGGTGTGTGTACAATGGTTTGAGTGTGTAGATTGATAAAATTAATTAATAATTAAATTATAAAGTGAGTGTACTAAGAAATTATGTGGATTGAGACAATTAAATGTGTGGAAATAGAATTTCCCAGGGACAAAGTGTAATTTACCAAAAAATATATACAAGTAAATAATAAATACAACCTTAAGATTTGTTTGAATTACGAATTGCCCAATTTAATTTCAAAAATTACAACCCGCCATTCAAATTTCTAACCGTATAATAATTAAACCTTTTTATTAATAAATTATTAAGTCTATTAACCATTTTTAATGATATTAAAAATATATTTTAATCAATAATTCTGATAATTTTATTGTCGCATAGGAGAGTAGTTAGTAATTTAATTTTTTCTGTTAATTTTATTAAATAAAATTCTAATAATGAAATATTTATAATTTTTAAAATTACAAAAATAATAATATTTTAAACAAATTTTAAGAGGTGTATTTATAATTAATTTACCCAAACTATAATTAAAGTAATGTTCAAACTTTCTAGTAGTGTTTCAGACGATGAAATTGGTGACGCATTGAATTAGATCATCAAAATTGTGTATAGCGAAATAGTTGATGATTCCCTCCCTTTGGTGACGCATTGATGATCCTCTCCTTCGATTCTTACTTGCAGAGTTATTGGGCTCACTTTTGTGTCCAATTTCGATAATCTGAACCGTTTATATTCTAAGATTTATTGAGTATATCATACCTATAAAAAATTAAATTGATCGAATATTAGAAACTATATCTTCGAATTATCAAACTAAAAACTATTTTTTAATAAACAATTTTCCGAATACATACTTTTTGATATTCGATCAATTTAATTTTTTACAAGTATAATATACTTAATGAATTTTAAAATATAAACGGTTCATATCATTAAAATTAAGCCAAAAAATAGACCTAATAACCTTACAAGTAAAAAATAAAAGAGACAATTTAAGAAGAGGATCTTGATTCCTTTGCTCCCACTCAATTATCCAGTGTCCTTCCCAAATTTTTTATTAATTTGTGCTGCCATCATGCTGTTATATTTAAAATTTACTGATCACAATAATATCATCAAATTACAGAAAATTAAGACACAAATTTCAATTTGAAGCATTGGCAACAAATAAATTTCGTATCGTGAAATAGCAAACCAAATTAATTTGCTTGTGTCCATTATTCATCATTAAACAAGAAAAATAAATAAATAAATGAATGAATTAGTACTGTATACTTTTATAAACCTTTACATCTTAACTAAAATCTATCTCCAACATATATTTTTATCCAGTTTTGATTGGTAGCTCGAATCTCCTTCCCCCGAATCCCCCGAAACGACGTTGTTTCGTTTTTTTTTTTTTTTTTTTTTTCATTTCAGACGCAGAGAAACAGGGAAGGAAGAAGAGAAGAGAAGAAGAAGAAGGGGAGGGAGAGGGAGAGGGAGAGGGAGAGGGGGAGGGGGCCAACAAACTAGGGCTGGAGGCGGAGGAGGAGCTGCCGGAGGCGGGGCGGAGGCGAGGCGACGCCGGACGACGAGCTTCGAGCTGCGGACGACGAGCTTCGGACGACGCCGGGCGACGAGAGGCGACGCCGGCCTCCTCTCTCTCTCTCTCTCTCTCTCTCGGGGGATTCGGGGGGAGCTCATTCGAGCTCCCAACCTTTATTCATTTTTATCAGACCAAAGTTGAACAAGACGATGTAGCTAGATCATACAAAGCAGGAAGCAAGTACTTCCTGCCATTCTCACCATTCGCATTGTAACTAGCACCCGTTGTGGGGTCCACCAAGAGGTCCCCAGGGTAACCCGGATAGGCCCCCTTGCCATAAATCCCAGGACAAGCCGAGGCAGCTTCGAGCGGTGCACCTGCCGAACCCTGGAAGTACCCATTTCCAAATGGGTTCGTGACTGTCCCAGCCAAGAGGCTAGCCAAGTTGATGAGCATTCCATCCAGGCCCACATCGTTGTTGGGTGCGACCAGGGGTGGAGTTTGTGGTCCGTACATGGGCTGGTGGAATGGCCAGGTGCATTGACCCGGGCACTGAGTCACCGAGTTTCCGACCCAGATGTAGGGGAACTTGTAATTCCTGCCCTTAATCTGGGAAGTTTTGGCAGACCCATGGGTCCCACATCGACTCATACAGAACCCATCAATGGTGACATCGGAGGCAGTCAAAACAACGTTGACAGTGTGGATTTGATCGGCCTTGGATGCCAACTGTTTGATCTGTTTCTCTGCGAGCGACTTTCCGAGCGAGTAGTTCTCATCGAGTATTTGTTTGCCCAAAGAGAGTGAAAGGGAGGAGGGTTTCTTGGAGTTAGCAAGGTGGTAGTAGTTTTGGGTAGTCTTCCACCAGGTGGCAACCGATGGTTGGGTTTGAGGTGGGGAAAAAGACAGGGAGGTGACGAAATCAGAGATTGCGGCTCGTTGGGTGGGATTGAATTTGCCGTACCAAATGAGATTGATTGAGATTTTGCCAGAGAGAAGAGGGCCGTGGTGGTATTGAAGGAGATTAGTCTGATCTTGAACCAGCTCAGTGAGCTTTCTTGAGGCAAAGGAGACATGGAAGAGAGAGACAACAAAGACAAGTTGTAGAATGAAACGGGTTGATACAAGAGAAGTCATTTTTTTTTTTTTTTTTTGAAGAGAGAGAGAGAGAGACACTGAGATGGTTTGAGTTTGGGAGTGATATTGTGTAGAGCTGGTGGTATTTATATAGGGAACCTTTTCACTGAATTTTGAAGTAGGTAAATGATTTGGAGTCCTAAAAAAGTCCTTCCTAATCCCCTCTAATTCTTAAAACGACATCGTTTTAGAATTTTTTTTTTTTTTTTTTTTTTGGATGTCATCTTGGTCTCAAAATTCGGGGGATTAAGGCTCCCCAAATTAGAGGATGTAGCATGGTCCTTTGAAGTATGTGTAGTGACGTTAAGAAATGGAACGCGGGAAGCGAACCTGCTGAGAAAGACCCACAAAAGCTGTCTATGCGCGGACTAAAATATTGGAAAGTATTATTCCCTCGTTTTGTTTTTTTTTGTTTTTTGTTTTTTTTTTTTTTTTTGGTGGTGTTTGGGAACAAGTTTTCAGATTTTTTTTCTTATTTTTTTACTAAAAGACAAAAATTTTACAAAATTTAAAAAAATAAATATAAATAAAATATCAAATCCAATCCCATAATTATTTCACTTTTTCTTTCACAAACATCACACCTAACCATAAAAAAACTCAACTATCTTTCTAAATACTAAAATTTTTTTATCTAATAATATCCTACAACTAAAAAAATCTACATAAAAACTCACTTCCCAAACACCCACTTTAATTGGGTGGTATTCACTAGTTGGAGGCATGTACTGTCACCTATTTTGAAAAGTAAGAAGAAAAAAAACAAAATAAGTTTATTTTTTATTTTTTTTAATTTTTTTTTTAGGAAAATTAATATATCAATCTTATTAAAAAGACTTATGCTACATATGGTCCTATTAAAAAATTTATGTTTCTATAAGTCCTGTGAGAAGTTTGTTGACACATTTACCCTCAATATTAGTTGTTAATATCATAAACAATAGTAAAACCATATATAGGAAATTGAATATTACCATAGATCATATCTATATAAACATAACGTAACGTGACACTTACGTAAACGTAACGTGACACTTACGTAAACGTAACGTGACACCTACACGTAGCGTGACACCTACATAAACGTAACGTAACACCTATTATAGAAAATTGAATGTTATCATAGGAAATTGAATGTTACCATAGATCATATCTACATAAATGTAACGTAACGTGATACCTACATAAACGTAACGTGACACCTATGATCTATGGCATAGGAAATTAAATGTTACCATAGATCATATTTATATGAAACATAACGTAACACCAACATAAACCAGCAACATTTTCACATTCAATTTAAAAAAATAAAAACTCAGTTTGCGAAACGTAACGTGACACGTTACGTTACGTTTATGTAGGTGTCACGTAACATTACGTTTATATAGGTGTCATGTTACGTTACATTTATATAAGTGTTACGTTACGTTACATTTATGTAGGTGTCACGTTACGTTACGTTTATATAGGTATCACGTTACGTTACGTTTATGTAAGTGTCACGTCACGTTATGTTTATGTAGGATTTTCTGGAATACATTCCTATCTAAATAGGACTTGAGACTCTATAAAAAATTATACAGAACTTAGTCTACCATAAGTGTCTAAAAAAGGACTTATAAATAAACCTCCCTTTTTTTAAAATACAAAAAATAAAGAAATGTTATGATTTAAATAAGTTAATAAGTTGACAAATTGACTTTTTTTTTGCAAAATAGGCCTATATGTTAGTAGTAAATTTTTTAGTCAATCAAAAAAATATTAATTATAAATATGACAATAATTATATCAAATTGGATAATCATTGTTCAACAACATATATCTACAAGCTCAAAAATTATTAAGTCCAACAATCACTACAAAAAAAAAAAATATCAAAATTTATTTTACTCCCTTGAGATTAAAAGTTGGAACACTTTAGGGGTTTTTGGGAACTAGATTTGGGGCTAAAATAGCCTCAAAAAACAATTTTAGCCTAAAAGCTCCTAAACTATAAGTTTTTTTAGAAAAAAATAAAAATAAAAATAGGCCAGCAGTGGCTGTTACTGTGACAGTCCTACCACTGTCACAATGATAGGTAGCTAAATTATAATTTTACCCCTTCAAATTAATTTTGAAAAATATGAAGTTAGAAATAAATTTGTCATTTTAACTTCAAACATCATTTCAACACATTTTTCAATACACTAACTCAAATAAAAATACATCCTATCTTCCCAAACACAAAAACTAAAATAGGCACAAAGGTTTCTGTTCGGAAGGGCAAAAAAACTCTTCGAACATGTGTGAAATCGTGAACCGCCAAAAAAGGAAGAGAGATGATCGGAGAAGGCACTAGATCAGAGCAAAATTTGAATTAATTTCGTTAGAAATTCAAATTTTTCCATAATAATTTTAAAAAATTCAAATGAATCCCATAACCTGCACCTGGCTCAGCCGGACAAACGGCGGCACATACATGTGTGGTGGATTTGGGTCAATCCTACTTTGTCCATAACTCCCTTCCTTACAAAACTTGAGGCGTCTCTTGGGGCCCAACTCAGGTATGTCCACCTAGAGCTTATATACTCATACAAGCTCACTTAAACTTTTAATGTGGGATAACCAAAATAAAGAAACTCACATTCGACTCTTCAACTTTCAATTTCATGAACCCGAAAACGACATCAACTTCTTATTCACTCAAATGGTTTTGACGAACTGTCTTCACTGTGTGACTTACCATGTGGCAAAGAACACGTCACCTCTTAGATCCACCCCAAAAGACGTGTGGGCTCTACTTAAATTTGGGTTCAAAGTTGGCCCAAAATAAACCTATAAATCTAATTTTCCAACAATCTCCATATGAATAGAATTGATGGAGAGAAAATGCAACAATATGATGTTTTTACAGAGAGTACAGAAATTGGAGATATTCTGTAAAAGATAGGTAGCTTTTGACTTTGAATCTTCCCGTGTACTCTGAAATTTCTCTACATCAAAATTTCTCTGGACAAATATTGAGAAACCCTAACCATTATGAAAATAATGCATGTCATTTATTCTATAAAATGTTAATATCAGAAATCTTTAAAAAAAAAAAATCCCAATTTTATGATACCTAGCATTGCTCGGCATGTAAGTTGACCTTTATATTTATTTCGAAAGACATACAAAAAAATAAAATAAAAAAAAGTAATGTGATCCAAATAAGTTAATAAATTAATAAATTGATTTTTTTAAATGTTGTTAAAAAGGCCTTAGTGCCTAATTAGGCATGTTTGGCATGGGCATTTTTGGCTATTTATGTCTCGTTTGGCAATATCACTTTTTAGTCTAAAAGTCAAAAGGTCTCTAAAAAAATTAAAAAGTCAAAAACCTATACCAAAAAGTTAAATATTCTTTTTTCTCTCTATTTATTTCACATCTTTTCGTAAAAAATCAAAAATTCATCCCAAATATACTAGTTTTTTAATCTCATATTTTAGCAAAAAATTCAAAAAATTACTAAAATAACATGTTCCCAAACGAGGCCTTAGTTATAAAAAAGAATCTTTTGGAAAGTGAGTTAGTAGCCAAAAGTCAACTTTTAATACATTTTAAGTCACATTTTTTACACATTTTTTCAAAAAAAAAGTCAAAAAGAAAAAAATCAAAAAGTCAGCTTTTAATTATCTTTTCAAAACAATCCAAAATAGACTAAAACGCCAATAAGACAAAATATCACAACTAAACTATAATCATTTCATTTTTTTCTCTCACAAAAGTCAAAAAAGATAAAAACGTTGATATTAAACAAGACTTTTTAGTTCCAAGTTAAAAGTCAAAAAATTAATCCATATTTCAAACGAAGGCTCAGAATGAGGGTAAAGTCCACTTCATGTAATGGCGTGAGCTTTAATCATTGTGAATCTATATCTATATCTATATCTATATATAAGGAAAATGAAATTTCTAACTCACAAGTCTTGTGAGAGCTCTAATACCTTAATCTTAATTTCCTAATTTTTTGATTTAAAAAAAAAATAAAAAACTCGGCACTTATTTATTTCTCCCAAGTCTTTTTGACTTCTCCCATAGACACCATTTTCAACTTCTCTCATACCTATTTAATTATTTTGGAAATAATAATTATCCCCCCTTTCAACTTCTCCTATACCTATTTAATTATTTTGGAAATAATAATTATCCCTTAATTTATGGATTCCAAAAGAAAATATTAAAACTTTCTTTCCTTTTCTCTCTCTCAAAAAATCAGATAATATTTTTCATAAGAATTGTGATTATCTATCTATATTTTATATATTATATTATAACATAACCAAAAAAAAATTTAAAAATTAGATATACAAACAGATAAAATTAATAAATATGATTTTTATTTATTCTTTTTTTTTCCTCTCAATATCCAATTTTAAATTTTAAAAATCTTTAAAGTCTATCTCACACCATCATATTTTAAATCAATAAAACTTGCATGTCTATCACATATCTAACTCACATCATAACTTACCTGAATAATAATAATTAAAAACAAATAGAAACCATAGATAAATTAAATTTAAAAAAAATAGAAATCTATAACTCTATCTTAAATAAATTGAAAAAAATAAATAAATAGAAACTACTCAAAAATAAATAAGATAAGAATTTAGATATAGATCTCAAAAAAATATAACAATATTTGAATTTGAATTATGATTTAATAATATAATAATCACTTAATGGGACAAATTAATCAATTTTTAAGTTTTATTTAAAGAATAATCGGATTAGTCATTCCAACCCCTCGACTTCGCTGGCACTCGCAGAGGAGCTGTCAAATTAGGCAGGGCGAGGTCTAAGTTGTTGGGGGGTAATATCCTACCACTTTATAAATTTATTTGTTTTTTAATTTTGTTTTTTTTCCTGTGTGATTCTCTTTCTCTATTGTTGGTTTGGTTTCGGTTTTAGTGAGATTTATGTATTTATTTACAGGTTTATATGATGGAGAAGAATTATTAGTGATGATGGTTGTAATCAAAGTATCTATGCCTGTTAGGACTCTGTGTTGTCAAATTCCATGGATCAAACCCAAGGTTGTAATTTTTTTAATTCACATGTTGGGTCAAACTAGGATTACTTTGGATTTCTCTAAGAATTTGATTTTCTTCCAAAACTAGGATTATTTTGGAGTCCTTTAAGAAGTTGGTTTTTTTTCAAAAACAAGATTACTTTGGATTTTCTATAAGTAGTTGGTTTTCTCCCAAAATTAGATGATTCATTAATTTTTTCTCTAGATCTTCTTTTTGGTTCTTAAGAGTTATATCTGGAGATATTTTGTTAAGTTTTCTTTGATGTTTTTATTGAGTATTCAACTCATGGTTTAAAAGATAGTACATCAAATGTTTTTTTTTTTTTTTTTTTATACAAAAGAGAGAGTTGTTCTTCGGTGGATTCTGAAGAATTCGAGCCTGAAGCTTCGGTGGATTCTGGAGTGGCTCATCAGAAAGACAATTCCGTGGTGAAGATGGGGTTGGAAGAGGCACATAGAGGTTGGTTCAATTAGGCGTTGTGGATTCATTAGATAATTTAGAGTATACCTGTGTAATTCCTTTAAATCTTCTTAGTGGACTGTTCTTGTGGCTGTTGCCCGTGGTTTTTTTATCACAATTGGAGGTGTCCAATTGTGGTTTTTTCACGTAAAATCGTTGTGTCTCTTTGTCTTGATTGTTTGATTGGGATTGTTATATTCTGCTTAAAATTGATACATAATCACAAATCAACATCTAAGAGGTTTCTAGATTTTTCAATACCCATTCTATGCTAATGATTTTGATCGGATTTTTTTTTTCCAATGAAAACCGTAAAATTGAAGTAAAAAAAATAGGTATCAAATTTTTTATTTTTTATTGTCATTTTATTTTTAAAAAAATGTAAAAAATTATTGGGAATTCAAGATTGTACTATAACATTAGATTTTTTTATATAACTAGGTAAATTTAAAACTTTTAAATATCATTGTGTTTTTTATTTTTATCCTCTTTCTATCCTATTATATCATTACTACTATTTATTAGTTTGTCAATCATAATTCAATTAATTAAAAATGAGAGCTTAGTATAATTTTTCATATATATTAATTAATTTGTTACCGCTATATTTGTATATAATAGCATAATATATAGGAATAATTTTCAAATATAATTTCTATTTTTTTATGTCATTAAAATTAAAATAGTCCATCATAAAATAGCATATAGAGGAAATAAATGGCTTCTTTTATCCCCAAAAAAACCCAATATATATATAAATATATACTTTTTAATTTTTTAAATTGAAACATCAGTTGTTTATGTCTACAAAACAAAATTAATAAACACATATCCAAAAGATACACATTTTTTCCTTTTCTTTTTCTTTTTTTAATAGGTAGGATATTTACAAATGAAAAATGTTTGACACCTCAAAAAACTTTCTATAATCCGACTTATAATGATGTTGTTATAAGTGTCAATATAATTCCAATTAAGAAAATTTTCAACTCTTAGTATTTTTTTTTTATCGAATTATAATTGGATAAAAATTTTAAAAGATGAAGCCTTGGAAATTATTGTTTTTTTCATCAAAATTGATGAAAAGAAAAAAAAATTGGGACATGAATGAAAGATCTTTTATAAATTGACAAAAATTTAATGAAAAAGTTAAATAATTCATATCAAATCAAATTTTTTATTCAAATTTAAAATCACATTAGATAAAAAAAATTAAATGAAAATGATAAAAGGTTGGAAATATTCTAAAACCTTTTTATTCTTAAAGATTAAAAATTCGTGTGCGTGTTATATTTATATTATATTTTTAGTTATGAAATTAAATCCAAAAGAAATGTAACTTAAATTATTAGATTAATAACAGAAACATCATATCAATTATTGTTAAATATCACTTCACTTCACATTTAATAATAAAATTGTATATTTGTCTTAATTATAATTTTTAAATTTTTCTATTTTCATAACAAGAAGAGGTATATCATATGTAACCTAATTTAATTAGGTTTAATTTTTTTTGTTAAATTACAAATTATCAAAATTGCACTAAATAAGTTTATATATATATATATATATTAATTTTTTTAAACTAATAATTTATAAATTTATAAATATAAAAATTAACTTATAAATTTCATATATATCACAAAATGAAATATTAAATTATTTTAATATATTTATAATAATTTTTTTTATTATTTATAAAGTCACTAGTAAACAATAGTAGAAGATATAAAGAAAAATGTTTCATATCACTAATTTAGCACTACTAATACATCATTAATAATGTTGCATCATGTGAATTTCACCATTGATGTAATAGTTTGCTTTTATTTTATCAGAAAAGATTTGTGACTCGAAAAATTTGAGCCCCGAATGCCCTGAGAGAGAGAGAGAGGAGGCTCGCAGTTGGCCGCCCCCTGCCTCCGCTTCACCGCCTCCGCTGGCCGTTGGCTCTGCCCGATCGTCGAGCCCCGCCTCCGCCGTCGCCCTCCACCGGTCGTCGCCTCTGTCCGATCGTCGCAGGCCCGCCTCCGCCCACCCCCTGCCTCTTCCCCCTACATTTTGCCCCCTGCATCTGCCTCCGTCCCCCCGCCCCCGTCTCCTCTCCCCGCCTCTGCCTCCCCTCTCTTTCTTCTTTCTTCTCTCCTTCTCTCCGTCTTTCTTTCGTCTTTTTCTGAACTTCTGATTGAAAAAAAATAAAATAAAAATAAATAAATAAATAAAAGGGACAAAACGACGTCGTTTCGTCGTTTCAGGACAATCAGGGGGAGAGAATTCGAGCTCCCAATCGCGATTGTTATTTTATTTTTTTTACACTAACACCTTATTAATGGTGCTTTTAAAATTTCCAATGTAGTGCTCTGAATCAAGACTCAAATATAAATTGGGCTTGTTTTCTATTCCGAATCTAAATTACAAGTACTCTCCGTCAGCTGTACTGAAAATATGTGCTGGCGGTATTTCAAAATTGAAAAGTTCACCATTACTTTTAAGAGAGAGAGAGAGAGGCAACGGCACTTTTTTTTTGTTGTGTTTTTTGAGCAGAGAAGCAACGGCACTCTGAGACGCGTCTTTGTCAAGTTGAGGAAAGACCACGCTCCTACCTGGCTCTGTTTGACAGCATTGCGTTGCGAAAAAACTAGGGGAACATGTGGGGGAGCGTTTGGCAAATGGTTTTTTTTTTTGACTAAATTAATCTTTAAAAAATAAAATAAATTAAAAAATTGTTAAGATAAAATTTCACATTTAAATTATAATTATTTACGTTTTATTTTATAAAAATTAAAAAAAATCCATACAAACGAACTTTCTAGTCTAAGGCTAAAAAAGTCAAAAAATTAAATAACTAAAAAATTAAAAATTAAACCCACTTCTCAAACAGTTAAAAAATTAAAAAGTCTACCTATTTTTCAAACGAAACCTACCTATTTTTCAAACGAAACCTGCTTAATTGTGTTTGTACTGTTCTAAACTAGAATCCGATGGACTATATGAATTTAAAGATACATCCTTTTCTTTTTGTACCGTTCTATAATAAAATCAAATGAACAATGAATGAATTTAAAGATAGATCCTTGTCTTTGCTACACAGCCAAAAACAGAGAAATATTACAGCTTATTTACCGTTGTTTACTCTTTGGATGGGAACTGTGCGGGTGGGCTGGCTTTTAATTCACGGGTCCTGTTATGGTGTGCAACCTTAAAGGATTGCATATCATATGTAATCAATACAAAAAGTATAAGTGTAAGATATAAATATAAAACAAGACGGCAACAGAAAAGGCGTAAGTGTAAGGTGTAAGTTGCACACTTAAAAAAAATTCTTAATTCACTAAAATGTTTTCCCCATAAAGGCTCTTGGGTTGAAATTTGTAGGCAATGATGGATCTGGGGGCTATGGGGGCGGCCGCATCCCTTAAAAAATTTGAAAAATATCATATATTATCTTAAAAATTTTAAAATAACTTAAAATTATAAAAGTTCGCACCTTCAAATTTTTTGTAGATAATTTCAAAATTATATAGAGTAGCCCCTCAATTTTTTAAACTATAGAGTAGCCTCCCAAAAACATAATTCTGGATCCGTCCTTGTTTGTAAGGTGACAAAATAATTCAAGGTGGATTCATGTTTTAGCCATTAAAAATTAATTTGATTTCGTTCATTAATTAAATTAGTCAATTTTAAACAAAATTCATTAAATTTTTTAAATCAAGTATAAACAATTAATTATTTATTTAGCTCGATTTGATAAATTTAAAATTACATAAAAATATCAAATTACTCGAAAATGATTTGAAAAAAACTCGTTTGGGATCGACTCAAATATTTAATATATCAAGCTTGAATAAATTTTAAAAATCATAAATTTTTTATACTAAACTTGAACAATTTGGAACTATTGGAACTATATGACAAGGGATTTTGGGGCCGATATTAAGGTTGTGTTTGGACATATGAGGTTTTAACCAAAGGTGTTGGGGTCCAACTTTTCCTAACAAAAAAAAGTTGCACCCACCACCATTTTGTAATTATTTTCTTCACCCACCACAATTCCTGAATCATTTTGAGAGAGACGAGTTTGATACCTTTGTGGTGAAGATTTAATAATTAAGACATTTGGCTTAATAGTTCATTTTTATAGAGAAAAGTTTGATATCCGTTTTAGTGGTATTTATTTTTCCCTTATGATGGGGATTGTATATAGGTAGTAGTAGAGTACTTGTTAGGCTTCAGTTTAGGTATATTTTGTTGATTTTTTAATTATTGTGGACTAGTATTCTATTTGATGATATAATATTTATGATACTTATAATTACTCTCATATCCTCTTATCGATTGACCCAAAAATACAAAATATATAGACATAATACATTTGAAAAGCATGAAGTTTAACTCTTCCTTGTTCGTAATTTAATTTTCCCAATTTGGAAAAATTACAAAAATAAAAAATAAAAAAAATTCGGAAGTTGTCATTTATGACAAAATAAATCATAATTTTTTAATTTTATCACTTTAAACTCTATTTTTTTTTAATTTGTTTTAATCTAAATCATTTACTTATTTTCGTTAAGTAAAATTAAAAGAAAAATAATTTTTCCATTAAACTCAATTGTATTTTACAAAAAAAAGTCTAATATATTCTTTTTTATTGAGTTTAATGGCTAAAATGCCAATTTTCTGTCAATTTTACTTAATGAAAATATACAAATAGTTTAAATTGAAAATGAATCAAAATATTAGAATTTAAATTGGCAAAATTAAAAATTTAGAGTTTATAAAGGTAAAATTCCGAATTTTAATTTTATAATTTTTTGCTATTTTCAATTTCAAACCAAATGTATAAGCAGTCCCATTCAATCTCTATAGATTCGCCCTGATGATCCAATGAATTTTTCTATAATTCCAAAATTTTCTTCTGCAATGATACTGTAATATTCTATGTTGATTTGTAATTGTTAACTCTGGTCACTAGCAATACCTAAGCAATTTATAGCATTGTTTATTTGGATATTATAAATATTCAGTGAAAAACAGATCATTGTCATTCACTGAAAAAATTTACCAACTACAGGTGTATCGTCATCCTATAAAAGACACAAACTCACGAGCGAACTAATAATTTATGAAAAACATAAACAATCACAATGCACGAACTCAATAATTCATGTAAATGATAAGATTTTAATTTTTTTTTGTAAATTAATGCAAAATAACATTAATGGGTTGGATCTAGTTGCAATGGCTTAAAATTCCGATGGATGCAAATGAAAAACCTAGCGTGTCTGATGGGTGTTTCATATATTTTATTATTTGAAAAATATGTAAACCAGTTTCAATTTAATAAACTTTAATATATGGTTTTCTTTGTCTCCATTGTCTCATATCTAGTAGCTGTATTTGTCCACACATTTAACAACCATTCTTATCATTTTGAATATACATACATATATATATATATATAGAATAAAGATTGAGAATTCTAATTTTGAAACTCTAATGTTGTGTTTGGTTGGGAGATTTAGGGAGGGATTTGGAAAGAGAAATAAAAAAGGTAGGTGAAATATAAATAAAACATGCCTATATTTCACCTAGTTTCACACACCTTTTCCTTTTCCTTTTCCAAATCCCTCTCCAAATCTCCCAACCAAACATAACATTAGAGTTTCAAAATTAAAAAATACAAAATAGAAAATACAAAATATAAAATAAATAAAAAAAAAGAAGAAGAAGAAGAAGAGAAAAGAAAAGAAAAGAAAAAACAACATATATGCTTGAATCTGCTATTTAGAATATGAGGATTATATTTATTGACTTACATTATATTAAATTTAAATTTACATAATAAATTCAAATTATAAATATATTTTTTAGTACATTTTCTGAAAAGGAATACATTTACATGTTAACATAACTCAGCCAAAAAAAAAAAAAAAAAACCCTTGAGAATAAGATCTGAAATTTCAAGTTTGTCACTCCTAAGGAACCATTAGAGGCAGGCCTGGTCAATTAGGAGCCCATGATTAATTGAGTTGTGCACAAACTACCCAAGATAATCGGTTAAATCACAGAGTACATCTTTAAAAAAAGCATAAGGTATACACCTTACTACAACATTAATAACATTTTACATCATATCATTCACAACATAATCATAACGGACCAAACTTTCATTTTAAAAGTACACACCATAAATTCGCTTATTTATAACTTTACAACAAAAGTGACATAACAAATTATATATACACATTCATAAATTTTAATACTGTTAGCAAAAAATCGACTCAATCCACAGTGATTAACAGGCATGCTTCAACTAATTTTAATGAACACAAAAAGATTAATTTCATGGTCTAAAATTAGTTAAGGTGCACATCAGTTGGTCTAAATACCAAATTATAAAACTAAATAGATAAATAAAAATTCTATGTATTGCTCAATTCTAGTTCTGACTAGAGTTCAACAAAACAAAAACAAAAACAAAATCAAAAACAAAACCAACCAATTTTGCAATTTAGTCAAACATGTTACATAAAATAGATCTACTATTCTGAATTATATTGTTTTAAATTTTTAATTTCATTTACGATTATTATTCTTGTGGCATTAGTTGGGTAACACACGTGCATTGATGATATGCCACCCAATTTTCTAATCAATTAGTTGGGTAACACATCAAATGTGCTATACTATACCACCCAGTCTTCAAGTCAAAGCAATTAAGATGTTAATTGGTTTAGTGGAATTGAATGAAATAGTTATTTTAATATATTATTTATTTCTATATTTAATTGATAAAAAAATAATAAAAAAATATTATAAATTGAATAATCATTTGTGAAGGAATGATGATTTCATATAAAAATTTAAAAAATGATTATTTTATTTTATTCTATCTCATTTCAATAAATCAAACAAAATAAATGGTTCATTTCAATAAATTAAATAAAACAAATGGTTCAAAATGACTGATTTAGAATTTGGATGCATTTTTTTTATACATATATAATATAATTTTTGTTTTACATATATTTTATTCATATTTATCAAAACATAAATTACAATCACATCTCTTAAGATTTAGAAAAAATAAGATGAATTATATAACAGTATCTATAATTTGGAGATTGCGTTACTTTTTTGACTTTTTAATTATAATATATTTGACTATGACTTTTTAATCTTATTTCATATAAAGACAATAAAAATACTTCTTTTACAAACGATCTATTTAACATAATTGCATTGACTTCCCTAGTTCGGGTTAAGTTGTCCACACAAACTTAGTGTAAAATGCCCCCATAGACTTGGGTTGAGTTTATAGACAGGCTAGACACAACTTTATTATGTCAACTAGGACCGATAGGCACTATGGGCTAAGTCGAGCTATGGACCTAGGCCACATTCCAATGACCAAAGACTTAGATTGTATATATCTAGAACATATGAGTTGGGCTAACCACTAGTTAGGCTAAGCTAGGTTTCGATACAACATTCAAGGACTAGGTCAATTCATCAGGAATGTCGTTCTAATTACTAATCTGGACAATTTATGAGCGTGCTTGCTTCGATAGTGACCACCCAAAATAAGTCCCTAAAAAGAGTAAGGCTTGGATTCAACATGTGGCCATTACAACTACATGTCAACATTAACCCCATGAGTTGAATAAAATGGTTAGGGAAGGGTTTCGTATCACATAGAACGAAACAAAGTGATCACATGGCGAGCACACTTAACAGAATTGTACATCCATCAACTTAGGCGTTATAATGACTTGAGCAAGGGGATATTTGAGGTAAGACCTCATTTGAGAATATGTTATTTTAGTAATTTTTTGATTTTTTATAAAAAATGTATAAAAAAATAAAAAGGTAATGTGACAATTTAAAGTGACTTTTTGACCAAAACGGAAAGTTATCAAACAAGACTCTAAGTGCACCTTGGAGAGCAAAGCAAACTTGTCTACAAAAGGTAACCGTCATCTTCATTGCAAGAACACTTCATTCTCTATGCACTTTTTTTTCTCTACATTATTTGCCCTCTACTTTCTTCTCAGAATGCTAACTTTAGCATCAGAGGAATTTTCTAGCTAACCCGATTGGGCAACTCTCATTGGTCATCGAGCTCTAAATCATTCAAACAGTTCACTCTTGTACAGCATTTATGCAATCAATCTCAAAATTTTATCGTTCACAAAAATTAGGATAAATTAGGCTTTGTCCCATTTATGTTTGATCATTTTTTACTTTGACCCTTGAAATTCCCCCTCTTCCTACTTTGACCCTTCATTTTTCAAGTATTTTTTAATTTACTCATAAAACTAATTTATATTCAAAATTAGACAGAAAATGTTATGTTAGGTACCGCATGACATAAAAAATATATTATTACTTTGAAGTTTGCGTTTATGTCAGATGTGTTAGTTACAAATAATAAAAAAAATTATGTCGCATGGCTATTAATTTGTCATTTTCTGTCTAATTTTGGATATCAGTTAATTTTAAGAGTAAATTAGAAAAAATTTGAAACATAAAGGGTTAAAGTGAAAATATGACTAAACATGAAGGGACAAAGTGTAATTTACCAAAAAACTTATATAGGTAAATAACAAATACAACCCTTGAAGTTTGTTTGAATTATGAATTGCCCAATTTTATTTCAAAAATTACAACCTCTTCAAATTTCTAACCGTATTAACAATTAAACCCTTTTATTAATAAATTATTAAGTCAATTAATTAATAGTTTTTAATGATGTCAAAAATATATTCCAATTAATCATTCTGATAATTTTATTATTATATAGAAGAGTAGTTAGCAATTTAATTTTTTCTATTAATTCTGTTAAATAAAAAATTCTGACAACGGAATATTTATAATTTTCAAAACTACAAAGACAATATTTTAAACAAATCTTAAGAGATGCATTTATAATTAATTTACCCAAATTATAATGAAAGCAAATTTCAAACTTTCTAGTAGTGTTTCAGACGATGAAATTGCCAAGTAGTTGGCGATCCCCTCCCTTTGCTCCTCACTCAATTATCCAGTTTCCTTTCCAATTTTTTTTTAATTAATTGGTGCTCATCATGCTGTTATATGTAAAATTTACTGATCACAATAACATCATCAAATTACAGAAAATTAATACACAAATTTGAATTTGAAGAATTGGCAACAAATAAATTTCATATTATGAAATAGCAAACTAAATTAATTTGCTCGTGTCTATTATTCATCGTTAAACAAGAATAAATAAATAAATAAATGAATGAATTAGTATTGTATACTTTTATAATCCTTTACATCTTAAATCTATCTCCAACATATATTTTTATCAGACCAAAGTCGAACAAGACGATGTAGTAGGATCATACAAAGCAGGAAGCAAGTACTTCCTCCCATTCTCACCATTCGCATTGTAACTAGCACCCGTTGTAGGGTCCACCAAGAGGTCCCCAGGGTAACCCGGATAGGCCCCCTTGCCATAAATCCCAGGACAAGCCGAGGCAGCTTCAAGCGGTGCCCCTGCCGAACCCTGGTAGTAGCCATTTCCAAATGGGTTCGTGACTGTCCCAGCCAAGAGGCTAGCCAGGTTGATGAGCATTCCATCCAGACCCACATCGTTGTTGGGTGCGACCAGGGGTGGGGTCTGTGGTCCGTACATGGGCTGGTGGAATGGCCAGGCGCATTGACCCGGGCACTGAGTCACCGAGTTTCCGACCCAGATGTAGGGGAACTTGTAATGCCTGCCCTTAATCTGGGAAGTTTTGGCAGACCCATGGGTCCCACACCGACTCATACAGAACCCATCAACGGTGACATCGGAGGCAGTCAAAACAACGTTGACGGTGTGGATTTGATCGGCCTTGGATGCCAACCGTCTGATCTGTTTCTCTGTGAGTGACTTTCCGATCGAGTAGTTCTCATCGAGTATTTGTTTGCCCAAAGAGAGTGAAAGAGAGGAGGGTTTCTTGGAGTTAGCGAGGTGGTAGTAGTTTTGGGTTGTCTTCCACCAGGTGGCGACCGATGGTTGGGTTTGAGGTGGGGAAGAAGACAGGGAGGTGACAAAATCGGAGATAATGGCTCGTTGGGTGGGATTGAATTTGCCGTACCAAATGAGATTGATTGAGATCTTGCCAGAGAGAAGAGGGCCATGGTGGTATTGAAGGAGATTAGTCTGATCTTGAACCAGCTCGGTGAGCCTTCTTGAGGCAAAGGAGACATGGAAGAGAGAGACAACAAAAACAAGTTGTAGAATGGAATGGGTTGATACAAGAGAAGCCATTTTTTAACCTTTTTTTGAGAGAGAGGGAAGCTGAGATGGTTTGAGTTTTGTTTGTGATATTGAGAGGTGTAGAGCTGGTGCTATTTATATAGGACTTCATGAACCATTTTACAGAATTTTGAAGGATGTGTGTAGTGACGTTGAGAGAAGCGGAACACGGGAAGCGAAACAGCTGAGAAAGCCCCCACAAAAGCTGTCTATGTGCGGACTCAACTAAAATATTGGAAAGTATTATGCACCAGTCAGTTTGTTTGTTTGTTTATTTATTTATTTATTTATTTTTTCATTAGTTGAAGCCATGTTTATTCTATGTTAATTAGCTTATCACCCGTGTTATGTACGGGATAATTATAGATATTTATATTTATTTTTATTTTTTTTAATATATAAATTAAATACATGAGATTTGATTGAAAAATTTGAAAGAATTTAATAAGTGTTTATTTATTTATTTAAGAGGCATTTACACAATAATTACATAATATATAAATTAAATACATGGGGTTTGACCGAGTAGTTTGAAAGAATTTAATAAATGTTTATTTATTTATTTAAGAGGCATTTACACAATAATTACATGGGTCTCTTGGGATGCAAAAAGGAAGGAAATTAGAATTTCATTTATTGCGTTATTCATTTAATAAGTATAATTATTATAAATTAAGTGTTTATTGTAATCAATAGTGTAATTATTACAATCTTTGAACCAATCACCAATCACCAAGTCAATTTTTTTTAAAAAAAATATTTAAAAATTAAGAAATTAAGATTGACATGTTGGAGCTTCCACAAGTCTTGGGTTTTAAAAAACCCTTTAAGAGACATTTACACAATAATTACATAATATATAAATTAAATACATGGGGTTTGACCGAGGAGTTTGAAAGAATTTAATAAGTGTTTATTTATTTATTTAAGAGGCATTTACACAATAATTACATGGGTCTCTTGGGATGCAAAAAGGAAGGAAATTAGAATTTCATTTATTGCGTTATTCATTTAATAAGTGTAATTATTATAAATTAAGTGTTTATTGTAATCAATAGTGTAATTATTACAATCTTTGAACCAATCACCAATCACCAAGTCAATTTTTTTAAAAAAAAATATTAAAAAATTAAGAAATTAAGATTGACATGTTGGAGCTTCCACAAGTCATGGGTTTTAAAAGACCCTTTAAGAGGCATTTACACAATAATTACATAATATATAAATTAAATACATGGGGTTTGACCGAGGAGTTTGAAAGAATTTAATAAGTGTTTATTTATTTATTTAAGAGGCATTTACACAATAATTACATGGGTCTCTTGGGGATGCAAAAAGTAAGAAAATTAGAATTTCATTTATTGCGTTATTCATTTAATAAGTGTAATTATTATAAATTAAGTGTTTATTGTAATCAATAGTGTAATTATTACAATCTTTGAACTAATCACCAATCACCAAGTCAATTTTTTTTAAAAAAAATATTAAAAAATTAAAAAATTAGGATTGACATGTTGGAGCTTTCACAAGTCTTGGGTTTTAAAAGACCCTTTTCCTTAATATATAGATAGTGACTTTTTGTAGTAAATCAAAAAAGTATTAATTATAAGGTAAAATTACCCTTACACTCTTGAGGTTTGAAGTTAATATATGTCATTTTTTGATATTTGAAAAATTATATTAATTATTTATTATTATAATTATTTAGACGAAATGAAAAAATTAAACTCATGTACTCACTTTTTTCTTACCTTGCTTTACTTCTTTTTTTTTTTCCTATCTTTTGCTTACTTTTTTTTTTTCAATGTAATTTTTTCTATTTTTCTACTAGGAGTTATTTTTTATATAAAAAGGGATTTATGAAATAAAACTATTAACTACAGAGATGAGAATATAATTTTCAAAATGTCAAGAGATGGAATGTAATTGGATCAAATATCAAAAGGTGTCAGCATAATTTACCCTAATTATAAATATGACAATAATTACATCAAATGAGATAATCATTATTCAACAACACATTTCTACAAGCTCAACAACTATTAAGTCCAACAATCACTGCAAAAAAAAAAAAAATATATCAAAATTTAATGGCAAAATTCATTTTACTCTCTCGTGATTTGAGGTCAGAACACTTTATTCTTATAGTTCAAATATAATCAGAAAATCTTAATGTGATTTTGAACTAAATTTTCATTATTAATTTTTTTCATCAAAACTAATGGAAGGTATAGCGCGCATACACTCTTTTTTAGAAGTGGACTTGATTTTCTAGAGGGAAAAAAGAAAAAAAGAAAAAAAAAAGGGTAAAATCTAAACAACAAAAAGATAATTTTATCCCATTTTTTTGAAACCTAAAATTAGATTAAGACATTAATTAAAATTAAATTCAATTAAATTAAAATATATAAATTAGGGATTGATTTAAATTATAATTAAATTAAATATAAAATACATAATAGAATTAAATTAAATTAAAATATAGTTAAGGATTGATTTAAATTATAATTAAATTAAAATATAAAATAAATAATAATTAAGAATTGATTTTAAAATAATTAAATTAGAATTAGATTAAAAAACTAAGAATTATGATAAATAATTAGGAATTTATGATTAATTGTGATTTAATTGAATTAATGTTAGAAATTATAAATTATGTGTATGAGAGAAAGAAAATAACAAAAACTGGCATAAAGTTTGAGATATTACAATCATTTTATATTTATAATTAATGGAGTTAACCGTTGCATTTTTGTTCAAAACCATAGAAGAAATTTATAGTTATACTTGAACTCTAAGGGTGCGTTCGTTTGGACAGACTGGATAAGGGGAAATTGTAATCTATCGGACTATTAGTCCTGAGATACATTGTCCCAGGACTATTTGGTTTGACCAAATTTGTATCCTATATTTGTTTAATCATGGGATTAGATGTCTGGATTTGACTATTTTTAGTTATCCAATGTTTGTTTGGGATATTATTATGGAGAAGGATAAATGCCCAAATGATTATTTTATCATTTTCAATTATTTACTAAGTAATAGCAATATTAAACATAACTTTAATATTTTAATTATTTTTAGCTAGATTAAATAAAAATTTGTTTTATTTTATTTTTTGCAGAATATTTTAATTATTTTAATTTATTATTTTCAATTAAATTAAATTTATAATTTATATTTTTTATTTAATATATAATTTTAAATTAACGACAATAAAAAATAATTTTATTTAATATATAAATTAAATTTTCAACAACACTAAAAAAATTTAATTTATAAGGACATAATTTATAATTTATTATTTTTAAATAAATTTAATTTATAATTTATATTTTTTATTTAATATATAATTTTAAATTAACAACACTAAAAAAGTTATTTAATTTAATATGTAAATTTAATTTTTTAACAACACTAAAAAAATTTAATTTATAAGGTCATAATTTATAATTTATTATTTTTAATTAAATTTAATTTATAATTAAAATTTTTTATTTAATATATAATTTTAAATTAACAACACTAAAAAAATAATTTATAAATGTTCAAAAGACTATTTTATCATTTTCTAATTGTTTGCTAAGTAATAGCATGGAGGGTAAAATGGACATTTCATAAAATAATCTCATGAGATACCAATCTCATGGTTTCTATCCCACCTCCCCCCATGGGATAGGATAGTCCCATATTTGTGGGGACTATTAGTCCGGAGCAAAAAAAATGAAGCAAACAATGGACTATTAGTCCGGTCGGACTAATAGTCCAATCCCACCCTCTAATCCTTCAAAACAAACACACCCTAAGGGGTAATGTGTTTCGACATCAAAACACAAGATAGTAAAATGAATTTTCCCCAAATTTAAGGGCTTGTTTGGTTTGTTTCTCAAAAAATAAATAAATAAAAAATAAGAAATTTTTTTGAAAAAATAGAAACTACAAGATAAAAATAAATATCAAAAAAAATATTTTTAAATTTTTAAAAATATTTCTAGGCTCTCAAAAGATAAAATTATATAAAAATAATAAGTATATTTAACTTTTTTATTTCTTTCACCAAATTATTTATAAAAAAAAAATCGAAAATAAGTGTCTGAAAATCAAATCATGACCTAAATATAATATTTCAAGTAGTTTAGATGATACTGACATAAAATTTTAAAAAATTATTGTAATTATATACTTCATAAAAAAATAAATAGAAAACTAAAATTTTGATCCAAATTGAACAATAAGCTCGATTCTAGTCCAAAACAAAATTTCAATTTTTTAAAAAAAGTTTTACTATATCTTATTCATAAGATCAATAATCAGTTCACACGTTTTGAAACAATAGTCTTGTTTGGTAGAATTTTTTTTAAGTTAAAAATTGACAATTAAAAAGCAAAAGCTAAAAGTACTCTTACTCTAGTTTTCAAATAATCAGTTTTTTTAGGTTATTTAACCTATTTCTGCCTAATAAGTTGTAATCAGAAGCTGTACCAAACAGTCTGTCACAGATTCTCAAATCAAAACAAGCTATAATCATCCTCCAAAAATTGTAACAAATAGTCCCAATATTTGATTGGTATCATAGTTGTGCATATGATTATTTAAGACCAAACTAATGTATTTTGTTTACACATTCACATTTTACAAGTATGCAAACAAAATTTGACTCATCGTATTTTTTTTTTTTTTTTTATCGTACCACTGAAAACAATGAAATTCTTCATTTTAAATTGAGTCAATATACTTTTTAAATAAAGAATCTACAGTATTATATCAATAAATTTTATTTTATATGTAATTTTTTATTATTTTTTTACATATCTCTTATAAGGTTTTTGAACAAATTTAAGAGTTGTTTGGCAACAATCTAAATAAGCAACTTATTTGCTACAAGTTATTAACATATCTTTTTTTATAAAAGATAAAAAAATCACTATAAATAATCAAATCCCAAATCACTCCTAAGAATAAAGTCAAATTACAAACACACCTATTAGTTATGACTTTTTTGGTGTTGTTTTAGGTATGGTTTATAAGGAATTATGCTACTGGGGTGATTTCAGAAGGTAGTTAAAAGTTAATTTATTTGGTTTTTTTTGAATTTTTTGTCTTTTTATGTGTAAAAAATATGAGAGATGATGTGACTCAGAATGAATTAAAAACTAAAAGCTAGCTTCCCAAATTGCCCCTATGTATCATGAAAGAAATATCAAGAAATGTTTTACGAAAATTTTCAATTCTTTGATTAGTGTGTAGTGTTTTATTGTGTGTAATTTCAAATTGAAAAATTTTCATGATATTTTTTTCAAGATACCTATCATTGCTCGGCTTATAAGTTGACTTTTATATTTATTTTAAAAAAATATTAAAAAAATAAAAAGTTAATATAATCTAAATAAGTCAATAAGTCAGTCAAGTTTGACATCCTCAAAAAAATTCAAAAAGTTAAAAAGTCACTATTCTATTTAAGTCACATCATCTTATTTAAGTCACATCACCTCTCTAACACATCACTTCAAACCCAATCCAAATCCAATTCATATTTCATAAAAAATCAAAAAATACATTTATTTAATCTTCCCAAACTTGACCTAACTTTTTTACATGTTGCAAAAAAGGGACTTCGTGCTTAATCAGAATGGGAGTCCACTTCATGTAATTGTGTGAGCTTTAATCATTGTGAATAAACAAAAGAAAATATAATAAATTGAGCCTGTCTTCTATCCAGAATGTAAGGAGGTGTTTGCCTTGTGGTAAAATAATCTATGTTATTTTAGTATATTATTTTATTTGAATCATATCATTTTTTGTTATATTATTTCAAACTCAACTTATTTTTTATAAATTTTTATACATTTTTAAATAAATTTTTATAAAAAAAATTAAAAAATATACTTATTTATATTATTTTAAATATCCGTATAATCATGCTAGAGACTACTAATTTGGTAACTCTAAACTCACCACTAACGAGGTAGAAAAGCAAAAAAAAAAAAAAAACATATTGTGACAGTGGTGGAACCCACTGTCATATCATCATTGATAGTTTTAATTAGAGCTTCCACTCATTTTCCATATGCGTAGGTACCCTACTCCGTCAGCAGTATTGAAATTAATGTGTGCTAGTGGTATTTTTTTTTTTCAACAATAATAGAGATCACTAATTTTGGAGCTCTAAAAAGACCACTAATGACATGACACTTAATAAAAAAAAATACAACACAAAGACTAAAACATCAAATCATTCATGATAAGGTCTACTATCACATCATTAGTGAGAAAACTAATTAGTGCTTCCACTCATTTTCTTTTTTTCGTTTTTTTTTTTTTTTTTGAACGAAGTGCTACAGGTATTTCAAAATTGAAAACTTCACCGTTACATTACTTTTGAGAGAGAAAGAGAAGCAACGGCACTCCATTATACTTGAGAGAGAGAGAGAGAGAGAAGCAACGGCACTATTTGTTATTTGGAAAATGTTTACTAGTTTAAAATTTTGTGGTTTAAATAACTTAAATTTGTTAAAATAACATCGTTTTACACTCATTTATACTCAAAACGACGTCGTTTTGAGTGATTTAAGTCATTTGAGCTATAAAATTTTGAATTACCTAACATTGTTGTTGTTATTTTAACAGTGATTGAGACCTACAAAACATAATTCTTACAATTTTTAAAATGATTTGAATTATTCATATTACTGTTAAGCACAATTTTTTAAAAAAATTAAATATATCAATGATCAATACATCTGTGGAGGTCATAGAAGTCCTCTTTTGTGGGATCCCGAACATTTTCCATTTTATTTTTATTTTTCATAATAGAGAAGGTTTTGTTTGGAAAGATATTATTTTAATAATTTTTTATTTTTAAACTAAAATATAAGATTAAAAAAATAGTATTTTAAGATAAATTTTTAATATTTTATGAAAATATGTGCAAAAAATAAAGAATAAATAATTTTTTTGACTTTTTGACATATATTATTATTATTATTATTATTATTATTATTATTATTATTATAAAACTTTTACACTTTTAAACTAAAAAATTATTTTCGTTTGGTAGAGTTTTGTAAATATGATTTGAGAGTATGAGTTGTATTTTAAGTTTGTGAGATATGAAATTATGATTTGAGTGTAGAAAATTTGTTTGGTTATGATTTTTTAATAGAGTGTTGAATTGAGTGTGGAATTGAATTTTAAAAGTTTGATTTGAAATATGAAATAAGAAAATTTGTTTGGTTATGAGTTTTGGAAAAAGTTTTCAAAACTTAATTCAAATTGTTATAACTCATAACAAAATACATTATTTTCACACCATTGAAAATTCTGATCAACACTCATAACCAAAATCATTTTAAAATTCAATTAAAAAAATTTATTATTAACTGAAAATAACATTAATCAATTTTTTAATTGAAAATACTACAAAGGAAATAGTTTTTTTTTCAAAATAAATATTCAAAAAATTTAAATCATAAATATTTAAATAATCTAAAAAATTTAATAAGTAAAAAATTTAAATAAATATTCAAAAAAATTTAAATGGTAAAAATTTAAATAATTTAAATATTCAAAAAATTTAAATAATTTAAAATATTAATATTTTAAATTTAAAAACAACTCTATGCTCAAATCGTAATCAAACACATAAAACAAAACTTAATTAAGAAATTATTTTTAAAACTCATAGCCAAACACATAACTCGAAACTCCATACTATTTTTACAATTCTATACTCAAATCGTAGCCAAATACATAACAAAAAAAATTAAAATATTTAAAAATACTTTTATAAAATAGAGTTTGAATTTATTTTTATAAAATATTTTAAAATTTAAAAAGTTAAAATAGTAATATTTTGAAATTAAAATATTTAAAAATATTCAAAAAATTAAAAAATCGTAACATATTTAAATATTAAAAAATTTAAAATCTTAACAAAATTAAAATATTTAAATATTTAAAAAATTAAAATATTGATTTGAATTGAGTTTTGAAAAGAGTTTTGAATTATGTTTTTGGTTATGAATTTTGAAAAATAATGATTATGTTTTGAATTGAGTTTTGAGAAATAGATGTAAAATTATAATTTAAAAACTCCAAACAAACAATACATTTAAATCAATAGATAAAACTATAATTTAAGAGACTTACCAAACGGAGCCTAAATTATCTCACGAGGCTGAGACGCGTGTTTGCAAAGTTGAGGAAAGAGCACGCTCCTACCTAGCTCTGTTTGGCAGCGGAGAGTTGTGTTGCGTTATGAAAACACTAGGCGAACAAATGGGAGCGCGTTACTTATTAGTTGTGTTTGTACTGTTCTAAACTAGAATCCAATGGACAATGAATGAATTTAAAGATATATCCTTTTCTTTTTGTACCGTCCTATCCTAAAATCAAATGAGCAATGAATGAATTTAAAGATATGTCCTTATCTTTGCTACACAGCCAAAAAAAGGGAAATAAAAAATATCCCAGACCCCTTTCACCTCCACCTCCACCTCCACCTCCACCTCCACCTCATGTGAGGGTTGGTGATTAAAAACAAAAAAAAAATCTTGACCAATGAGATGCGAGTGGGGGTCGTGGGGATGACCCCCACTGGGGGGTCTTTATCAGAGCCGAGGGAAATATGACAGCTTATTTACAGTTGTTTGCTCTTTGGATGGGTGCTGTGCGGGTGGGCTGCTTTTAATTCACTAAAATGTTTTCCCTAGATGGTCTCTTGGGTTGGAAATTTGTAGGGTGACAAAATAATTCGAGATGACCTTATGTTTGACTTATTAAAAATTTGTTTGAGTTCATTTATTAAATACATTAGTTAATCTCAAACAAAATTCGTTAAAATTTTCACATTAATTTTGAACAATTAATTGTTTATTCAACTCGATTTGAAAATTTTTAAACTACATGAAAATATCAAACTACTCAAAAATCATTAAATAAAAACTTATTTGAGATCAACTTGATTGTTTAATATATCAAACTTCAATAAATTTTAAATGTCATAAAATTTTTATATTAAACTTGAACAGTTTGGAGCTATTGGAACCATATGACAAGCGATTTTGGGGCTATTATTAAGGTTGTGTTTTGAAAGATGAGATTTAACCAAAGCGCTTAGGAGTGCAACTTTTCCTAATAAAAAAAAGTTGCATCCATCACCTATCTGTAATTATTTTCCCCACCCATCTCACTTTTTAAACCATTTCTATGGAGATGAATTTGATACTTTTATGGTGGAGATTTATTAATCAATACATTTAGTTTAGTGGTTCAATTCTTATGGAGATGAGTTTAATATCCGTTGTGGTAGTATTTATTTATCTCTTATTATAGGGATTGTATATAGCTAGTAGTGGAGTACTTGTTCAGCTAGGGCTGGAGTTTAGTTATGTTTTGTTGACTTTTTAATTATTGTAGACTAATATTTTATTTGACGATATAATATTTCTCATACTTCTTATTATTCTCCTATCTTCCTATTGATTGACGGCTAATATATATATAGACATAATCTTTTATCATTCTATCCACAATCTCAATAAAGTTTAACATTTGAAAAGCAGAATAGATTTTGAAATATAACTCTTCCTTGTTCGTAATTTAATTTTTCCAATTTGGAAAAATTACAAAAATATCAAAGGTTGTCTTTTATAACAAAATAAATTATAAAATTTTTAATTTTATCACTTTAAACCCAATTTTTTTTTTTTTTTTTTTTTGATTTCTTTCAATCTAAATCATTTGCTTATTTTCATTAAGTAAAATTGAAAGAAAAATAATTTTGCCACTAAACTCAATAGTATTTTACAAAAAAATGTCTAAAATATTATTTTTTTTTTTTTATTGAGTTTAATGGCTAACCTGCCAATTTTCTGTTCAGTTTACTTAATGAAAATATACAAATAGTTTAAATTGAAACAAATCAAAATATTAGGGTTTAAATTGACAAGATTAAAAATTTAGAATTTATTTTTTTATAAAGGTCGAACTTTAATATTTTTTAATTTTTTGCTATTTTCAATTCAAACCAAATGTATAAGCAGTCCAATTCAATCTTTACACGTGAATTCTTTTTTCCCTCTAAAATAATTATGAAAGGTCGTTTCATTTGGAAAAATTCAAGCATAGATTCGTCCTGCTGATCCAATGAATTTTTCTATAATTCCAAAATTTTCTTCTGCAATGATATTTTAATATTCCATGTTGATTTGTAATTGTTAACTCTGGTCACTAGCTATACCTAAGCAATTTATAGCATTGTTTATTTGGATATTATAAATATTCAGTGAAAAACTGATCATTGCCATTTTACTAAAAAACAGCGTGTCTGATGGATGTTTCATATATTTTATGATTTGAAAACATTTAAAGCATTTTCAATTTAATAAACTTTAATATATGGTTTTGAAAAATGCCCCGGAGCTCTAATTAGAGCTGAAAAAGGACAGCTCTAATGAACTGTCACCCATTTAAAAAAAAAAAAAAAAACAGTGAAGTAGAGCTCCGGAGCATGACTGCATGGTTTTTTTGTTGTTGCCAAGTGAGGCCAAGGGAATCTAACCCTGGTTCACCTAATTAAAACTTCATATTTTAAGTGCAATAATGGTTGATTTAAGTTGCACATAAGCTTTGACTGCATTTTATAGCAAATTCTTTGTCTCCAGTGTCTCATATCTAGTAGCTGTATTTATCCACACATTTAGCAGCCATTCTTGTCATTTTGAATATGTATATGTAAAAAGTCATACTAAGTATCATTCATCTTTTTATTAATTTGCAGGGAATAAATTATTAGTGTTATTTTTGTCATTACAGTTTCACTTATTTATTTTCCTTCCATTGAATATGAAATAAATAAATAACAAAAATAATTGAAAATTATTGTAAATCAATGGAATACAAGTAGTTATAGCTTGATGATAAAAAAAAAAAGAAGAAGTAGTTTTATTGTTTAGTTTTACTTGAGTCTTACCTGCACGAGGCATGTCTCATTTATATGCTATATACTTCATTCTCTTGACAGCTCTCTACATTGACTTTTACTTTTTTTTGATTAGTTGGCATGGACTTAAAAAAAATAAAAAATAAATGAGTCTATCTGCTTCCCATGCACATTAAAATAAAATAACACAGGACGAAATTAGAATTTTATTATTAGGCGGGTTGAAAAATATAATATATATATATATATATAGAAAATAAATTTAAATATTATAGAAATAACCTCTAATATGAAGAAATTTTTTTTTGATACAAAATAGAAAAAGAATGTAAGATGAGAGAATAATAATATATATATATTTATATTTATATTAAGAGATTATTTTATGTATAAAATAATATATATTTTTAAAATATTATAAACAAATAATATTTTTTTATAGAAACAGAGGACATATCCACATAATCTTCTTTTAGTTCCATTCTTGCATGGCATGCGTATTAAGGCCTTGTTTGGGATGTTTCGAATAATCCAAAAAGCCAAAAAGTTACTCAAAAAGTTAAAAAGTTAACACTATTCACCAAAAGTCAACAATTACGGCTGCATAACTCCCAATTCAAATTTTCTTCTACAAACTAATTTTTACAATTTTTTATTACACATTTTTCCATAAAAAGTCAAAAAGTTAACCCAAACATCCATATTTTCAACCTCACTTTTTTAGTCAAAAAAGACAAAAAGTGCACTTATTTAGTCTTCCCAAACAAGGCCTAAAATAAGGCCCATCTGCTCTAAGGCAAAGAGGTTGAGGTTTTGGACTTTAAAAAAAAACCTCAATTTTTTTTTTTTTTTTTTTTTTTTTTTTTTTTTTGAGGTTATGGACTTTAAAAAAAAAACACAAAAACAGAAAAAGAAAAAACTGCATATATGCTTGAATCTGCTATTTAAAATATGAGGATTATATTTATTCTTCCTATGACTTACATTATATTAAATTTAAATTTACATAATAAATTCAAATTATGAATAATTTTTTTAATACCTTTTCTGAAAAAGGAATACATTTAACATAGCACACTCACAAAAAAAAAAAAAAAAAAAAAAAAGAACAAACAAACAAACAAACAAAACAAAACAAAACAAAAAAACTTGAGAGTAAGATTTGAAATTTCAAATTTGGGTCACTCTTAAGGGATCACTAGAGTTAGGTCTGATAGTTAACTTTAGGATCCTATTATTAGTCAAGTTATGCACAAACTGTCTCGAACAATCGTTTAAAAAATAAATTTTCACAAGGTACATCCTTAAAAAAAGCATAAGGTGTACACCTTATTACAACATTGATAACATTTTTACATCATATCATTTCACAAAATAATCATAATGGACTAAACTTTCATTTTAAAGATACATAACATAAATTCGCTTATTTATAACTTTACCACAAAAATGACATAACAAATTATATACATTCATAATTTTTAATACAAAAATTAATAATTTTTTAATAATTAAAAATTGTGTACATAGTAACATTTTCCTAACGTCAATGGTCTGAGTGGCAATGTCTAAGCATGTAGGTGACTAGGAGACCCAAGGAATATTGCAGATCTATTTATCCATCTCTTGCTCCATTTTAATCTAACCTCCTTCATTTTAAAGCAATTTAATTATTAGTTGTTTATCACAAGATCGAAACCAAGCCTTATGGGATGTCACAAAGTTTGTAATTATCTCAGTGTGGTTGAAGAATAAATTATTATCCAGACATAATCCATCTCCACAATTTTTTCTATTTGGGGATTAAATTTTTGTTTGGAAAAATGCAAGTTCACGCATGGATGACTGTCCTTTTCATACTTAAAGAATAACATCATTCAAAAAATTTAAATTATAGTAATTTTTGTAAATTTACTTAGAAATCTATGTATTGCTCAGTTGTTAATTTTATGGTCCAAAATTAATTAAGGTGTGCGTCAATTAGTTTAGACATCAGGTTATAAAATTAAAAATTCTATAAATTCTATGTATTGCTCAATTCTAGTTCTGACTAGAGTAAGATTAAAAAAAAAAAAATTTGCAATTTAGTCAAACATGTTACATAAAATAGATCTACTATTCTGAATTATATTGTTTTAAATTTTTAGTTTCATTTAAAACTATTATTCTTGTGGCATTAGTTGGGTAACACACGTGCATTGATGATATGCCACCCAATTTTCTAATTAATTAATTGGGTAACATACCAAACGTATACTATACAACAATGATTGAGACCTTCATTTTTTAGAAACTCCCACAATCTTCTTTAGATCTTTACCATTGATGGTGTAGATCCCACATATACATGAGTGGATCCCATACATACATCAATGATAAAAATCTAAAAGAAATTGTAGAGATCTTCAAAAAATAGGAGTCTCAAGTATTTTTTCCATACTATACCATTCAATCTTCAAGTCAAAGCAATTAAGATGTTAGTTGGTTTACTAAAATGGAATGAAATAATTATTTTAAAATAATTATTTCTATATTTAATTAATTGAAAATTAATAAAAATATATTATAAATTGAATAATCATTTATGAGAGAATGATGATTTCATATAAAAGTTTAAAATAAGATTATTTTATTTTAGGGGGATGCACCAATAAATCCCAAATTAATAACTTATGCACTGTTTAGTCCTAAAAGTTTTCTTATAGACTGAAAGGTCCCATTACAATGTTAATAACATCAGATACAATGTTAATAACATCATAATCATGTTACAAACATTAGATTTCAAACATTTAATGTTCATCAAATTTCAATAATGTTTGAAAATATAGGATGAAAAACATCTAATGTTCATTAAATTTCAATAAATTTTGAAATTATAGAATGAAACATCAGATCATTTACATCATGTTGATGTAAAAATGGGACTAAATGGAGCATAAGAAAACTTTTAGGACTAAATGGTTCAACGTTTCAAAAACTAGGACTTATAGGTAAATTTTCCTTTATTTTATTCTATTTCATTTCAATAAATTTAAAAAAATAAAAGGTTCAAAATAACTGATTTAGAATTTGGATGCATTTTTTATACATAATGTAACTTTTGTTTCACATAAATTTTATAAATTATGTATATTTTATTCATATTCATCAAAACATAAAAGTACGATCATATCTCTTAAGATTTAGAGAAAATAAGACGAATTACATTATAGTCCCTGTAGTTTAGAAATTGAGTCATTTTGTCCTTGACTTTTGAATTGTGATACATTTGATTCTGAATTTTGAATCTTGTTTTGAATAAGGACAATTAAAGATATTCCATTTATAAACGGTCCATTTGACATAGTTGCACTAACTTTCCTAGTTCGCGTTGAGCTTTCCATACAGACTTAGTGTAAAATGGCCCACAAACTAGGTTCGAGTTTATAGACAGGCTAGGCACAACTTTATTATGCTAACTAGGACCGAGAGGCACTACGGTCTAAGTCGAGCTAGGGACCTAGGCCACATTCCAATGACTAAGACTTGGATTGTATATAGAGAATATTTGAGTTGGGCTGACCACTAATTAGCCTAAGTCAAGTTTCGATACAACATTCAAGGATCAGGTCAATCCATCAAGAATGTCGCTCTAATTACTTGTCTGAACAACTTATGGATGTGCTTCCTTTGAGAGTGGCCACCCAAAGTAAGTCCCTAAAAGGAATTAGGCTTGTATTCAACATAAGGCCATTACAAGGAACTACATGTAAACATTAGCCCCATGAGTTGGATAAAATTGTTGGGAAAGGGTTTTGTATCACATAGAAGGAAACAAAGTGATCAAATGGTGAGCACACTTAACAAAATTGTATATTCATCAACTCAGCGTTATAATGACCTGAGCAAGGGGATATTTGAAGTACTTTACTCTAGGTGCACCTTGGACAGCAAAGCAAACTTGTCTACAAGAGGTAACCATTATCTTCATTGCAAGAACACTTCATTCTTTATGCACTTTTCTTTTTTTTTTCTTTACATTATTTGCCCTCTACTTTTATCTCAGAATGCTAACTTTAGCATTGGAGGAATTTTCTAACCAACCAATTGGGCAACTCTTATTGTATTGCAGGTCTCGATTTCTAAATAGTCCAAATTGGTCATGGAGTTGTAAATCATTCTAATGGTTCTGGATCACTCTTGTACAATATCTATGCAATCAATCTCAAAAATTTTATCATTCACAAAAATTAGGATAAATTACGCTTTGCCTCATTTATGTTTGATCACTTTTTTACTTTAGTCCTTGAAGTTCATGATACATTTAGTCTTGAATTTTGAATCTTGTTTTGAATAAAGACAATCAAAGATATTTCCTTTACAAACGGTCCATTTGGCATAATTGCACTGATTTCCCTAGTTCGGGTTGAGCTTTTCACATAGACTTAGTGTAAAATGGCCCACAGACTTGGATCGAGTTTATAGATGGGCTAGGCACAACTTTATTATGTCAACTAGGACCAAGAGGCACTATGGTCTAAGTCGAGATATGTCACGCCCTCAAAATTTGGACAATTAAATATTAAATTAGGAATAAACCCCAATCAATAATCTATCATCCAAATCCTAGGGGTGAAATAAAATCTAACAAAACGTCAATCAAACCATCCACCATAATTTCATAACTAACAAATACCTCCAATATTAAAATAACAACAACTAGTCAAAACAACTTAAATAATGTAACGTTGGAAAACAACCCACAATGCTAATTTGTCAAAAAACTACGGTCATAAAAAAGTAATAAATATATAAACTAATATCAACCATAAGCTCAAGAAAACCAAAAGAAATCCAAAAGATAGTCCCAACTAATCCTGCAAAGGAAGCTCGACTGCGCTCAAACAGAACACACCCGAGTTACCAAGAGACAAAACAGGTCAGTATACAAGTATACTGGTATGAGTACAAGATTTAACACCCACGTGTCCACCAGACACAAACAAAAATACAATTAATTCTTATTATGGGAGAAGACAAGCAGTTTCATCTAAGGGTGTGCATAATACCGCCGAAACCGTCGAAACTGCAAAAATCACCCCGAACCGCACCGCAAAGGCAAATTCGTTATTATTTGCCAATCAAACCGCTGGTTTTTGGTAAGAAAAATGGCAAATTCTAGTGATACTTTTATCAATCCGCCGGTTTCTATTTTTCTTCCAAACCGCACCGACCCGCACCGCTATTAAATCATGTTTTATAAGATTCTAAAAATTCTTTTTTACTTAAGTTTGCTTATTGTTCTATACCTTAGAATATAGTATTACATTACTGCTCGAGGGGAATTCAAGATGTCAGTAATCCAAAATAAAGTTAGATTCCAATTCACTTTTCAATCTTTTTTTTTTTTCTGGTCATGTTGCAAACTTGCATCAGCTCACTTTTCAATCTAAATATTTTTCAACAGTAAACATTTTCAATACATTGTAAACCCTGAATGATATTAATTTTATGTATTGTATTTGATCATTGTAGCTTCCACAGATGCTTATAATGAACTGATGGCATAGTCATTGATATTATCATGTTGTTGCTACACTTGCTGCATCAGAAAAAAGTTTCACAAGATGCTTAACATCACGGTATCTCTTATCTTTTTTTTACTCTTTGATTTAAGTTTTGTAATTTGAATTATATTTTTTATAAACCGCCAATCCGCCCGAACCGCCAAGGCAAATCCGCCATTATTTGCCAATTGAACCGTCGGTTTTTGATAAGAAAAATGGCAAATTCTAGTAACACTTTTATCAATCCGCCACCCGCCATACGGTTTCTATTTTTCTCTCAAACCGCACCGACCTGCACCGTGTACACCCCTAGTTTCATCCACACCGAGATGAATGGGTAATTTCTCGAAATATGGTGGCATTTAGTTTCTTATCCATATAGAACGAAATATAAATTGAGTATAAAATAAACAAAATAGAAATAAAAATATGGTGGGCCAACCTTGCATAAAAAGTTAGTAAGACCTACCATCCTACAAAAAAATAAAGTTAGTATAATTTAATCGTGAGTAACTTGTTGAAGAAGTATAAAAATACACCGTTTCATGCTTAAATAATTTGAATTGACCAAAACTCAAAGAACAAAAGTTATACAGAATCAAATTTTATAAAATGTACCGTAAACGAATTTAGTAGAAACTGAATAGGTTGAGAAAAACACTTGATAGAAGAACCTAGACGGAATTCCACCAAAAAATCTGAAGCTAAAAACGAAAAGAAACTGTCCTAAAATGATTTTTTTCGGAAAAGTTCAAAACACAAAAAGTGTTCAGAATAATGTTTTGCTTCTATTTATGCGAAACCAATAAAAATGAGCTCGTTTCATGAGTTAAAACAGTATCTAAAATCTGCAATACTAAAATAAATAAAAACTATTGAAACAAAGATCATCCGATTACAAGTTCTAATCGATCTTTTTAGTAAAAAGTTAAAACACAAAAATTGTCTAGAATCACGTATACATGCCTTTGCTCAAATTTCATAATTTATCGAGGTCACTTACTATTTTTCAAGATGTATAAATCAATACAATTCACACTATACCAATAAACTCATAATTAAATTCTTTGTACCTTAATTCCACCACTTCGGCCTCTACTTCTGGCCTACACATATATTCCATGCGTCTCCTGTATACCTAACACCGCTCTGAAGCCAAACTTATACAGGGATATTGTCCCAAGTTTAATTCACATTCCCCGGATAGTTAACACATACGTATGCGCGTGAATCAAAGCACTCGTCTACTCATGAGAATAAGGCAATAATATATATACACAATCTCTCATCTACTCATAAGAACAAACATAACAATGCCAAGTCTAAGGCATTCAAATAAATATCATAATACTCACTTTTCTTTTTCATATACACTCCTTCTCACCATCACTCAAATAAAATAACAATCCATAGAGTCATGGTGGAGTATAAGGAATTTATTTATGGGTTTCTAATTTATTTTAATTCATAGATCTATGAGTGTGATTACAATCATAAAATAAATACATATAAAAATCCTAAACCTTACATACACATCTAACCAAATAATGAAATCAATCCATCATCTACATGCAAATACAAAATCAAACCAACATCAAATAAATAAAAATAACGAATCAATCCATCATCTAACGAATATCTATGGATTCTAAGTTTATTTCAATTTCATATAATCATGACTGTGATTACTACCATAAAATAAATACATAAAAAAACTCTAAACCTTGCATGCACAACTAACCAAAATAATTAAAATCAATCCATCATCTTCATCTAAATACAAAATGAAACTAATATCAAATAAATAAAAATAACGAATTAAACATAAATCAAGGAAAGTGAATTTTGTATTCACAATTATTTTTTAAAAATCAAAAAATTACTTAAAAAAATTAATGAAGTCACAAAAATAAAACCTTTATTTTTTTCTTCCTTCCTCTTCTCTCTCCTGCCGCCCTCTCTGCTATACTCTCTTTGTTGATTAAACTTAGGGCTGGTTTGGCTTATATTAAATAAGCCAAAAAGTCAAAAAGTCACTATCTTATTTAAGTCACATCATTCTATTTAAATCACATCACCTCTCTAACACATCACATCAAACCCAACCCAAACCCAACCCAAACCTACCAATAAGTCAAAAAGTACACTTTTTTTAGGACATTCCAAACCAGCCCTCTCTCTCTCTCTCTCTCTCCCGTGGCTACTCCTCTTGGGAATTCGCTTTTGTGTTTAAACCTAGATATAGTACATTATACCTAATTTACTATTATATTTATATTATAAAAATACAACATAAATGTAATATATATATACAAATATGATATATATTTTATTAATATATAAACATTTTTTTTATAAACAATATAAATATATCAATATTCATATTAATTACCTATAATTAAACAATACATTAAATTAATTAAATATCACATTAAATTCTCATGTAAGTACACAATTAATAAAGTTAAAAATAAAATAAGATAATAATAATAATAATAATAATAATAATAATAAATAAATAAAGACTTACAAAAAATCAAGATCGCTATAAGCTAGGGACCTAGGCCACATTCTAATGACCAGGACTTGGATTGTATATAGAGAATATATAAGTTGGGCTGACCACTAATTTGCCTAAGTCAAGTTTCAATACAACATTCAAGGATCAGGTCAATCCATCAAGAATGTCGCTCTAATTACTTGTCTGAACAACTTATGGAAGTGCTTCCTTCAAGAGCGGCCACCCAAAGTAAGTCCCTAAAAGGAGTTAGGCTTGTATTCAACATAAGGCTATTACAAGGAACTACATGTCAACATTAGCCCCGTGAGTTAGATAAAATTGTTGGGGAAGGGTTTTGTATCACATAGAAGGAAACAAAGTGATCAAATGGTGAGCACACTTAACAAAATTGTATATTCATCAACTCAGCGTTATAATGACCTAATTAAAGGGATATTTGAAGTACTTTACTCTAGGTACACATTGGAGAGCAAAGCAAACTTGTCTACAAGAGGTAACCGTTATCTTCATTGCAAGAACACTTCATTATTTATCCACTTAACTTTTTTTCTCTACATTATTTGCCCTCTACTTTTATCTTAGAATGCTAACTTTAGCATTAGAGGAATTTTCTAGCCAACCGATTGGGCAACTCTTAGGCCATGTTTGTTTGGGTGGACATGAATTTGGGATTGGACTAATAGTCTAATAAAATTATTAATCCGATGTTTGGTTAAACAATTGAAGTACGGACTAACAATCCATCTGGCATATGGTATCTCACATATGATAAACTATTCAATCCCACAGAGAGAGGTGAGATATAAATTAGAGGACTAAGCCAAAGTTTGGACTATTAGTCCCTCCTTATAATTTTAACTCAATCCAAACGTAGGATAGGATATACAATCCAAAGGGATTCGTAATTGTAGGACTATTAGTCATGAGAATTCTAATCTAACATAATCCAGTCCGTCCAAACAAACATGACCTTATTGTATTCCAGGTCCTAATTTCTAAATAGTCCAAATTGGTCATGCAGTTGGAAATCATTCAAATGGTTCTGGATCACTCTTGTATAGTATCTATGCAATCAATCTCAAAAGTTTTATCATTCACAAAAATTAGGATAAATTACGCTTTGCCCCATTTATGTTTGATTATTTTTTTTACTTTAGTCCTTGAAGTTCCCTCCCCCTCGCCCCTCCCCCCTCAAAAAAAAAAAAAAAAAAACTTTGACCCTTCATTTTTTAAATATTTTTTTAATTTACTCCTAAAACTAATTTATATTCAAAATTAGATAGAAAATATTACGTTAACTATCACATGACATAAAAATATGTTGTTATTTTAAAGTTTGCATTTATGTCAGATGTGTGAATTATATATAAATAAATAAATAAATTATGCATGTGGCTATGAATTTGTCAATTTTTGTCTAATTTTAGACATAAGTTAATTTTAAGAGTAAATTGAAAAAAATTTGAAACATAAAATGCTAAAGTGAAAAAATGACTAAACATGAAGGGACAGAATGTAATTTACCAAAAAAATTATACGGGTAAATAATATACACAACCTTGAGATTTGTTTGAATTACGAATTGTCCAATTTGATTTCAAAAATTACAACCCACCATTCGAATTTCTAACCATTTAATAATTAAATCCTTTTATTAATAAATTATTAAGTCAATTAACAATTTTAAATGATATCAAAAATATTTTTTAATTAATAATTTTGATAATTTTATTGTTACATATGAGAGTAATTAGTAATTTATTTTTTTATGTTAATTTTGTTAAATAAAATTCTAACAATGGAGTATTTATAATTTTCAAAACTACAAAGATAATATTTTAAACAAATCTTGAAAGATGTATTTATAATTAATTTACCCAAATTATAACGAAAGCAAATTTCAGGTAGCGTTTGGTGCTAGAGTTTTTTAAATATGATTTGAGAATAAGAGTTGTATTTTGAGTTTGTAAGTTTTGAAATTATTATTTGAGTGTGAAAAATTTGTTTGATGAATGAGTTTTGAATTGAATGAGAAATTTTTGATGTGAAATATAATATTTGATACAAAAACTAACAACTCATAACCAAACACACAATTCAAAATTCTATTTAAAGCTCATAAATTTTTTTAAAAATTCTAATTTTTTTTTTAAATATAAAAAATAACAAGTGACAATTTATAAAATATATATATATATATATATATGCACTATTTCGGTCAATCGAAACGACCGGTTAGTCCAAATTCACCTGCCTTGGACTGAGTTTTCAAAAGTAAGTGTATAATTAATTTTTAAAAGACACAATTAAACACCAGGTGCAAACTAAAAGTTGAAATCATAATTTTAAAACTCTTCAAACATAACCTCAAACTTTTTACTAGTGTTTCAAACGATGAAATTGGTGACGCATTGAATTAGGTCATCTCCAACGGTGCATCAAACCCAGTATCAGATTTGAAATTTGATGAAAATTTAAAATTTGATGAAAAAGCCACTGTTTGTGTCTAAAATGGTTTCACCAAATTGATATCAACATGAAAACAGAACAAAACTTTCATCAAACTGAGAACAAGCTCGTGATTTCAGTATTTCACTATGCTATAACGTTGGGGTGGACTAACTAGTCAACCGGCTAACTGGTCAACCAACCGAATGTCCGGCCGGTTGACTCACCGGTCGACCGGTTCCTTTTCAAATAGATAAGTTTAAACATGGTCAAAAAAGTTCAAACAGATTGGAAAAAAAAATTTCTTGCCTTATCGGTCGACTCACCGAATGACCCTTCCCTTTTGATGCACCATTGGAGCAAGCCATATCAGATTGAGAAAATCAGCTATTTTTTACTTAAATTTGGTGAAAAAAGTAATGAACCGTTGAAGATACTTTTAGATTATCAAAATTGTGTATAGCCAAGTAGTTGGGGATCCCTTCCCTTTGCTCCTCATTCAGTTTCCTTTTCAAATTTTTTTACGGTAGTGTTATATGTATTAATTAGTGTACTAACTAAGATACCAATACTAGTTATGATATTATTATTGACTCTACTTATTAATCATATTACAAATATCAAAAACTTTTTAAATTATAGTACATCATCAATTGATACATTAATTAATATATTAATTGATACATATAGCATTACTATTTTTTTAATAATTTGTGCTCCCATCATGCTGTTATATGTAAAATTTACCGATCACAATAATATCATCAAATTACAGAAAATTAAGACACAAATTTCAAAGCAAAATGACTTGGACCCCCAGTAGGGTCACTGGGGGTCTCTCCTGATTGCCAGAAAAATAAATTTTTTTTTTTTTTTTTTTTGGACCAGTGACAGCGCGCCACCTGTCACTGGGGTCACTAGGGGTGCCCCAGCTGGGGGTCTGTAGCATCTCTCAATTTCAAATTGAAGAATTGGCAACAAATAAATTTCATATCATGAAATAGCCAACCATATTAATTTGCTCGTGTCTATTATTCATCATTAAACAAGAAAAAAAATAAAAATAAATAAATGAATTAGTATTGTATACTTTTATAATCCTTTACATCTTAACTAAAATCTACCTCCAACATATATATTTATCAGACCAAAGTCGAACAAGACGATGTAGTAGGATCATACAAAGCAGGAAGCAAGTACTTCCTCCCATTCTCACCATTCGCATTGTAACTAGCACCCGTTGTGGGGTCCACCAAGAGGTTCCCAGGGTAACCCGGATAAGCCCCCTTGCCATAAATCCCAGGACAAGCCGAGGCAGCTTCGAGCGGTGCACCTGCCGAACCTTGGTAGTAGCCATTTCCAAATGGGTTCGTGACTGTCCCAGCCAAGAGGCTAGCCAGGTTGATGAGCATTCCATCCAGACCCACATCGTTGTTGGGTGCGACCAAGGGTGGGGTCTGTGGTCCGTACAAGGGCTGGTGGAATGGCCAGGCACATTGACCCGGGCACTGAGTCACCGAGTTTCCGATCCAAATGTAGGGGAACTTGTAATTCCTGCCCTTAATCTGGGAAGTTTTGGCAGACCCATGGGTCCCACACCGACTCATACAGAACCCATCAACGGTGACATCGGAGGCAGTCAAAACAACGTTGACGGTGTGGATTTGATCGGCCTTGGATGCCAGCTGTTTGATCTGTTTCTCTGTGAGCGACTTTCCGAGCGAGTAGTTCTCATCGAGTATTTGTTTGCCCAAAGAGAGTGAAAGAGAGGAGGGTTTCTTGGAGTTAGCGAGGTGGTAGTAGTTTTGGGTGGTCTTCACCAGGTGGCGACCGATGGTTGGGTTTGATGTGGGGAAGAAGACAGGGAGGTGAGAAAATCGGAGATAATGGCTCGTTGGGTGGGATTGAATTTTCCGTACCAAATGAGATTGATTGAGATCTTGCCAGAGAGAAGAGGGCCATGGTGGTATTGAAGGAGATTAGTCTGATCTTGAACCAGCTCAGTGAGCTTTCTTGAGGCAAAGGAGACATGGAAGAGAGAGACAAGAAAGAGAAGTTGTAGAATGAAATGGGTTGATACAAGATAAGCCATTTTTTCACCTCGATCACAGATATCTTTTTTTGAGAGAGATGGAAGCTGAGATGGTTTGAGCTTGTGAGTGATACTGAGAGGTGTAGAGCTGGTGCTATTTATATAGGACTTTATGAACCATTTTACTGAATTTTGAAGGATGTGTTCAGAAATGGAACACGGGAACGAAACAGCTGCGAAAAGCCCAACAAAAGCTGTCTATGTGCGGACTAAAATATCGGAAAGTATTATGCACTGGTTTTTTATTATTATTATTATTATTATTATTTATTTATTTATTTTTACTTGAGTATTATTCACTAGTTGGAGCCATGTTTACTCTATGTTAATAGTGATTTTTTTTTTTTTTAGTAAATCAAAAAAGTATTAATTATAAGGGTAAATTACACTTATACCTTCTGAGATTTGAATATAATATATACCACTCTTTGACGTTTAAGAAATTATAAAAAGCCTTTGTCATTATAATTATTTAGACGACATAAAGAAATTGAATTCATACATTCACTCTTTTCTTACTTTGTTTTACTTTTTTTTTTTTTTTCTTTCAATGTAGTTATAAAAAGCCTTTTTTTTTTATATATAAGAATAGGGTTTATAAAATGAGATTATTAACTATAAGGATGTGAATATAATTTTTAAAACGTTAGGGGATGAAATGTAATTGAATCAAATCTCAGGAGGTGTCAGTGTAATTTATCCTAATTATAATTACGACAATAATTACATCAAATTAGATAATCATTATTCAACATCACATATCTACAAGCTCAACAACTATTAAGTCCCAAAAAAATAAATAAATAAATAAATAAAATAAATCAAAATTTAATGGCAAAATTTATTTTACTCTCTTACAATTTGATGTTGGAATGCTTCACTCTTATGATTCAAATATAACCAAAAAGACTTTGGACTAGAGTTTCACTGTTAGTTTCTTAATCAAAACTATCTTAAGGTATGGCGCGCATACATTGTTTTTTAGAAGTGGACTTGATTTTCGGGAAAAGAAAAAAAGAAAGTAAAATCAAAACAACAAAAAGACAATTTTATTCCGTCTTTTTGAAACCTAAAATTAGATTAAGACATTGATTAAAATTAAATTAAAACATATAATTAGGTATTGATTTAAATTATAATTAAATTAAAATATAAAATAAATAATAGAATTAAATTAAATTAAAATATAGTTAAGGATTGATTTAAAATATCAAATATAATTGAGGATTGATTTAAATTAAAATATAAAATAAAGAATAATTAAGGATTGATTAAAAATATAATTAAATTAGAATTAGATTAAAAAATTAGGAATTACAATAAATAATTAGGAATTTATGATTAATTGTGATTTAATTGAATTAATGTTAGAAATTATAAATTATGTGTATGAGAGAAAGAAAATAACAAAAAAATGACATAAAGTTTGAGATATTACAGTCATTTCATATTTATAATTAATGGAGTTAATCGTTGCATTTTTGTTCAAAACCATATGAGAAATTTCTAGTTATACTTAAACTATAAGGGGTAATGTGTTTTGACATCAAAACACAAGATGGTAAAATGAACTTTTTACAAATTTAAGGGCTTGTTTGGTTTGTTTCTCAGAAAAAATTTTCAGAAATATTTTTGAAAAAATAGAAACTCTAAGATAAAAATAAATATCAAATAAAATTAAAATTTTAAAAAATATTTCTAGGCTCTCAAAAAAATAAAATTATATAAAAATGATAAGTATTTTTAATTTTTTTTTATTTCTTTCACCAAATCATTTTTTAATTTTTTTTAAAAAGAAAATTCGAAAATAAGTTTTTGAAAATCAAATCAAATATGACCTAAATATAATATTTCAAGTAGTTTAGATGATATTGACATAAAATTTTAAAAATTTATTATAATTATATACTTCATAAAAAATAAATCAAAAACTAAAATTTTGATCAAATAAGCTCGATTCTAGCCCCGAAAAAAATTTTAATTTTTTTTAATCAGGTCACACGTTTTGAAACAATATTTGATTGGTATCAAAGTTGTGCATATGATTATTTAAGACCAAACTATAAATGTATTTTGTTTACACATTTTAAAAGTAGGCAAACAAAATTTGACTCATCGTATTTTTTTAATCGTACCACTCAAAACAATGAAATTCATCATTTTAAATAGAGTGAATATACCTTTTGAATAAAGAATCTACAGTTTTATATCAATAATTTTTAAATTTTTTTTTTTACATACTCTTACTTATAAGGTTTTTGAACAAATTTAAGAGTTGATGGGCAACAATCTAAATAAGCAACTTATTTGCTACAAATTATCATATTATCTTTTTATTTTTTTACATATCTTTTTATAAAAGATAAAAAAACCACTAAATAATCAAATCCCAAATCACTCTTAAGAATAAAGTCTAGTCACAAACACATCTATTGGTTATGATTTTTTTGGTGTTGTTTTAGGTATGGTTTATGAGAGGGGAGATTTGCACCGTTAGTACGGCCGAGTTATGGTAGCGCAGGTCGTGACAGACCTCACGGCGCCGCGCTATCTCCTCTACTAACGAGGTCTGTGATCCGTGTAGCACGGTCCTAAAGAACCGGATGACCAAGCACGAACGAAGGCTTGACCGAGTTGCGGTATTTGTTGATGCGCGTGTTGGTGTCCGGCAACTGAGCTCAGAGTGACCCAGGCTAGATTGAGGACGCAACTAGGACCAGCTTGCCTCTAACTGGTCGACCGAGATAGTCGGGCTTCGTGCAACCGAGGACGAAGGTAGAACGGTGGGGGCCGGCATGCCTCGCAGCCGGTTAGCCGGGTGTACCGATCAAGCATAGCTCGGCCATGAGGACCAGTCATCTGCCCCATTGCCAGGGGACAGAGCGGCAGTTCTTGTCTCGGTTGTGAGCTTGTGGTAATTTTGCACAAGGGGTAGGCCGGTCGTGGTACTTCGGGTAAGTGTGCCACCTGGGCTAATGGCATGAGAAAGAGGAAGTCTGCTCCAGGCACGCGCCAATACCGTTTGGCAGTTCTGCATGTACTGGTTGGAGGACAAAACCTTTACACACGTAAAGGTAGTGAGAAGCGAGCATTGCCACTTGTCCATGGAAGGACAACAGAGGTGGTGCGCGCACGATCTTGGGGTTGCATGGCCAGCCTAGAAATAGGGAGGAAGACGAACGTTAGAGGTATGCAACTTATTTCCCTGACAATATATTCTCTCTCTAACAATCTTCTTCCAAGTGGTTTGACTTGATCGTCGGAGGGTCTATCCAGCACACCACCGCCGGGCAGCTCACCGTTTCTGTGTTGCCAGGTTACACGCCGTCAAGTGAAGCTTGGAGTACAAGGAGCATGGAAAACAGAGGATATTTCGCCCCCGTACAGTTTATTAGGAATAATATTATGTATCATAAAATAAATATTATGAAATATTTTATGAAAATTTTTGATTATTTGATTAGTGTGTAGTGTTTTATTGTGTGTGTAATTCAAGAATAAAGAATCTTCATAATATTTTTTTCATGATACCTATTATTGCTGGGCTTATAAGTTGGCTTTTATTTTTATTTTAAAAAAATATAAAAAAAATAAAGAGATAATATAATTTAAAATAAGTCAATAAATTAATAAATTAACGTTTTTTAAATGTTACAAAAAAGAGCCTTCGTGCTTAATCAGAATGGGAGTCCACTTCATGTAATTGTGTGAGCTTATTGTGAATAAACAATAGGAAATATGATAAATTGAGCTCGTCTTCTATGCAGAATCTAAGGAGGTGTTCGGCTTGTGGTAAAATAATTCATGTTATTTTAGAATATTATTTTACTTAAATCATGTCATTTTTTTATTACATTATTTTAAAATTAACTCATATTTTATATTTTTTTTTTATATAAAATTAAAAAAATACACTTATTTAAATCATCCTAAATACTCTCCCTCAACTGTATTGAAAATAATGTGTGCTAGTGGTATTTCAAAATTGAGAACTTCACCATAACTTGAGAGAGAGAGAGAGAGAGAGAAAAGCAACGCACTCCATTACTTTTGAGAGAAAGAGAAGCAGCGGCACTCTTTTTTTTTTTTTTTTTTTTTTTACTTACTATATATTGAGTAAAATGATTTTTTAAACTCTCAAGATCTGTGAGGACTTTAATATTTTAATTCTAATTTTTTAATTTCTTAAAAAAAAATTAATCTCAGCATATTTATTAACTTCTATCTATTCATAAGACTTTTTGAATTCTCTCATAATTACTGCAGTATCTTTTCCAAAATAAATAATTTGTATATTCAAAAAAATTTAAAACAAATATCTATATCTATATCTATATCTATCTATTTATTTATATATATCTCTAATCCACAAATTTTGTGAGAGTTCAAATATCTGAACCTTAATTTCTTGATTTTTTTTGATTTTTTTTTTATAAAAAAACTTAGCACTTATTAAATTCTTCCAAGTCTTTTTAACTCCTCCATTACACACACTCTTTTTAACTTTTCACATACCTATTGCAAATAGTGAGTCTCCTTTTTATTTTCTCCTTCTTCACTTTTCATTTCTACACTTTCAACTTCAGTGACTACGTATGCAAATAATAAGTTTTCTTTTTGTTTTTCTCCTTCTTGATTTTTTATTTTGTTTACTATTTTAATATTGTAATTAGATAGCGTATAAAAATATTTGTGATTTGTCTAACGAATAAAAAATTATAATTTGATTTTTTAATATGATAATGTACCATAATCTAGAAACACACTAAGAGCAATGAATTAAGTTATGTTCAATCCGAGTGTGGGAATTCAATGTATGTATCTATCATGTTATGTAGGTTACACACCTCGAGATAAGTGAATTGTCTACTTTGTCACCTAATTAGAGCTACCAATTATTTGTGAGTAATAATTTTGTAAAGTTATGTTTAACTTTAATTATTTTCTAATGATATGAGATGACGAGTTTTCTGAAATGCTATGTTTGTATGAATGAATGATTGTCCAATTTTCTTTGAAACGTAATTGTGGTATCCTTAGCAGAGGCCCTCGTTCAGGGGACATAATCCTGTGGCTTATGGTCATGAGGCCCTAGCTCGGGGGAAAGAATACCGTGGCCCAGGCCCTTGCCCGGGAGAAACAATACCGTGGCACAAGCCCTCGCCCGGGGGAAATAATACCGTGGCCGATGTATGAGATATGTTACCCGGTACCGGAGGTTCCTTTATGGAACTTGATATGCTTGACCAAAAAGACATGTTTAAGTAAATGGATGTACCACACATGATTGAATAAGGACAAGACTATGATTCTATTTCACTATCTGTTTATGATCCTGAATTGTTATGGGACAAGTTATTGACATCATTCACTAAAGCCTTTACTTTGTTATTATTCACTAGGCTGTCGCTCACTGTTTATATTATATATGTAGGTGAGCAAGCTCACGGCCAGGCCCAGAATTAACGACCTAAGTTTCAGTTTTGTCAGCCAACCATTGTGTCTCTCGAGGAGGTTCCGTTGAAGTCAAGTTTCATGGCTGTTTTCGTAATCATGATAAGTTATGTTTATACTATGTTGTGTTTGGCCAAAATGTCTGGCAATGTATGTTGGGAAGTGATGTGTGAAGTTTATATCACTGTCGTAAAAAAAAAGTTTTAAGTTAACCGTTCCATGTATGTCTGCACAGTTCTATAGATTATGTATGTCTTAATTATTTGCTTCCGCAGCCCCTGCTATGTATTATTACGCCAAGTGGCCTTTGGTAATTCAAGGATTACTAGCTGGTTACGATACTAAACCAATGGGGGCGAGTTTGGATCGTAAAAATGTTTTTTGAAAAATAAATTATTGTGTTTTTTAATTATCAATTGACTTAATTTGTGATTGATTTTTTTAATTATTGATGATGATTAGATAGCATTAAAAAAATTGTGATTTGTATGATTGAAGTTATCTCCTTTTGTTTATAATTTTATTTTTTAACATGATTGAAATTAGATAAACATAAACACTCACAAAAAGAAAGATGTGATTATAGTTTATTCAATGGTTCTAAATAATCTTTTTTATTTACTATTTTAATGGTTATTTTTTCAATTATATTTTTTTATTATGAGAAAAATGTTATTGTAGTTAGATAGCATTAAAAAAAATTGTGATTTGTATGATTGAAGTTATCTCCTTTTGTTTATAATTTGATTTTTTAATATGATTGTAGTTTGTTCAACGGCTCTAAATAATATTTTTATTTACTATTTTAATGGTTCTTTTTTTTAATTATTATTTTTTATTATGAGAAAAATATGATTGTAGTTAGATAGCATTAAAAAAATTGTGATTTGTATTATTAAAGTTATCTCCTTTTGTTTATAATTTGATTTTTTAATATTATTGAAGTTAACTCACAAAAAGAAAAATGTGATTGTAATTTGTTCAACGGCTCTAAATAATATTTTTATTTACTATTTTAATGATTCTTTTTTTTTTAATTTTTTTTTATTATGAGAAAAATATCATTGCAGTTAGATAGCATTAAAAAAATTGTGATTTGTATGATTGAAGTTATCTCCTTTTGTTTATAATTTGATTTTTTAATATGATTGAAATTAACTTACAAAAAGAAAAATGTGATTATAGTTTGTTCAACGGCTCTAAATAATATTTTTATTTACTATTTTAATGGTTCTTTTTTTCAATTATTTTTTTATTATGAGAAAAATATGATTGTAGTTGGATAGCATTAAAAAAATCTATATCTATACTATATATTAAGCAAAAGGGGGTTTCTAACCCCCAAGGCTTGTGGGAGCTCTAATATGACAATCCTAATTTTCTAATTTTTTGCTTTTTTAAAAAAAAATTTAACCTCAGCATTTATTAACTTCTCTCAATTCACAAGACTTTTTGACTTCACTCATAATTACTGCAGTACTTTTTCCAAAATAAATAATTTGTATATTAAAAAAAATTTAAAACAAATATAAATTTCTATATCTATATCTATCTATTTATTTATATCTGTATCTATCTCTAACCCACAAGTTTTGTGGGAGTTTCAAGGCCTGTGGGAGTTTTAATATGTCAATATTAATTTTTTAATTTTTTATTTTTAAAAAAAAAGGTTAACCTCAGCATATATATTAAGCAAAAGGGGGTTTCTAACCCCCAAGGCTTGTGGGAGCTCTAATATGATAATCCTAATTTTCTAATTTTTTGCTTTTTTAAAAAAAAATTTAACCTCAGCATTTATTAACTTCTCTCAATCCACAAGACTTTTTGACTTCACTCATAATTACTGCAGTACTTTTTCCAAAATAAATAATTTGTATATTAAAAAAAATTTAAAACAAATATAAATTTCTATATCTATATCTATCTATTTATTTATATCTGTATCTATCTCTAACCCACAAGTTTTGTGGGAGTTTCAAGGCCTGTGGGAGTTTTAATATGTCAATATTAATTTTTTAATTTTTTATTTTTAAAAAAAAAAGTTAACCTCAGCATTTATTAACTTCTCTCAATCTACAAGACTTTTTTATTTCACTCATAATTACTACAGTACTTTTTTCAAAACAAATAATTTGTACATTAAAAAAAATTTAAAACAAATATAAATATCTATATCTATATCTATCTATTTATTTATATCTATCTCTAACCCATAAGTTTTGTGGGAGTTCCAATATCCCAATTTAATTTTTTTGATTTTTTGATTTAAAAAAAAAAAAACCTTAGCATTTATTAATTTCTCACAACCCCCAAGTCTTACACTTATAATAATACTTTAATGCATTAAAAATAAGTATAAAAAAAGTTTCCTTAAACCTTAGATTGTTAAATTATTTTTTATAAAAAATCTTAAAAAAACATAATTTATATATAAAAAAATCTAAAACAAATATAAATATTTAAAATTATCTCGTGCATAGCACGGGTGATAGGCTAGTTATATATTAAGCAAAAGGGGGTTTTTAACCCCAAGGCCCGTGGGAGCTTCAATATCCAATGTGAATTTTCTAAATTTTTTATTAAAAAAAAAACTCAGCATTTATTGATTTGGTCAAAATCTCTTGATCAACATTTGTTAACTTTTTTCAATCCACATGTCTTTTCACATGTGTGCATTTATTAAAATCTCCTGATCAGCATTTAAAATCTCATCATACAAATAATTATAGGTACAATCCATTTATAATTACTGTAGTACCTTTTTCAATTTCTCCCATACACTATGATTAGTGATAAGATTGTTAAATTATTTTTATAAAAAATCTTAAAAAATATAATTTATATATTAAAAAAATCTAAAACAAATATAAATATTTATAATTATCCCGTGCATAACACGTGTAATAGGCTAGTTTTTGACTTTAAAAAAAAAAAAAAAAACCTTAGCATTTATTGATTTGGTCAAAATCTCCTGACCAACATTTATTAACTTTTTTCAATCCATATGCCTGCATTTATTGATTTAGTCAAAATCTCCTTATCAGTATTTATTAACTTTTTTCAATCCACATGCATTTCTACATGCCTTTGGAGAGCTTTGGTCAAAATTCCTTCATACAAATAATTATAGATACAACTTGTGTATAGTTGCTACAACACCCTTTTCAACTTCTCTCATACACTATGATTAGTGATAAGATTGTTAAATTATTTTTATAAAAAATAAAAAAAAAAAATTTATATATTAAAAAAATTCTAAAACAAATGTAAATATCTATAATTATCTCGTGCATAACACGGGTAATAGGCTAGTATCTATACTATATATTAAGTAAAAGGGGGTTTTTAACCCCCAAGACCTGTGGGAGCTTCAATATGCCAATCTTAATTTTTTAATTTTTTGTTTTTTTTAAAAAAAAAATTAACCTCAGCATTTATTAACTTCATTCAACCCACAAGACTTTTTGACTTCTCTCATAATTACTGCAGTGCTTTTTCCAAAACAAATAATTTGTATATTAAAAAAAATTTAAAACAAATATAAATATCTATATCTATATCTATCTATTTATTTATATCTATCTCTAACCCACAAGTTTTGTGGGAATTCTAATATCTGAACCTTAATTTCTTAATTTTTTTGATTTTTTTTTTTAAAAAAAACTTAGCACTTATTAAATTCTTCCAAGTCTTTTTAACTTCTCCAATACATACACTATTTTTAATTTTTCACATACCTATTGCAAATAGTGAGTCTCCTTTTTATTTTCTCTTTATTGATTTCTTACTTCTACACTTTCAATTGCAGTGACCACGTATGCAAACAGTAAGTTTTCTTTTTATTTTTTCTTTCTTGACTTTTCTTTTTGTTTACTGTTCTAATATTGTAGTTAGATAGCGTATAAAAATAGTTGTGATTTGTCTAGCGAATAAAAAATTATAATTTGATTTTTTAATATATTGAAGTTAGATAAATATAAACCCTCACAAAAAGAAAAATGTGATTATAATTAGTTGAATGATTCTTTTTTTTTTTTTTTTAATATGATTGTAGTTAGTTTAATAATTCTTTTTATTTATTTATTTATTTATTTTATTATGGGAAAAATGTGATGTGATTGTAATTTGTTCAATGACTCTTTTTTTTAATATGATTGTTGTAGTTAGTTCAATTTTTTTTAATGTTATTTAATCTTTTTATTTACTATTTTAATTTTATTTTTGATTTTTTAATATGATTGAAGTTAGATAAATATAAACCCTCACAAAGAAAAAAATGTGATTATAATTAGGTGAATGATTCTTTTTTTTTTTTTTTTTTTAATGTGATTGTAGTTAGTTTAATAGTTCTTTTTTTTTTCATTTAAAATTATGTGATGTGATTGTAATTTGTTCAATGGCTCTTTTTTTTTTATTTAAATATGATTGTTGTACTTAGTTCAATGATTTTTTTAATGTTATTTAATGTTTTTATTTACTATTTTAATTTTATTTTTAATATGATTAAAATTAGATAAATATAAATACTCACAAAGAAAAAAAATATGATTGTAATTAGTTCAATGGTTCTTTTTTTTTAATGTGATTGTAGTTAGTCAATGGTTCTTTTTTTTCATTTATTTATTTATTTTATTATGGAAAAAATGTGATGTGATTGTAGTTTGTTCAATAGTTTTTTTTTTAAATGTGATTTAATAAAATGTAATTATTATTAGTTGAATGATTCTTTTTTTTTTTAATGTGATTGTAGTTAATTTAATAGTTTTTTTTTCATTTATTTATTTTATTATGGAAAAAATGTAATGTGATTGTAGTTTGTTCAATGGCTCTTTTTTTTTTTTTTTTTTTTTTTTTAATATGATTGTTGTAGTTAGTTTAATGATTTTTTTTAAAATGTTATTTAATTTTTTTATTTACAATTTTAATTTTATTTTTGATTTTTTAATATTGAAGTTCGATAAATATAAACCCTCACAAAGAGAAAAATGTGATTATAATTAGTTGAATGATTCTTTTTTTTGAATGTGATTGTAGTTAGTTTAATAGTTCTTTTTTTTTTCATTTAAAATTATGTGATGTGATTTTAGTTTGTTCAATGATTCCTTTTTTTAATGTGATTGTTGTAGTTAGTTCAATATTTTTTTTAATGTTATTTAATCTTTTTATTTACTATTTTAATTTTATTTTTAATATGATTGAAGTTAGATAAATATAAACACTCACAAAGAAAAAAATATAATTGTACTTAGTTCAATGGTTTTTTTTTTAATGTGATTATAATTAGTCATTGATTCTTTTTATTTATTTATTTATTTATTTTATTATGCGAAAAATGTGATGTGATTGTAATTTGTTCAATAATTTTTTTTTAATGTGATTTAATCTTTTATTTACTGTTTTAATGGTTTTTCTTTATAATTATTTATGAAAAAAAATATGATTGTAGTTAGATAGCATAAAAATATTTGTGATTTCATTTGATTTTTTTCTGCTTTGATTTTTAAAGTACTAATTATTGATAATGATTAGATTGTATTTTGAAAAAAAAATTATAATTGATTTTTTTAACTCACTGTGCTTTTTGAAAAAAAATTATTATATTTTTTTAACTATCAATTCACTTAGTTTGTGATTTGATTTTTAACTCACTGTGTTTTTTGAAAAAGAAAATGGATTGTACTCATTAGGGTCACATAATGTATCAATTATTGATGATGATTAGATTGTATTTTGACAAATTTTTTTTTTTATAATTGATCTTTTTAACTCACTATGTTTTTTGAAAAATAAATTATTGTGTTTTTAAATTGTCAATTGACTTAATTTGTGATTAATTTTTTTAATTATTGATGATGATTAGATAGCATTAAAAAATTGTGATTTGTATGATTAAAGTTATCTCCTTTTGTTTATAATTTTATTTTTTAATATGATTGAAATTAGATAAATATAAAAACTCACAGAAAGAAAAATGTGATTGTAATTTGTTCAATGGTTCTAAATAATCTTTTTTATTTACTATTTTAATGGTTATTTTTTTCAATTATTTTTTTATTATGAGTAAAATGTTATTGTAGTTAGATAGCATTAAAAAAATTGTAATTTGTATGATTGAAGTTATCTCTTTTTGTTTATAATTTTATTTTTTAATATGATTAAAGTTAGATAAACATAAACAATCATAAAAAGAAAAATGTGATTGTAGTTTGTTTAATGGTTCTAAATAATCTTTTTATTTACTATTTTAATGGTTCTTTTTTTCAATTATTTTTTTTATTATGAGAAAAATGTGATTGTAGTTAGTTAGATAGCATTATTAACTTCAGCATTTATTAACTTTTATTTAAATATCCCAATTTGAATTTTCTAAATTTTTTATTTTAAAAAAAAATCTCAACATTTATTAATTTGGTCAAAATCCCCTGATCAGCATTTATTTTTCCAATCTATATGTCTTTTCACATGCCTGCATTTATTGATTTAGTCAAAATTTTCTAATCAGTATTTAAAATCACCTCATACAAATAATTATAGATACAATCCGTGCATAGTTACTGCAGTACCATTTTTAACTTACCCATACACTATGGTTAGTGATAAGATTGTTAAATTATTTTTATAAAAAATCTTAAAAAATATAATTTATATATTAAAAAAAAATCTAAAACAAATATAAATATGTATAATTATTCCGTGCATAGCACGGGTGATAGGCTAGTATCTATACTATATATTAAGCAAAATGGGGTTTTTAACCCCAAGCTTTGTGGGAGTTTCAATCTCCCAATCTAAATTTCTTGATTTTTTGATTTAAAAAAAAAAAAGCTTAGCATTTATTAACTTCTCCCAACTCCCAAGTCTTACCCTCATAATAACACTTTAATGCATTAAGAACAAGCATAATTTTTTTTTTGAAATCTAACACATATGATTATTATCCCTCATAATAACACTTTAATGCATTAAGAACAAGCATAAAAAAAATTTCTTTAAAAGTCCAACATATATGATTATTATCTAAATATTAAACTTTAATATAATATAATTAAAAAAAATACATTTAATTCCTTGAAAAGTCTAACACATATGATTATTATCAAAATATTAAACTTTATTATAATACAAAAAAAGAAAAAAAAACGAAGAAATTTAAAAAAAGAAAAAAGACATTTAAAAATCGCAATTCACATATATAGATAATTGTAAACACAATCCGTGCATAGCACGGGTGATATGCTAGTCTATATATTAAGGAAAAGGGTCTTTTAAAACCCAAGGCTTGTGGAAGCTCCAACATCTCAATCCTAATTTCTTGATTTTTTAATATTTAAAAAAAAAAAATTTGAGTTGGTGATTGGTGATTGGTTCAAAGATTGTACTAATTACACTATTGATTACAATAAGTACTTAATTTATAATAATTACACTTATTAAATGAATAACGCAATAAATTGGTGATTGGTTCAAAGATTGTAATAATTGCACTATTGATTACAATAAACACTTAATTTATAATAATTACACTTATTAAATGAATAACGTAATAAATGAAATCCTAATTTCCTTACTTTTTGCATCCCCAAGAGACCCATATAATTATTGTGTAAATGTCTCTTAAATAAATAAATAAACACTTATTAAATTCTTTCAAACTTCTCGGTCAAACACCATGTATTTAATTTATATATTAAAAAAAATAAAAACAAATTAAGGAAAAGGGTCTTTTAAAACCCAAGGCTTATGGAAAAAATTGAGTTAGTGATTGGTGATTGGTTCAAAGATTGTAATAATTACACTATTGATTACAATAAACACTTAATTTATAATAATTACACTTATTAAATGAATAACGCAATAAATTGGTGATTGGTTCAAAGATTGTAATAATTGCACTATTGATTACAATAAACACTTAATTTATAATAATTACACTTATTAAATGAATAACGCAATAAATGAAATCCTAATTTCCTTACTTTTTGTATCCCCAAGAGACCCATGTAATTATTGTGTAAATGCCTCTTAAATAAATAAATAAACACTTATTAAATTCTTTCAAACTTCTCGGTCAAACCCCATGTATTTAATTTATATATTAAAAAAAATGAAAACAAATATAAATATCTATAATTATCCCGTACATAGAACAGGTGATAGGCTAGTATTTAAAACCCAATGCTTATGGAAGCTCCAACATGTCAATCCTAATTTTCTGATTTTTTAATATTTAAAAAAAAAAAAATTTGACTTCGTGATTGGTGATTGGTTCAAAGATTGTAATAATTATACTATTGATTACAATAAACACTTAATTTATAATAATTACACTTATTAAATGAATAACGCAATAAATGAAATCCTAATTTCCTTACTTTTTGCATCCCCAAGAGACCCATGTAATTATTGTGTAAATGTCTCTTAAATAAATAAATAAACACTTATTAAATTCTTTCAAACTCCTCAGTCAAACCCCATGTATTTAATTTATATATTATGTAATTATTGTGTAAATGCCTCTTAAATAAATAAATAAACACTTATTAAATTCTTTCAAACTCCTCGGTCAAACCCCATATATTTAATTTATATATTAAAAAATCCTAATTTCCTGATTTTTAAATATTTTTTTTAAAAAAAATTGACTTGGTAATTGGTGATTGGTTCAAAGATTGTAATAATTACACTATTGATTACAATAAACACTTACTTTATAATGATTACACCTATTAAATGAATAACGCAATAAATGAAATCCTAATTTCCTTACTTTTTGCATCCCCAAGAAACCCATGTAATTATTGTGTAAATGCCTCTTAAATAAATAAATAAACACTTATTAAATTCTTTCAAACTCCTCGGTCAAACCCCATGTATTTAATTTATATATTAAAAAAATAAAAATAAATATAAATATCTATAATTATCCCGTGCATAGCACGGGTGATAGGCTAGTATATATTAAGGAAAAGGGAGTTTCTAATCCCCAAATCTTGTGGGAGCTCCAATATCCCAATCTAAATTTTCTTATTTTTTTTGAATTGTTTTTATAAAAAAAACCTTACAATTTATTAACTTCTCTCAACCCCCAAACCTTACCATCATAATAACACTTTAATGCATTAAGAACAAGCATAAAAAAAATTCATTGAAAAGTCCAACACACATGAATTCCTTGAAAAGTCCTAACACATATAATTATTATCCCTCATAATAACACTTTAATACATTAAAAACAATTATAAAAAAATTTTCTTGAAAAGTCCAACACATATGAATTTCTTGAAAAGTCCAACACATATGATTATTATCAAAATATTACACTTTAATATAATATAAAAAAGAAAAAAAAGAAGACATTTAAAAATCACAATTCACACATATAAAAATAATTGTGAAGTATATATGAATTCCTTAAAAAATACAACATATATGATTATTATCTCTCATAATAACATTTTAATGTATTAAGAACAAGTATAAAAAAAATTTCTTGAAAAGTGTAACACATATGATTATTATCAAAATATTAAATTTTAATATAATATAAAAAAAAAACATTTAAAACAAATTAGAAGATAAAGTGGTGAAACACAACCCGGCACGGGTGATACGCTAGTTTTGTATATAGAGAAGTAAGGTTTTGTTTGGAAAGATATTATTTTAATAATTTTCAATTTTTTAACTAAAATATAAGATAAAAAAATTAATATTTTGAGATATTTTTTAATATTTTACCAAAATATGTAAAAAAAAAATAAAAAATAATATTTTTAAAAAATATTTTTAATATTTTTAAATTTTTAAATTAAAAAATTATTTTGCCACGCGAGGCTGAGACGCGTCTTTGTAAAGTTGATGAAAGAGACGCTCCTACCTAGCTCTGTTTGGCAGCAGAGAGTTGCGTTATGAAAACACCAGGCGAACATGTGGGAGCGCGTTACTTATTAGTTGTGTTTGTACTGTTCTAAACTAGAATCCAATGGACAATGAATGAATTTAGAGATATATCCTTTTTTTTTTTTTGTACTGTCCTATCCTAAAATCAAATGAACAATGAATGAATTTAAAGATAGGTCCTTATCTTTGCTACACAGCCAAAAAAGGGAAATATAACAGCTTATTTACAGTTGTTTGCTCTTTGGATGGGTGATGTTCGGGTGGGTTGGCTTTTAATTCACTAAAATGTTTTCCCCAGAAGGTCTCTTGGTTCGGAAATTTGTAGGGTGACAAAATAATTCGATATGAATTCATGTTTTACTCATTAAAAATTTATTTGAGTTCGTTCATCAAATAAATTAGTCAATTTTAAACAAAATTTGTTAAAATTTTCACATTGAGTTTGAACGATCAATTGTTTAATCAACTCAATTTGATAAATTTAAAATTATATAAAATATCAAACTATTCAAAAATGATTTGATAAAAACTCGTTTGAGATCGAGTTGATTATTTAATATATCAAACTTCAATAAATTTTGAAAATCATAAATTTTTTATACTAGACTTTGAACAGTTTGGAACTATTGTAACTATATGACAAGGGATTTTGGGGTTAATATTGACATGGATAAGCCCACAAAGACCACAGCCTACAGTGAACAAACCCAATTCCATCATTTAGACCCCATTGCATAACTCGGGTAGTAAAACACAGGACAGCTGGAGGCCAACTGAGCAGGGAAGGCCAATGATACTCGGACATATGGCAGGTGCAGAATAGGCCACGTCAGCAGACAAAAATCTGCAAAGTTATTGCCACAATACATCACCATTAATGCGGCCCATCACAGCATTTATTACGACAACACCTTCCCGTCGGAACAACGCTCTTTACCCTGAACAAGGTAGGCGGCATCACAGGCTTTCGGCGAGGGAGGCACGTCGGAAGGGACAGCGAAATGATTACCAAGAAATATAAGCAAGCATGGAAGGCAAGAAGAAGGTTAAGCATTTTTTGTATTCCTCTAACCCTTTTTCTCTCCCTCTCTCTCTTTATCTATATCCACTACTTCCACTTCTAATTTACACGCCAGAGGGTTCACTGGGGGACTACCCTGTTCCCCTTTGAACTTGTTTGCAGGTCTTCCAGTGGGCTTCATCACTCAGACGTGGGCTTGAGGAGCTTGGGTCACTCTAGTCCATCTACTGTGAATGAACTGTATTATCAGTTGGCGCCGTCTGTGGGAAACCTGATTTGTCCGCGCGCCAGTTGTGTTCATTGTCGCCGGAGACCCTATTCTAGTAACCTTTTTACCTCACCCGTCAAGTATATGATCACGACTAGATCCATGGCTTTTTACCATAATGCTGCCGATCATCAAGCCGACCCTCCCAATCCAAACAACCCGCCACAATACTTTATCGAACTTACTAACAGCATCAATCGCATGGCCAAGCAAAACCAAGCCTTAATAAACGCTCTGCTCCAGAGAAACCTCCCAATTCCTCCACCGCCACCTCCAGATATCCTGCCCGACCCAGAACGAACTCCCGGCCATACTGCCCCACACCCCAATCCACCTAACTTGGACGGTCTGCAACCTCCCCACCTACATATAAATCCGCCACCTCCACCCCCACACCCATCGGTCATAGCACCAGCCCCCGAGGGAGAGGCCAGCAGCATCCAACACCTGTCTCCCTCCGGTGGTGACAACATCCCCCTCTGGGACGCTGAACTCCGAGCCATGAAGCTCCAACTACAAGGGGTTATGCAGAACATCCAGCATAAGCTCTCCACCACCGCAAACTCGCCATTTGTCGCCTCCATCCGAGACAAACCCCTGCCTGCCAAATTCAAAATGCCCATCATTGACTCCTTCGATGGCACAACCGACCCGGTCGACCATCTGGAGACCTACCGCACTCTCACGATCCTCCATGCCTTCCTTGACGAAATCATGTGCCGAGCCTTTCCCGTGACACTGAAGGGGTCGGCTCGGCTGTGGTTTAGCCAGTTACCACTGGACTCGGTCTCTACTTTTCAGCATATCAGTGACTCCTTCTTGAGCCATTTTATCGGAGCCCAGCGCCAACGACGCCCGGCCACCCAATTACTCAACATCCGTCAGACCGAGGGGAATCATCACAGCGGCATTTCGCTTCAACATCGAAGCCCTACAAGTTGCCGAAAATGACGACAAGGTCATCCTCACAGCCTTCATGGCCGGTCTGCGGTCATCTGATTTCCTTTTCTCCCTCTCCAAGAACCCCCCGACCTCCATGGCAGTCCTACTCTCCAAAGTCCAAAAATACATGAATACCGAGGATTCACTAGCCGCTCGGCAAGAACCAACAGCTAAAAACCCGACCCCCAGAGAAAAGAGAAAAGACTAAGAACCCAGCCACATCCAGTATCATAGCCAGACACCCCGTTATACCGATCGACTTCATGCCGACCGTCAAGACTAAATCACTACCGGTCGGTTCGAGCAAAGATATCGCCTCAATTCTTCCATGGAACATGTCCTCAACCAGATCTAACGGGACTACCTCCTCAAGTGGCCTCCCCCTCCACGGAACCCTTTTAACCGGAAAGACCAATCTAAATATTGCCGTTTCCACCAGGACCATGGCCATAACACTGACGACTGCATCAGTCTCAAGGATCAGGTGGAGACCCTCATCCGCCAGGGGCGTCTAAGCCGATTCACAGATACTCGCTCTCAGCAGAGGCAAAGAACTGAACCCCACAGAGACAATCGTCGACGCAGCCCACCACGACAGCTAGCTCAACCAAATTCAGGCTGTGATCAACCCCCACAACAGCCTCGGCCCCAAGGTAACTCACCCCCACCAGTTGGGGAAATCAGAGTTATTTCAGGTGGACTCGCCTGCGGGGGACCCTCCCGCTCGGCTCAGAAGGCAGAACTTAGAAAAATACGTCAGGGCTTAGATAAGGCAGTTACCACGATAGACCGACCCCCCAAGTAGCCCAAGCAGTGGACAGAGCCCATCACCTTTACGGACGCCGACTGTACAGGCATCCGTTATCCTCATGATGACCCCCTTGTCATCTCAGCCATCCTCTCTAACTACAAGGTCAGAGGAGTTCTCATCGACAACGGCAGCTCTTCAGACATCATCTTCCTCAACTGCTTCCGCCAGCTCAAGATTGGGAAAGAAAGATTGTCTCCACTCCAAACCCCCCTGGTCGGCTTCACCGGCGACCATGTGACCTCCATTGGTCCCATTGATCTTCTCATCACCATTGGCGAATACCCACGGCAGGCCACCAAGTTGCTCACCTTCCTTGTGGTCGACTGCCCATCTGCTTACAACATCATCCTGGGCTGCACTGCCCTAAACGCTTTCCAAGCCATCACATTCACCTATCATCTTGCCCTCAAGTTTCCCTACTCGGCTCGAATTGACCAGAGGAGAGCGCATCGTGGTCAGGGAGTGTTATGTTGCTTCACTTAATGAAGTCAAACTGAAGGAGGCCATGATCATTGAAGGACTTGATGTCCGTGACGAAGATGAGCTGATTAGGGGAGAACCTGTTGAGGAGCTCATTGAGGTTCCCATCGACCCCACTAACCCAACAAAAACCGCCAAGATTGGCAAATAACTATCCCCAAGCCGAGCCGAATTATCGCCTCCCTCGACCGAAAGCACAATGACGTGTTTTCTGGACCCACTCAGACATACCGTATCGAATTCTCCTTCATAACTCACCGCCAAGATTTAACTCCATTTCCACCATATCGCTAAAAGCAACAGATTTTCCACCCAGAGCGTAATAATCTCATACCGCAGAGGTGGACAAACTCTTGAGGCTCAATTCATCCAAAATGTCAATTATCCTAAGTGGTCACCCAATGTGGTTCTAGTCCGCAAGAACAATGGTAAGTGGCGCTCTGCGTCGACATTCGACTGAATCGAGCTTGCCCTAAAGACGACTATCCACTTCAAGATTGATCTGGGTCGACGCCACGGCGGTCACCAAATGCTCAGCTTCATGGATGCTTTCTCCGATACAACCAAATCATGATGCACCCATCCGATCGAGAACACATCCTTCATCACCGATCGGGTACCTACCACTACCGTGGTCATGCCGCTCGGATCAAGAATGCAGGGCCACCTACCAACGGTTAGTCAATGCGCTTTTCCAACATCGATCGGCGAACATGGAGGTGTATGTGAACGACATGCTAGTCAAAAGCAAACTCTCCATTGACCATCAGACCGACCTACGGGAGACCTTTGCCACCCTTCGCAAGTACCAGATGAAGCTCAACCCAGAGAAGTGCGCCTTCGGCATAGGATCTGGAAAGTTCTTGGGCTTTATGGTCAGTCAGCGCGGCATTGAGGCCAACCCGGAAAAGATCAAGGTCTTGATTGAGATGCAGTCACCCAAAACCGACTTATGCAATGGTCAGTGGAACTCAGCCAGTTTGACATCTCCTACCGCCTCAGACAAAGAATGAAGGGCAAGTCAGAGCCGACTTCATTCTAGAATTCACCAATACCACCCAAACCACTACTCCTTCACCTCCACCAACTCCTGCTGAACCAGAAGACCCCCATTCTTGGACTCTCAACGTCGACGGGTCATCCCGGAGGGAAGGTAGTGGGGCGGGCCTCATCCTCACCTCCCCTGAAGGTGGTTATTTCAAATGCGCTCTCCGTCTCTTGTTTGAGGCCATCAACAATGAGGCCGAATATGAAGCGTTGATAGCAGGCCTCCGTCTGGCCAAAGACATTGGTGTTAACCACATCCGTGTGTTCAGTGACTCCCAACTCATCGTCGGACAGATCACGGGGGAATTCGATGCCAAGGATGGCACAATGCGGGCTTACAGGGACATGACACTACCCCTTGTTCGCCTCTTCAATACTTTCCAGATCAAACACATACCTCAGGCGGAAAATTCCAAAGTAGATGAGATGGCTCAGTTGGCCTCTACCGACCAGTCCGACCTCAGCCACGGAGTCCGCCTCGAATACGTAACTCATCCTGCCATCACACCTGACCTACACGAAGTACAGTTCGTCCAGATTGAACCCATCCCTTGGGCATCCGACATCATCCTATTTCTGACGCCAGGGGCCCTCCCAGACGATAAATAGTAGGCCGCCAAAGTAAGGGCTCGGTCGTCCAATTATCTTCTCGACGGTGGCATCCTGTACAAGCGTGGTTTTTCACGACCATATCTGCGTTGCCTCAATTCAACACAAGCAACCTATGTCATGCAGGAAATCCATGAGGGAATTTACAGCAACCACTCGGGTGGCAGGTCCCTAGCACACAAGATACTCCGCACTGGTTACTTTTAGCCAACTCTTAATCAAGATGCGAATGATTTTGTTCTCAAGTGCGATAAGTGTCAGCGCTTTGCCAACATTCCCCATGCCCTGCCTACAGAGTTGATCACGCTTTGCAGCCCTTATCCATTCGCCAAATGGGGGATCGACCTGATCGGCCCACTTCTCACTGGTCGAGGCCAGACCAAGTTCGTAGTCGTCGCCATTGACTACTTCACCAAGTGGGTAGAGGCTGAACCCTTAGCCACCATTACCGAGCGGAACACAACCAAGTTCATCTGGCAATCGATCATTTGCAGGTTTGGCATCCTCGTGCCATTGTGTCGATAACGGCAAGCAATTCGACAACTCCAAGTACAGAGAGTTAGTGCAGATCTCCAGATTCAACCATGTTTCTCCCCCGCCATCCCCAAGCTAATGGCCAAGTCGAGGTCACCAATCGTTCTCTTCAAGATCATTAAGATTAGTCGAAGTCGCTAAGGGACTTTGCCGAGGAACTACCGAATGTGCTCGGGCTACGGACAACAAACAGACCCCACTAGAGAAACCCCTTCGCTTAACATATGGCGCCGAGGCGGTTATTCCAAAGGAAATCGGCCGCTTTACTCCACAAGTTCTCAGATTCGGATCCAACGCCATTGAAGAGCTCCGGGCGGATTTGGACCTAATTGAAGAGCTCAGAAACCACCGCAATGATTGGCCTCATACCAATGTAAAATGTGAACGCACCACAACCGCAAAGTCCGACCACGGGAATTCGCCGTAGGAGATCTTGTTTTAAGAGAGGCCACTCTTGCCCCCAAGAATGCGAATGAGGGAAAACTGGCAGCCAAATGGGAGGGACCTAAGGTCGTGAAAGCCAGCCCACGACCAGGCACTTACTGACTTCAAGACATGGAGGGTCGCGACCTTCCACACCCATGGAACGCTGAACACTTGAAACGCTTACTTTCAATAAGCTATTTGTATCACTCATTGTTATCGTTCTTTTGATGCAATATAAACTTTGATCATTGGACTACATTCCTCATGGCAACAATTTTGTCTACCATACCACTGTCAGCCTCAATAACATTTTTACTTGCAAGAGACTTACTAAAAGCCTCACCAGATGAGCACCAAAGCCTCGGCCACCGAAAGACTTCAAAAGCCTCAACCGATCGAAAGCACCAAAAGCCTCGGCAGACCGAGCACTTCAAAAGCCTCAACCAGATCGAAAGACCAAAAGCCTCGGCCAGACCGAGCACTTCAAAAGCCTCAGTCAGACTGAGCACCAAAAGCCTCGGCCAGACCGAGTACTTCAAAAGCCTCAGTCAGATTGAGCACCAAAAGCCTCGGCCAGACCGAGCACTTCAAAAGCCTCAATTAGACTGAGCACCAAAAGCCTCGGCATCGAAAGACTTCAAAAGCCTCACCAGATCGAAGCACCAAAAGCCTCCAGATCGAAAGCACTTCAAAAGCCTTAGCTAGACTGAGCACCAAAAGCCTCGGCCAGACCGAGCACTTCAAAAGCCTCAGTCAAACTGAGCACCAAAAGCCTCGGCCAGACCGAGCATCTCAAAAGCCTCAACCAGACTGAGCACCAAAGGCCTCGCCCAAACCGAGCACTTCCAAAGCCCGGCCAGACTGAGCGCTTCAAACACCCCGGCCAAACCGAGCACTTCTAAAGCCCTCAGCCATGATCGAGCGCTCCAAAAGACTCAACCAGACTGAATGCCACCAATACAGGTCCAGAATGCCTTACTTACAACCTCGATTCCACCATTAGTAACATTCCATAATCATATCCTTAATAAAATTAACCACGCGCATCAAGACGATCCCTACTTTCCTTTGACAGTCACAATCCCAGATCAAAGTTTTTACACTACCCTTAACTTAGTCAAAATTCCCAAGATGTTCTCACATGTTTCATTTACTAATCAGATTATTTCCTCCACCATCTAGCGTGAATTTTTATATCAACTTTTATAGAAATCCCATGTCAGCTTACATTGCGTATTAAGGGGTTTTTTTACTGTGCTTTGCATTAAAGATTTAGCCAAGTCTAACTTTACTCTGCATCACGGAATCCTTTACTTTGCATTGAATTCTTATACAAGTCCTATTTCAACATTACTTTGAATTTTCATACAACTCCCATTTTGCTCTGCATTCAGTTTCTACCTAATTCAATCCCACTCCCCTTTCAGTTTTTATACAAGTCTAGTCTTGCTATGCATAAAGGATCTTTTAACTTTACCCAATATTGGATTTTTATTATTATACCTTTGTAAGACTTATACATAAGCCAACACAATCGAATCATAGCAACTCAAAGGAAGTCTTATTTATTCAGAAATATGTACATTGGTCCATTACAATACTTCAAAAATAATAATAATAATAATAATACAATGTGTGTACAAAAACAAAAACAACAAAGTGGGTCTCCTTCGTCTTCCCCAGTTATTCTTCTTCACTAGACACCAGGTCCTTCTCTTCAACGCCTTCATCCAGGGGGGTCTGGGCCACATCATCTTCCCCAATCGTTACACTACTAAGGTCGAGTCCTGGGAACAGTTCTTCAGCCCTCCGTTTGAACATTTTCCACCCACTGTCCCAGTACTCTGCCATTTCGTGTTTGTAGAAGTCGGATCATTGAAGCTTGCAATGACTTCAGACTTCTTCCTCCAGCCGTCCTGATGGGCCAAATTTCAGAGTCCTCCTTGCTAAATCATTGCAATCGCAAAGATCAACAAATATCCGAAATTCTAGAGATCCTTGAATCGCTTCCACCTTGCGATGCACAGATCGTAGGCCACCTCTTCGAAGCTTCGCCATTACCGCCTCGTTCCTTCATCAAGGTCCTGCTCACAGCCTTAGCCCTCTCAGTCTTCAACTCCCTCTTCAAAGCCTCCCCCTCAGCAATTAACTTCGCCCTCTCCGCATCCACCTCCTTCTGATACTTCTTATTCTCCTCCTTCGCCTTCGACCGCTCACTCTCCAACTCCTTCTGCAAAGCATCCACCCTACCATCCGCCTCATCCTTTTGCCTCACTAGCTCTTCATTATTAAGCATCGCCTCTTCATGGCGCTCAACCGCGACGGCACAAGCCTTCTGGGCCTCATCCACCTTCCTCTGCTCGCCAGCCAGTTAGAACTCGAGTGACACAACCTGGCGGCGCGTGTCCTCCAACTCCCCCTTGGCCGCTTGCAGGTCGGCATGAGCACTCGCCCAGCTTGCACTCTCATTCTTCAAGTTTGCGAGCTGAGTCTTGGCTTCTCCGCCTTTCACTTCGCCCGCCTCCTCGAAGGGCCCCTGCCAAGGTGGTTACCTCCATTTGAGCGGAGCATAGCCCCCTCAGCAGGTCAGCCTCACTAAATTTTGACGCCGAGCGCAGAGCGGCCTCATCTACGATCTTCACTAGGCGGTCTGCTCCAGACCTGGCCTTCTTTCCTCCGCCCAAATACCACAAAGACGGCATGATAGATGGTCAGATTCGTCGACTTCCTTCCCGGGCGCAGATCTTTGGGGTCGTTCCTCCCCCCTTTCTCCAGGAACACTCCTCCCCACCCCTACGCCGATCCCCGCCATCACGGGTACAACTTCTCTGACTTGTGAAGATACGTTTACCACCTCTGGAACAACCACCCTTTCTGGGGCCTTCTCCACTTCCCCCCTCCACCTGTTTGGCCTAGCTGGTCTCTTCCACCCTCACCTCCTTTCTCCTTTTTTGTGCTGGCTCTTCCTCACTCTGCCTCAACCTCTTCTTCTTCTTCTTCCCTACGCCCAACGCCTCCATCTCCTTCAACGACCTCTCCTTTAGAGGGTCTTTTGGGAGCGGTCGCAGTACAAACTCACCCAAGTTCTTCTCTCCTAAGGGCTGAGGACGCGGTCGAATCCTCTCCCTCGCAACTAGTCAAGGTCGGCCATGCGATCTTTGAACTGCGCCTTCACCAAGATGGCTTGATCCTCCGCCTCCCGCACCCTTCTCCTGCCTCCACTTCTGGTCGAGGTCCCCCCCGATCGGTTTTGGACCCAACCCCGCCTCAAACAGTGCGGATGGCTGAACGAGCTCATCCCACTTAGTTTTTTCCTTCTCCCTCCACTCCTTTACTCTCTTCACCCTCTCCTTTGCCGCCGCCGCCCCCGATTTTTGTTCCACCGACTTGGTTAGCACCTTCCACACCGTGCACACACCAGCCCCTCCAGAAGTGGACACGTAGAACCACCGTGGCCTCCAACCTTTGATGGACGTTGGCAAGCCCGTCACCAAGCCCTTCCCTGCCGCCGCTTGAAGGGTGACCCAAGTCTCCTGCCCTGACGCCTTGTAGCAGCCGAAGAACTCCTCCACAGTCATGGCCTGCCCTCCATTCGCCTTCGGCCATGCACTCGCGCAAGCCAGCAAGATCTTCCATGCATTGGGCATTAGTTGCCCTGGTGCCACCTCCGGATGGTTGAGTACGTCCACCACTATTTATGGCAGTGGCAACCTTAGCCCACCCTTTAGGGCTTCCTCATAGAGAGAAAACTCTCCAGGCCTGGCATCAGACGGCCTCTCTATTGATGTGGGCAGCGACAACTCCACCTCCACAGAATTGCACCTTTCGCGGATAGCCTCAACTCGCCAAGAATATTGGATCCACACCTCGAATGCCGTGATCCGGTTCCACTCGATCGACATGGCGCGCCGCAATCATGGTGGAACCATGGGATCGCACTCCGACTCCACCCTTTCGCCTTTATATTGTCCGCTAGCTCCTCCAAGATCATCGCCCCCTAGCGGTCCACCTCACAATCACAGCCTTTCTTCCGGGCCATTTCTAAGTCAGGTTTATGAATCACCGACGCAGGTGCAAGAAAATTGAAAAAGTGCTTCAAAGGTGTATCGTCACTAACGAAGGAATTAACACTAGGGATATTTTGAGTTTTTGTAAAGAAGTAGGTGAATCGAATGATACCAAAAGCCCACGGTTTGCCCGTATTCCAAGGATCCAAATTAATATCCGCCAGTTTGAAAACTTTTCAAAATCATCCCCTAAAACTGTTTTTTCAACCCCAACATGACCTATCGTTTCATTTTTACTCCAACGCCCCACTCCCCCCCCCACGATCCTGCCACGTGTATGGTCACGATGCACTGACTCCTCCCCTTACCTTGTCTTTTCCACTTCAAATCACCACGTGACACGCCGCCTTTGACCCTCGTGGTCGGCCTTCGCCGCCTTTCGTGGTCGGCCTCATGCCGGGCTTTTCATGGCCTCTTCCACTTGGCCACCCTCACGGTCGGCTTCTCTCACTCGGCCGCCCTCGCGGTCGGTCTTCCCCTGCCGGTCGGACTCATCTTCCTCATTACTATTCCCTTCGTTGGACTGAAGCTGCACTCGGGAATGGGGGACTACTGACATGGATAGGCCCACAAAGACCACAGCCCACAGTGAACAAACCCAAGCCCATCATTTAGACCCCATTGCATAACCCGGGTAGTAAAACCCAGGACAGCTGGAGGCCAACTGAGCAGGGAAGGCCAATGATACTCGGACACATAGCAGGTGCAGAACAGGCCACGTTAGCAGACAAAGATCTACAAAGTTATTTCCACAATACATCACCATTAATGCGGCCCATCACAGCATTTATTACGACAACACCTTCCCGTCGGAACAGCACTCCTTACCCTGAACAAGGTAGGCGGCATTATAGGCTTTCGGCGAGGGAGGCACGTCGGAAGGGACAGTGAAATGATTACCAAGGAATATAAGCAAGCATGGAAGGCAAGAAGAAGGTTAAGCATTTTTTGTATTCCTCTAACCCTTTTTCTCTCCCTCTCTCTCTCTATCTATATCCACTACTTCCACTTCTAATTTACACGCCGGAGGGTTCACTGGGGGACTACCTGCTCCCTGCTGAACTTGTTTGGTGTCTTCCAAAGGGGCTTCATCACTCAGACGTGGGCTTGAGGAGCTTGGGTCAGTCTAGTCCATCTACTGTGAACGAACTGTATTATCAAATATTAAGGTTGTGTTTGGAAAGATGAGGTTTAACTGAAGTGTTGGGAGTGCAACTTTTCCTAATAAAAAAGTTACACCCATCACCTTTCTGTAATTATTTTCTCCACCCATCTCACTTTCTAAATCATTTCTATAGAGATGAATTTGATACTTTTATGGTGGAGATTTATTTACCAATACATTTGGTTTGGTGGTTCAACTCTTATGAAGATGTGTTTAATATCTGTTGTGGTGGTATTTATTTCTCTCTTATTGTGGGGATTGTATATAGGTAGTAGTGGAATACTTGTTCGGCTTGGGCTTAGGTTTAGGTATGTTTTGTTAACTTTTTAATTATTGTAGACTAATATTTTATTTGATGATATAATATTTCTCATAGTTGTAATTATTCTCCTATCTTCCTATCGATTGACCCCCAAAAAATATATATATATATAGACATAATCTTTTATCATTTCTATCCACAATCTCAATAAAGTTCAACATTTGAAAAACATAATAGATTTTGAAATATAACTGTTCCTTGTTTGTAATTTAATTTTTCCAATTTGAAAAAATTACAAAAATATCAAAGTTTGTCCTTTATAACAAAATAAATCATGCATTTTCACTACAACAAAAAAAGATTTTTATAGCACCAAATGCATGCCATGGATACGATTCTACGACACGCAAGATAAAGTCGTATTATGACCAGTCATTAAAAATTATTCACTTTCAACAGCATGCCATAGCATGTCGTTAAAAATTTTTAACAGCTAATTTTATACGTCATGTTTAATTTTTCTACGACTACTTTACATGCTGTTAATTCAAGGGGCAAACCACAACACTCATTGCTAGTCATTAAATATTTAACACAATGGCCTATTCTGCCCATCGTAGAATATGTTTAGTTTTTTTTTTTTTTTTAAATTTAGTAGGTTCTGTTTCACCTATTTTGTACAGTCTAAAAAAACATTACAAATAAGTTTCACAAATATTATATATATAAGTATCAATCAACTACCAAAATATTATTTCAAACATCAAAAAAATTATTCATAAGTTTCGACCATCCAAAAACTATCTATATATTCTAAACCATCCAAAAACTATGTTTCTAAACATCAAAAATTGTCCTCAACTTCAAAACCCTCTAAAATGATTTAAATCAACAGTTGGTGGGCTACCAACCAAAGTCAAGAGAAAAACAACAATTAACATATCAAACAACACCAAAATAGCACAGCAACACCAAAATCACCAGCAAAAACAGCACCAAAATCACCTGATGCCAGAAACAATCAACAATACTAGTAGCAGCAATAACTAACAGTGACTAGTTTCACTCCAACCTCTATTTTGAAAGCCTCCTCTGATCATCTCCTAGCAGATGCACCTCTTCACTTGTTGAATGCAGTAGACAAAATCATCCACTGTGTAGCCTTGCCCCACTGAGTCTGTTTTCATCCAAAGGGCTACTCTTACTTTAATTAGCTCACAAAGATCTTCACAGTTTAGTTGCAGCTCATTGAACAAACAGTCATTCCTACATTTCCAAAGGGACCATAAACCAACCATAATAATTGATTTCCAAAGTTTTTTTTTTCTCCTTTTCTAAAATTGCAACCCATTCACCAGTGCATTAGCATGTCCACTGAACTAGGAGATGCCCACTGCAAACCCCACCAGTTGATTATATTGGACCAAACTTTCCAAGCAAAAGGGAAAATCAACAGAACATGATTGAGTGATTTAATCTCAGAGTGACATAACACACTCATATCTGATATCATCACTAAGAACATCAATTTTATGTAAATAATCTGAGGTCTTAATCCTCCTCTTCCAGGCTAACCAAGAGAAAAATTCGGCTTTAGGTGGGGAGGGATTGTTCCAAATCAAGTCAAGAGCTTTCAGAGTAGGACCATTCAATGATTTGCACCAATTAACAACATATTTAACACTGAAAATACCTGAAGAATCATCTTTCCACCAAATATTATCATTTGACTCCAATCTCAATGTAGGGTCCTCATTTATAACATCAAGTAGTCTTTGCAGTTCTTCTTTCTCCCTTGCCAACAAGGGTCTTTTAAAGTTGAATTCCTAGTCGCTTTGGTTGCTTTGGTTTCTGGCCCTAGTCACCTGCAAATTCAAAGTTGTGCTTTTGTCCACTGATAAGTAATAAAGTCTAGGAAATTGGGACTTCAAACAATTGGTTCCCATCCAATTATTTACCAAGAAGCTGATTCTTTTACCATTGCCAATCCTAATTGCAACATTATCCAAATAAAAGTTGACCAAGCTGCTGTTAAAATGATTAACAAGTATAATATCACTCCACAATCTTGTCAATCTCTTTTTCTATTAGTCCATTAGTTCTTTGCTTGCACCACCTAAATCATTTTAGTCATGCTCAAAAGTATGAATGATGTTGAGCCATCCAATCACATTTCATAGATAAATTAAGTATATATTTATCAATTTAACTGGGTCTAACACATGAAATAACAACATCCAACAGAAAAATATAGTATAATATGTAAAATATTCTGTGTTTGTCCTCCGACTTTATGAATCCTCTTCCTAGTAAGGTGCTTTATTAAGTTTTTTCTTTTTTATTTTTTGTTTGGAGGTGGCAATGTCCCTCTCCATTCAACAAGGCTTCTATCACCACTCAAATCAACTCATAATTCAAGATTGTCCCACATTTAAATTTAATCACCTTCCCAACTACCTTCTATCTCACTTTGTGCATGTAGAGGCAAGTAGACACGTGCATATTGTTTGCACCTATGTATACATTCATGTTGTATTTCTGTGTGCTTGAAGAATATTCATTACACCAATTTTTATCAACTCTTTACCTCTCTTTCTCTCTTTCGATTATTGTTTACAATAAAAGGTATGTCTTAAGTGCTTGCAATGAGAGGGTGTGAGTTCAACTCCTCCAAGGTGCCAATCTAACAATTAACCACTAACTTTTGCCAATCTAAAAAAAAAAAAAAAAAAAAAATCCCACATTGCTGGTCTCAAGCTGTAATCATTTTCATCAATCTCACACAAAGATCTTCTTTTTAAAGATTAATTAACCAATAGTCGGATCAATAACCAAACCAGAAAATGAAGGAAAAAGGGGCATGTGAAAGCTTATATCTACTTTGAGAAAAGGAATCAATTAGAATAGAAAGGAAAGATATTGATTGAGAAAGAGACTTTGATTAAAAATAAATCAATAATCTTAGATTAAAAGCTACAATCCTAATTTTTAGAATGAAACTCACAGAAGCATAGTCGGGATGGTTAGCAATCATGGCAACAACAATTTTAGTGGCCAATTCATCGAGTTGGCTAATGGTGACGCCATTGTAGACACCGGCACAGACCTTCTGAGAGACGAGGACAGGGTCACAGTGGTCGATGTTGAGACCAAAACTGAGCTTCTTGAGACGAGCAATACTACAAACATTAGAAACCACAACAGAGGAAATCTTAAAATGCAGTAATTACGCCTACAAGCATAATCTTAACAATTATGACATCAGGCTTAAGAAGTCAAATTCCCTCTAAGAAAACAAAACAACACAGCAGATGCAAGCATTCATATAATCCAGCTAATCAAATGATTTTGAAGAATCTAATAAGTTTACAATAACACTTTTAAGAATGGATGTTGTTTTAAAGAGTAACTAAAGTTTCAATAAATGATTTACATTCAATATTTCAACATCATAACTCAATAACCATACAGCGGGTTAAAATGATACATATATTATCCCAAAGTGATACATATATTATTCATATATAATCTCTTACCATAGACACTAAAAAATACATATATAATCTCTTCTAGTAAAAAAGACCACATACACACACAATAGCAAAGAGTGAACCAAAACTAGAAAAACAATTTGTATAAGAATTTAATGGATTTAGAAAGAATTTTTTTTTTTATTTATTGAAACTAAGTCTCCAGTGTAAATAATTGGACATGGAAAAAGACATTAAGAATTGTATGAGTTCAAAATTCTCCTAAATTATATTCTCAAAGATCCAAAAGTTAAAAAAATGGACCCAATAAACAAAATCACAATAGGCCATCATTGATGCATTTTATCGAACATTTGACATGATACCAGACATCACAACAGCACCCAAAAAAACATGTCAAACATGAAAATAGAAAGCAACAAGCATTAAGCATCATATATAGATGTGACAAACATCATTTGTAAATTGTCCAAGAAAGAATGGAGCTAAACAACTCTTTCTAGAAGCTTCACTTGCAGCTGCACTCTTAACATCCTTTGAACTAGAATCTTCCTTTCTGTTTCTTAAGCACAAGAGACCTAATTAGTATGTTCGTTAGGTTTGTCTTTATCAGTTGGTCCTTTGGACATACAAAAAGGAAGCACAAGATCTTATAGTTTCAGATATAAATGAATCTTAAACCAAACTCCATGTTGTGGAAAAGTAGTCACAACATATATTAAACATTAAATGTCAAAATGGCAAGACATACCAATGTACCATAATAAATGTATACAGGGGAGATGGGAAAAATTCAAGGTGTCGTACTAAGGGATTACAAACACTTGGACTTAAAAAGGAATCAACAGTCCATTTCCTCGATCATTTGGTCAACAACCTAAGAATATAAGCACTATAAGATGCACTGCTTTCATTAGATTTCAAGCTAAGCAACAAATTTATCATGAAGAAAAATGCAACCAACCTTAGCCCAGATCAAACACAAATGAAAAGAAAATACATTTAGGGAGGATCATGATTCTTATCTTTCAATGACTATTGCGACAATGTGATTTCCAATTACTACTTTTTAGTTTTATTGGAGACCACTACACATCCAATTTCCTGATCAAATTTTAGTTTAAAATGAATTTTTTGGGTAACCATGAGATAAACTAGTTTGTAAGAGTATGTGGGGAATTAAAAAATAAATAAATGTACTATGAAAAATGTTCTATTTTCTGTCACGCCCCCAAAATATAATATAAATAACCCAACTCATAAGAGAAATGAATATAATAGAATTCGTATATTTTCATATATCAGAGTTTGTATTACAAAAGGTATTACATGCATTATACATTCATAAATATTCATCCCGAATCTACAGCATGTAACACTAGCTAATAACCACAAAATAAATGCCCTACAGGCTTACATTTTTCTAAGACATTACTTGATTACAACAAAAGAGTCATAAGCTCTGTAGATATAAAGCCCTAGGTTTGAATAAACATTTGAACACAAAATAACAAAATAGAGCCTCCAGCTCCTAAGTCCTCCAAAGTTACGTCTTTTGTAACAACAACCCCGATACATGATTAGCATTAATTCATGCTTAATTATGCTTAACAAGTAATTAAGAAGAAATCCTGAGTTAATTATATGTGTATTGCATTATTTTGTGTTTATATTTGTTTAACGTAGAAAGATCTGTTCATGTTTTTATTCGGTTTGCGAATTAAAGGCCTTATCGACATCCAATTTAGAAATTGACTTGATTTATGTGTTATTTGGAATTTTTAGAACATTATGGTAGGTTTAATCAAAATTCGATTTAGAACGATTAAATTAGATTAAATTAATGCCCACTTATTTACCTTAATTAATTATCATTAAATGAGCCTATATAAGGCTTCTTATATGCCTTCACCCTTTTCTTTTCTTCATTTCTATACATTTGAGCTCACACACACACAAGAAAAAACGTGGAAGAGAGAGAGAGAGATAGAAGAAAATTGGGAGCAAAAGTTGGGATATGGGAGAATTGCTAAGAATTATTGGAGATTTGCAAAGAATTTGGGAATTGAAGCTTCCTCACTTGTGCAATCTAGACTCTAGGTAAGAGTTTTAGGGTATGTTTGGTTTGGATTTGTAAAGTGATTTTGAGAAAAATTTTCTAAAAAATTTGTTTGGTTTGTAAATTTTTCAAAATAATTTCCAAAATCACTTTCTCTCTCTTACCTATCAATCAATCACTTTTTCTCTCTCTCCTCTCTCTTTCTCAATCACTTTTCTCTCACACACACATCTACTCAATTATAACAAAATATCAAATCATTCCAAACTCCCAAACTCTAAAACTACTTTCAAAAGACACAACCAGACAAACTAAATTTTTTTTCTAAACTCTCTCCCAAAACAATTTTTAAAAACTACACTCCCAAAACCAAACCAAACATACCCTTAGTCTTTGGCCTTGTAATGTAGTTGAATAATGTATGAAAACAAGTGAATTACATGAATTCATGTAAGGATTGAGCTAGAATTAAAAAAAGATAAGTCATTCCATACATGCATGCATATTTATAGCATTTTGAAGTTGTTTTCAAAGATTTTCTCCATGCATGTTGTAATTCTAGCATAAGTTGAAGAATTCATAACATTTCTCATCAATGGATCACATTTGATCATGTTTTAGAAGCCATAAACTCAAGTGAACACATGCATGTCATGTTCATACCATGTTTGTACATTTCAAGTTGAATTGTTGCATGTTTGACATACTTTGGGCCTTGATTTCATGAAATGATCTTCAAACCATGATATTTTACAAGTTCCTAGATGTTCTCCAGAATTTTGGCCTAAGAAGATGAGTTTTGGGGTGTATGTGAGACCATGAAATATCCTCTCACGTGGATGTTGTAGAGATCCAACAAAGAGAAGAGCTTCACCTCTGTAGATCTGCAATGATGAACATAGTCGGTGCTACCCAACCGGGGTTGCTGGCCGGGAGTACTCCAATGATGAAGTTAATCTTTGAATCAAGAAGTAAATAGTATATATATTTGAAGGGGTGTATGTTCTGTAGAGAGAGATCAGACCTGCTCTTCACTTGGGATGGACCCATTGTAGAGTTTGTTTAGGTTAGGCCCAATAAACTAGTACCTATATTTTTCTGGCTCCCACAATTGCCCCAAAACTTTCATTGTTTTCGGTAGAAGGAATGAGAGTTTTTATTGCCGAGTTATACTGTTCAAATAGATGTTAGGTCATTTGACAAAGAATACATTTGATAAATGACTAAAATGTATGAATGAATGACTGCTTGTATGCTTGAATGTATGTATAAATGTATATAAGTTGATCATAGGATAAGGGGGGGGGGGGGGGTGAGCTAAAACCCATAAAGGAATACAAATAAATCATAACGATAGGTCGCGGTATTCTAACCCTCGGGTACTGGTGTAGGCTGCAGTATTCTAACCCCCGGGCTTGGGTGTAGGCCACGGTATTATAACCCCCGGGCATGGGTGCCGACTGCGGTATTCTAACCCCCGGGCATGGGTGTCGGCTGCGGTATTCTAACCCCCGGACATGGGTGTAGGCCATAGTATTCTAACCCCCCGTCATGAGTGTAGGCCTTTGCTAACGGCATTCTGTGCCGAGTGCGAAGATTGCGCTGTACTCGGAGACTTTTGTTGATTTTAAGTGGCAACCAAGTGCCAATATGGCAAGGACTTTGAATAATGTATCCTGTACCGAACAAGGTGGACGTGTTAATCACCAATAATATTGCTCCGCTTGTATGGAATTGCCAAGTAGATATTGGGCCAACTATTTAATTGCCGAGTTGCTCGGTTTGCGTTTAGTCCAAGGTAGACTTGCCCCATTGCTTTCGAATAATAGGTGTTAGTCAGAAGGAATGTAGATTCCCATTGCCCTATGTTGCAGGGAAGATTCAGCTTTGGTAAAATGACGGCGCGCAAAAATATGCAAACTGTCGACTGCCAAGTGTGTAATGTATTGCCCCAAAATGGGCACTTGCTTCAAGCTGTGTGAAAAGGAGCTGGAGTTTGTAACTCAAGTAAATGTCATTGTAATGTTTGTACCAAGTTGGCCGAGTATGCATGCATATCAAAGGTGCCGAGATGATGATCAGCTAATGTGCCCCAATTGGAAAGCAGAAAATTGACTGATGTCCTAGTGGGTAATTGTTTTGCCAAATAATGTTGTTAGGCGAATAAAGTTACCGAATACTGTGGCCAATGTTGCTGCATAAAGTTTGACAATGCATAAAGTTGACTAATAATGTTGTTTAGCCAAAGAAGGTTGATGCACGGCCGAATAATGATCATACATACTGTTGAATTAATAATGGTGCCAAATAATATTGCCGAGTAACTAGTGTCAAAACATCGGTGTTCGTTTACATTTGGGTCAGTGATTGTGCCGATCGTTTGGTCGGCGATTTTTTCTTAGCTTCGCGGTGTGTCGGCGATTTTTCTTAGTTTTGCGGTGTGTCGGCATTCCTTCAAAGTTAGATGTGCTAAGAACTTGGTTGGCAATGGTTGCCAATTTAGTGAAGTTGAGCTTCTTGTATAACGTATATTTGTTGCCAATTTAGTGAAGTTGAGTTTTTTCTCCAATGTATATTGGCCCCATTGCTTTTGAATAAGATTTGTTATTCGGAAGGAATAAAATTGACTTGGGCCAAAATTGCCAAGTAGGCCGATAATGATTTGAAACACATTACGTGCCCCTATTCGGTGCCGTGGCGAAATCAGAATGAAGCTGAGACAAAGTAGGGTGCTTGGTGATATCGGAATCAAATCTGCAATTTATTTGTGTTTTTATTTATTTATTTATTTAATATATATATATATTTTTTTGCGAGCTGAAATTGCATATTTTGACTGTACGGATGCATCTGGAATGCGTCAAATAGATGGAAAGGACTATTGGAACGCTGTGATTAGACTCCTGATGGCGAAATTGTAGCCAAAATTGAGTTGATGGCTCAGATCGGTTGAGAATTGTGCGCCGCGAAGCACCGGATAACTTCTCTTGCATGGTTTCCTAGTTCGTCGTCCTCAGCAAATTCGATAATTCTGGGCAAACTTCGATCAACCCGCACGACGTCGTTTTAGCTCTGATTTCGACGCGGTTTGTTGCGTTGGACTCGTCTTAATGAGTACTTCACATTGGTATGGTCAAAACTTGAGTTTGACAACTTTGAAATTTCAGTGTTCAGCACGTGTGATCCGTTTCACGACTTTTGACGGACTTGGGTTGCTTCTTGGCTCCTCAGGTTGGTGGGTTTGGACTCTTTGGGCCGAGACGAATCCTGTGGTGTGTTCAGATGTGGACTTCGGCAAGCCGAGATGCTAGTTCTATGCTGAGATATTAGTGCCAAATAAGTTACAACCTTGCTGAATATTGGTGCGGAATAATTGTAAATTGTAGTGAAAGAATGTGCCGAATAATAAATGGTACGGTGTGATTTTGCCGAATAAGTTACAACGTTGCTGAATATTGATGTGGAATAATATTGTAAACTGTAGTGCTGAATAAGAAAAGTTACGGTGTAATTTTGTCGAATAAGTCGTTGAAGCCGAATAAGTCGAGTTGATCATATGCATGCAGCGTTCATAATGCTGATGAATTCTATTGCCGAATTGTGAGTGATATTGGCGAATAATATGAATTAGTAGTGGCCCAAATGGTGCAAGGCTGAATTCTTCGTGCTACAGGTCATGAAATGCAGAATCTTCGATTCAAACTCCCAACTTTGAGTCATTGTATCTCCCTCGTTTGAAGTCCGATTGGCCTCATTTTTGCAGTGTTGGATTCACCACTCAGCCTAGTGTTCATTCCACTATTCAGATACGTAAGTCCACCTCGAATTGGATATCGTTGGACCTCTAAAAGTTGACCAAAAATAAGATTGTGTTACTCTTTTTTTGTTCAGCTCTTCAATGTTGCGGAATAAGAGTAGTGGAGCATGGTTGCGCAATGTAAGTAACTTGGCAAACTTGCTATGGCTAAAGATATTTGTAAACGGGTTGTGATTACTGAAATCAGAAGTGTTGCGGTCCAATGGTCCGTTGCCGAGCTTGACTATACGGTGGCTAAAGCCATTGCTAGACAACCGCTCTTGGAAGAAGTTGACATGGCCGAGTGATATGGTCGTGCTCGGTGAAACTTATTCTCGGCCTTTCATTGACACCGAATGGCTTGCACCTTTTGCCGAGAGAATGTCACAAGTTTGCTTGGTGAGTTTGGAAAATCGGCGGTGACTCGGGGTGCTTCGCGACAGCTAGTTAAGCTTTGGTGAAAGATGTTTGCATTTGTGATCGTCGCCGAGAAGAGCCTATCTTGTTATGGGTGCTAAACAGTTTTGCCTAGATTTTGATCAGCATCAACATGAGCCATTCATGACAATTGAAGTTGCCTCCAGATCTGACTGTTTGAATTTATATATATATATATAAATATATATATGGCCAGTCAACTATCACAATTAATTAAATAAGAATAATAATTTGTTTGTTCTCATAACTCACAGTCCATTCTAGAGAGAGGAAAATTGAAGACCCAGCCTTGGATTCTACAGAAAGCTTTAGCATAGGTACACGTGCATACATGTTAAGAATCAACTTTAAGCTAAGTTTTGAGAAACAAAGAATAAATAAATAAATGGATAGACCCACGTATGAATTTAGCCGAATAACTTTATTGAATTGCCGAAAAGATGTTTGCACCAAGAAAGGTGTGAAACCCATTTTTAGAGAGAGAAAACAGCTACTAACTTCATCTTGTTTTGACAACCTTTCTAAGCAATATTAATATTCAACAATGCTTTGATCAAATCTGTCAACATAAATAGATACATACATAGATGTGTATATATATATACTTGAACTTTAGCAAAAAAACATAATCAGAATGAAAGAAGCCAAAAACCCAGCTGTGGGCCGTATTACTTGGGATTGATTTTGCTTTTGTAGAAAGTGCACTAACCTCAAAGCAACCAATATATGTTTACTTACAGCAGTACATTTGTTGTGTTCTTCGTTGATCTCATTCAGTCGTTCCCACAGACGATGCTAATTGTGAGACCATGAAATATCCTCTTACATGGATGTTGTAGAGATCTAACGAAGGGAAGAGCTTCACCCCTGTAGATCTGCAATGATGAACATAGTCGGTGCCACCCAACCGGGGTTGCCGGCCGAGAGTACTCCGATGATGAAGTTAGTCCTTGAATCAAGAGGTAAATAGTATATATATTTGAAGGGGTGCATGTTCTGTAGAGAGAGATCAGACCTACTCTTCACTTGGGATGCCTCTTCCTTTATATAGATGGGGGGTGTGATATTTGTTTGGGCTGGACCCATTGTAGACTTTGTTTGGGTTAGGCCCAATAAGCTAGTACCTATATTTTTTTTGGCTTCCACAGTGTAGAATTCGAGCTTGGAGCTGAGGAATGCAATCTGGAAATTCCAGATTTTGTACTTTCGCTCGAGTGTCAGATTCTACGCTCGAGCGGCGACCCTGTAATCTTACACTTCCGCTCGAGCTACCAAAAGTCTGCTCGAGTGTGAAATGCATGCTCCCAGAAATTCATGTGTTTTTATAGATCGCTTGAGCGATGAAAGTCACGCTCGAGTGAAGGTCTGAGTCTCACACTAGAGTAGGGTCGAGCGTGAAAATCAAGCAACTAGTACTTTTTTAAAGTTTGCAGACCGCTTGAGCGAAGGAAGTTATGCTCGAGCGGACTTACATTTTGCTTGTCCGCTCGAGCGAGGAAAGCTATGCTCGAGCGTGGACTCTATTTTTAGCAAGTTTTGAAAAATGTTTTCAAATACATTTTAGCATCCTTATTCCATCCTAGGCATTCCTAGGCCAAGATTAAAACACTATAATGAGGATAAGGGCTAGAAACACACTAAGACAAATGAAATAAGTTATGTGTAATCCGAGCGTGTGTTTCAATATATGTATTTGTCATGTTATGTAGGTCACGCGCCTCAAGTTAAGTGAATTTCCTACTCTACTCGTCTATTTGGAGCCACTGGTTATCTGTGAGTAATGACGTAGGAAAGCTATGTTCAAGTTAAATTATTTTTTGTATATGGAATAAGATTTGTCCTATGAATGCTATGTTTATGCACTATGAATGATTGTTCATCTCTGATATATATATATATATCTGACATTAATGCTATGATTCAAGTATGCTATTTGTACCTAGACCGGAGGTTTCTTAATGGAATTGGCACGTTATCTGTACTCGGCTGGATTTTTCTTTATGGAACTGGCAAATTATCGTACCCGGTCGGAGGTTCCTTTATGGAATTGACAAGTATGATCTATGATGTTCTGTATATGATCTGTTAGCGCTAACGGATGAACTATGAATGATCAAGCATGATTCCTGAATTATATATATATATATATATATGCATTGAATGAGATCACGAATACGAATTGGTTCTATACACGGACTTCATTATGGGACATCATTTATTTAACCCTTTACTCTGTTATTATTCACTGGGCTCCCGTTTACTATTTATTTTATATATGTAGGTGATCAGACAAGTAACCGGGCTTAGAGTTGAGGACCTAGCGACTCAGTTTTTGGTCAGCCAGCCTTTGTGCCTCCCAAGGAGGTTCCCAGTCAAGTCATGTTTAGAGGCTGTGTTTTTTTTTTGTTTGTTTTTGTTTTTGTTTTTTTTTTTTTTTTTTTTTTTGTGTGTGTGTGTGTGTGGATGTATAAGACTTAATTTCTTTTAACTTACAAAAAAGTCTTCTGCTGTATGTACATGAAATAGCATATAAATACTGTATTTTAGCTTTAAGATTTAAAATTATCTGTCCCATGTACATTTTCACAGCTCAATGGACAATGTATATTTTATATATTTGCTTCTGCAGCCCCTAACTATATGTTATTCTGTTAAGAGGCCTTTGGTAATCTAAGGATTACTGGTTGGTTACGACGCTAAACCTATAAGAGCAGGTTTGGGTCATGACAGAATGGTATCAGAGCACGTATTCTACTGCATACACGAGTCCATATGAGCTTAGGGTATCCTAGTAAGAAGTTAGGGACATTTTATCTGCATGTGTGGGTGTGTAATAATCTTTATAAACGTGAAAACTAAAGTTGAACCTGAATAAATGAACTTGAAAGAACTGATCAAGATTTTAGTTTTAAGGTTCAAAATTATCTGTCCCATGTACGTTTTGATAGCTCAATGGACAATGTATATTTTATATATTTGCTTCTGCAGCCCCTAACTCTATATTATTCTGTTAATAGACGTTTTGTAATCCAAGGATTACTGGCCGGTTACGACGCTAAATCTATAGGAGCAGGTTTAGGTCGTGACAGAATGGTATCAGAGCACGTGTTCTACCGCACACATGAGTCCATATGAGCTTAAGGTGTCCTAGTAAGAAGTTAGGGACATTTTATCTACATGTGTGAGTGTGTGATAATCTTTATAAACGTGAAAACTGAAATTGAACCTAAATAAATGAACTTGAAAGAACTGAACAAGATTATTCCTCTATTTATTATTACATTGTTCCCTATAGCACTATGGAGAATGCAAGAAGTAATGATACAAGTGAATTCTCATATGCTCGCATGAGCCGAATGGAACAGATGCTTGCAGCATTGACCGAAGCTATGACACAACAATAGAGGTAGCAACCTTTGCCTCCCCCACCTCCATCAACGCAACATGAGCCAGATAACGGTGATATAATCAACCTGACTTAGAAGTTCATGAAGATGAAACCACCAACCTTCGTGGGTGGTATTGAACCGCTGAAGGAAAAAACATGGCTACTGGAAATGGAAAAATTGTTCGAAGTATTTCCTTACTCTGAAACGCAAAAAGTTCTCTTGGCCACTTATTCATTAAAAGATGAAGCCCGGATGTGGTAGTTATTGATTCGGAATGCCAATGAAAACATGACGTGGGCTCAATTCCATGAGATCTTTTATGAGAAGTATTTGCCCCAATGCTTCAGAGATCGAAAAGTATCTGAATTTCAAGAACTCAAACAAGGCAACATGTTAGTGGCTGAGTATGAAGCCAAGTTTATTGAATTGGCTCGGTTTGCTCCACATATGGTGGATACTGACTATAAGAAAGAACAGAAATTTGAAAGTGGTTTGGATTTGGAGATATTAGATCGGGTAGGAGTCCTCAACCTACCTATATATGTGAATGTGCTCAATAGGGCATTAATGGCAAAAGCCATTTTGGCAGCAAAGAACGAAGCTAAGACACCAACAACTAAATGGCGAAGCAAAAGATCCGGATCCAATTTTCAGAAGGGCTGTTCGTTGTTTGCGAACAAAAAGCAAAATACTAGAACTTTAAGTAGTTCGAGCCAAAGTAGTGGGTCTAAGCCAACCTGTACTGAATGCGGAAGAAAGCATACAGGTGTGTGCTATCGTGGATCGGGTGCATGCTTCTGGTGTGGCAAGACCGGCCACATGCTTAGAGATTGCCCAATGAGGTTCGATAATGCAAACCATCTAGTAGCAAGTTTAGCCGGATCTGCTCCTGTAACGAGAACCAATACAAAAACTAATGCCAGGGGTAACACCGGGAATGAAACACTAAGACAAGGAAGGGTATTTTCTCTGGTCCCTGGTGATGTATAGAACACTGACTCTGTGGTGTCAGGTACAATTTCTATTTGTGCTTAGAATGCTTATGTGCTGATTGATTCTGGTTCTACGCATTCATTTGTATCACATGCTTTTTCTCGGAAATTAACTAGACTGTTAGAACCTATGAATTATTTATTATCTGTGTCTACACCGATTGGGGGTTCTATGATGTGTGCTTATATTTATCTAGCATGTGATATTGTAATTGGTGAAATGACATTGTATGTTGATTTACTACCCTTGAGCATTGATCACTTTGATTGTATTTTGGGTATGGATTGGCTGACTAAATACTGTGCCACCATTGACTGTGCAAGTAAATCTGTTGTGTTTAGACCACCTAATATGCCCGATTTTTTTTTTTACTGGAAATGGGGTGGTTCCTCCACCGTTCTTGATTTCATTTATGAAAGCCAAGAAATTGTTGAGAAAAGGTTATCGGGGCTACTTGTGCTGTGTAATGACTGTGTCTTCGAATGGTACCAGTGTGGAGACTATTCCTGTAGTTTGTGACTTTCTTGATGTGTTTCCTAATGACCTGCCCGAGGACTTAACTGATAGGGAGATTGAGTTTACAATTGATGTAGTACCTGGAACATATCCTATCTCCAAGACCCCCTATAGAATGTCAACTTCGGAACTCAAAGAGTTGAAAGTTCAACTCCAGGAACTCTTAGACAAGAAATTTATTCGTCCAAGTACATCACATTGGGGTGCTCCAGTCTTATTTGTGAAGAAGAATGATGGGTCTTTGAGGTTATGTATAGATTATCGTGAATTGAATAAAGTAACCGTGAAGAACAAATACCCACTACCCCAAATAGATGACTTGTTTGACAAATTGCAGGTAGCACAAGTGTAGTCACCAGCTAAAAGTCAAAGCAGAAGACGTAGAGAAAACCGCTTTCCGAACTAGATATGGACATTATGAATTTGTAGTCATGCCATTTGGGGTAACAAATGCACCTGCAGCTTTCATGGACTTGATGAATAGAGTGTTCAAACAATATCTTGATGAGTTTATTGTTGTATTTATTGATGACATACTAATTTATTCTAAAAGTAGGGAAGAGCATGAGAGTCATCTGAAAACTACCTTACAGATTTTTAGAGAAAAGAAGTTATATGCAAAATTTTCCAAGTGCAAGTTTTGGCTTGACAGCGTAGCATTTCTGGGACATGTGCTTGACAAGGATGGCATATCACTGGATCCACAGAAAATTGAAGCTATTGTAGGCTGGCCTAAATCGACAAATGTGTCAGAAGTTAGAAGTTTTCTGGGACTTGCAGGATACTACAGAAGGTTTGTGAAAGACTTTTCAAAACTTGCTATGCCATTGACCCAGTTAACTCAGAAAAATGTGGCGTTTGATTGTAACGATCAAAGGGAGTCTGCCTTCTAAGAGTTGAAGACCAGATTTGTAACTGCACCAATTCTGACACTGCCTAATGGTACTGACGGGTTCCAGATTTATAGTGATGCTTCTTACAAAGGCTTGGGGTGTGTCTTAATGCAAAATGGAAGAGTAGTTGCTTCTGCCTCTCGGCAGCTTGGTCCTCACGAAAGGAATTATCTGACCTATGACCTAGAACTCGCTGCGGTGGTTTTTCCTTTGAAGATTTAGCGACATTATCTGTATGGTGCGACTTGTGAAGTGTACACGGACCATAAAAACCTCAAATATTTCTTCACCAAAAAAGAATTGAACATGAGACAGAGAAGATGGTTGGAGTTGATCAAAGACTATGATTTACAGATTTTGTACTATCCCGGAAAAGCTAATACTGTAGCAGATGCCTTGAGCAGAAAGTCAATGGAAAATTTATCATGTTTGCTTACTGGTCAGAAGGAGTTACTACGTGATTTGGAAAGGAATGAGATTAAGATTGTGATGTATAAAAAAGGCGGGATTTTAAACGCCATTTCTACCCAACTTGCGCTCATTGAAGAGATTAAAGAAAAACAACATGAAGATGAGATTTTGAAGAAACTTTTCGATGAAATTGATTCAGGACCGAGGCTTGGGTTCGTGATTGAAAATAATGTATTAAGATTTCAGAATCGTCTTTGTGTGCTAGATTGTTTTGATTTGAGAAAACGCATCATGACTGAAGCTCATCATTTGAAATTTGCTATGTATCTGGGAAATACAAAGATGTACCATGACTTGAAACAGAATATTTGGTGGCCTAAGATGAAAAGGTCTGTTGCAGATTTTGTGGCTAGATATTTGCACTGTCAACAAGTTAAGGCTGAACATCAATAACCTCCTGGGTTTCTACAACCACTTCTAATACCAGAATGGAAATGGGAGCATATCACTATGGACTTCATTGTGGGATTACCTCGCTTATCTCGAGGTATGAATTCTATCTGGGCAATTGTTGATCATTTAACTAAATCCGCATATTTCTTATCTGTTAAATCATTGTATAATGCGGATAAGTTGGCTACCTTGTATGTTAATGAGATTGTGAGATTACATGGCGTGCCAGTATCTATTGTGTCTGACAGAGATCCTAAGTTCACTTCAAGATTCTGGCAGAGTCTACAACAAGCTCTGGGAACTGAATTGAGGCTAAGTAGTGCTTATCATCTATAGACAGATGGCCAATCTGAACGGACCATTCAAACCTTGGAAGACTTGTTACGAATGTGTGCTCTACACTTTTAAGGCAGTTGGGAAACCTACTTACCATTGGCCGATTTTGTGTATAATAATAACTACCATTCAAGTATCGGTATGGCTCTTTATGAAGCTTTGTATGGTAGAAAATTTCGAACTCCGATCTATTGTGCTGAAGCCGTTATTGGGACCAGACTTAGTGCAAGAAACAACTGAGAAAGTAAAACTGATTCAACAATGCCTAAGAACCGCACAGAGCCGACAAAAGAGTTATGCGGATGTTCGGAGTATGAAGTTCGTGATCATGGGTTCATAAAAGTGACCCCTACGAAAGGGCAAACCCGATTTGGTGTTAAGGGCAAGTTCGCGCCAAGATATGTTAGGCTATATGAGATTCTCGAGAAGATTAATTCAGTAACATACTGAGTAGTCTTACCTCTGGTGATGGAAAACATGCAAAATGTCTTTCATGTCTCTATGCTTCGAGATTATTTGAGAGATCTGCTATATGTGATTGAGCTGACCCATGTACTTCTAAAAGATGATTATACATATGAGGAGAGGCCGATGTAAATTGTAAACCGTCGAATCACAAGATTAAGAAACAAGGAAATTCTGTTAGTAAAGGTTGATTGGCAGAATCATGGAGGAACTTATGCAAGTTGGGAGACAGAAGAAGACGTGATGAGAAGATACCCTGAGTTATTTCCTTTGAATCTGGTGTTCTTCCAAAATGAAGGTAATTCGAGTTTGGAGGACAAAACTCTTTAAGGGGCGAAGACTGTAACAATCCCGACCCATGATTAGCGCTAATTTATGCTTAAGTATGCCTAACAAGTAATTAAGAAGAAATCCTGAGTTAATTACATGTGCATTGAATTATTTTATGTTTATATCTGTTTAATGTAGAAAGATCTGTTCATATTTTTATTCAGTTTGCGAATTGAAGGCCTTATCGGCATCCGATTCAGAAATTGACTTGATTTATGTGCTATTTGAAATTTTTAGAACATTATGGTAGGTTTAATCAAAATTCGATTTAAAACGATTAAATTAGATTAAATTAATGCCCACTTAATTAACCTTAATTAATTATCATTAAATGAGCCCATATAAGGCTTCTTATATGCCTTCACCATTTTCTTTTCTTCATTTCAATACATTTGAGCTCACACACACAAAAGCAAAAACGTGGGAGAGAGAGAGAGAGATAGAAGAAAATTGGGAGCAAAAGTTGAGATAGGGGAGAATTGTTAGGAATTATTGGAGATTTGCAAAGAATTTAGGAATTAAAGCTTCATCATTTGTGCAATCTAGACTCCAGGTAAGAGTTTTAGTCTTTGGCCTTGTAATGTAGTTGAATAATGTATGAAAACAAGTGAATTAGATGAATTCATGTAAGGATTGAGCTAGAATTAAAGAAAGATAAGTCATTCCATACATGCATGCATATTTATAGCATTTTGAAGTTGTTTTCAAAGATTTTCTCCATGCATGTTGTAATTCTAGCATAAGTTGAAGAATCCATAACATTTCTCATCAATGGATCACATTTGATCATGTTTTAGAAGCCATAAACTCAAGTGAACACATGCATGTCATGTTCATACCATGGTTTTACATTTCAAGTTGAATTGTTGCATGTTTGACATACTTTGGGCCTTGATTTCATGAAATGATCTTCAAACCATGATATTTTACAAGTTCCTAGATGTTCTCCAGAATTTTGGCCCAAGAAGATGAGTTTTGGGGTGTAGAATTCGAGCTTGGAGCTAGGGAGTGCAATTTGGAAATTCCAGATTTTGCACTTTCGCTCGAGCGTCAAATTCTACGCTTAAGCGGTGACCCTGTAATCTTGCATTTCTGTTCGAGTGACCAGAAGTCCGCTCGAGCGTGAAATGCATGCTCCCAGAAGTTATGTGTTTTTACAGATCGTTCGAGCGACGAAAGTCACGCTCGAGCGGGGATCGAGCATCCATCGAGTGTGAAAATCAAGAAGCTAGTACTTTTTCAAAGTTTGCAGACCGCTCGGGCGAAGGAAGTTTTGCTCGAGCGGACTCTCACATTTTGCATGTCCGCTTGAGAGTGGACTTTATTTTCAGCAAGTTTTGAAAAAAGTTTTCAAATACATTTTAGCATCCTCTTTCCATCCTAGGCATTCCTAGGCCAAGATTAAAACACTATAATAAGGATAAGGGCTAGAAACACACTAAAGACAAATGAAATAAGTTACGTATAATTCGAGCGTGTGTTTCAATGTATGTATCTGTCATGTTAGATAGGTCACGCGCCTCAAGTTAAGTGAATTGCCTACTCTACTAGTCTATTTGGAGCCATCGGTTATCTGTGAGTAATGACTTAGAAAAGGTATGTTCAAGTTAAATTATTTTCTACATATGGAATAAGATTTGTCCTGTGAGTGCTATGTTTATGCACTACAAATGATTGTTCATCTCTGATATATATATATGACATTAATGCTATGATTCAAGTATGCTATCTTTACCCAGACCAGAGGTTTCTTAATGGAACTGGCACGTTATCTGTACTCGGCTGGAGGTTCCTTTATGGAACTGACAAGTTATCCATACCCAGTTCAGAGGTTCCTTTATGGAACTAGCAAATTAGCCGTACCCGGCCAGAGGTTCTTCTATGGAACTGGCAAGTTATTCGTACCCGACCGGAGGTTCCTCTATGGAACTGACAAGTATGATCTATGATGTTCTGTATATGATCTGTTAGCGCTAACGGATGAACTATGAATGATCAAACATGATTCCTAAATTATATATATATATATATGCATGGAATGAGATCACGAATATAAATTCGTTCTATGCACAGACTTCATTATAGGACATCATTCATTTAACCCTTTACTCTGTTATTATTCATTGGGCTCCTGTTCACTATTTATTTTATATATGTAGGTGATCAGGCACGTGACTAGGCTCAGAGTTGAGGACCTAGCGACTCAATTTTTGGTCAGCCAGCCTTTGTGCCTTCTGATGAAGTTCCCAGTCAAGTCATGTTTAGAGGTCATTTTTTTGTGAATGTATAAGACTTAATTTCTTTTGACTTACAAAAATGTCTTATGTTATATGTACATGAAATAGCATATAAATACTGTATTTTAGTTTTAAGGTTTAAAATTATCTGTCCCATGTACATTTTCACAGCTCAATGGACGATGTACATTTTATATATTTGCTTTCGCAACCCCTAACTATATGTTATTTTGTTAAGAGGCCTTTGGTAATCTAAGGATTACTGGCCGGTTACGACGCTAAACCTATAGGGGCATGTTTGGGTCATGACATCCTTGGAGGAAGCATGTCACCTGTACTTGAAAATGGTTTCCCCAGTAGGATGAGCCAAAACCCAGTAGAAACAGTCTAGCACAATATATGAGATTTAACTAAGATATAAGTGTCAAGTACACATTCAATAATTATGACCAACGTTTATCCTCATCATGAACATTCAATACTGATACTTATATCACGATCTATTTCCATTTATTCATTTCAGGTTAATTCGTTTTACTTCAACTCATACGCCAAGTGTATAATTTTCCAAATAACCCAACTAAGACTACAACTCTATGGTTTTTAGTCAACATAACAATCATATAAATACTTCAATCTTGCCATTTTACGAAAATTTCGTCCGTGGGATCGACATCTATGTATGTATAAGATCTCAGGACTTTCACCCTGGACGCTCCGGCCAACTTAATTTTCTATAGAGTCCATCCCCTATCTCCTCCTAAAACATGGAGTACATCCCTTTCTCCTCCCAACATATTATACATATACAATGTATTCAAAGACACCATCATATTTAATGGCATTCAATTACATATATTCAATGTCTCAACACACCGTCATATTCAATGACATAGTTAAGTAATTAGTTTCAATTCTCCTAATCCTCATACAATTTCTACAACAATCATAGCTATCCTCCATCGATAGCCTAATACAGATATTTCTAAACAGAGGTACAATCTTTGTAACAGATAATTCATTAGATTTCCATAGGTGAGTGATTAAACAAATCCAATTACACCATTCATTCATACATCCTTCCAATTTCATATTCCTCATACCAATTCCATTGTTTATACAAAATAATTATTTGACTCATATTAGGGCAAATTTCTCCCTCTTTCAAATATTGACCCAAAGGCTAAAATCAACTATTTTGACCCAAGATATCCTCATATTCAAGCCCCATAATCAATTATATAACACCACATTGAAACCCCTCTTTCTAAATCATGAATCCAAACCCTAGGTTTTCTCTAAACACCCCAAATCTCACCATATATATATGACAACAAATAATTAGGTTAAAGCTCATAACAAGGTATAGAACATCCCTACCTCAAGTGTAGAAACCCAATGTAGAAGAGGGGGAACTTTAAGAATGACGAAATCAAACTTTAATCGGATGAAATGGAAGCCCTTGAGATGTTCCAACTCTTTATCAAAGGAAGTAGGGTAGAGAGATCTTTAGATTAAGGCGTATTTGTAGAGAGAAGTTGACTTTTAGAGAGAGAATGATTATCTAGGGTGTTTGAGGGAAAAGAGATCAAAAAGTGATGTAAAAATGCTTTACTGCAAATTGATATACGCGAGGCTGGCTCAAGTGAAGGAGTTGTCGCTCGAGCGACCAGACATAATAAGTGACCTCGCTCGAGCGTAGAATATATACCTTCAGAAGTTTTATAGACGCACACCGTCGCTCGAGCGCAAGAAACCTCACGCAAGCGAAGAACACTACCCTCCCAGAATCTCTATAATTTTGCAAAAATGCTGGGGGTTCACAAAGCTCGCTCGAGCGCAAAAAGCCTCGCTCGAGCGAAGAAGCCAAAATCTAGGCAACAACAACTTGAACAACTAGCAACGAACCTGCTCCAAACATGCCCAAGACATCCCAATACTCAAATAGAAAAGGGAAAATAGGGAAAAAGACATTAATAAAAATACCAAACCACAAGATTCGAGTCCGGAATACAATAAAAGTCGAGTCAAAACTGGAATTGCTATATTTTCGACTCGAAATAAATTGCCAATAGAACCAAACTTGTGTTGAACAATTTAAGCCAAAAGATGATTCTCGTAATAAAGTCAACTCAATAAAACCCAACAATAGCTCAAAACCCAACTACTTGACTCTAATTAATAGAACAAAATACACAAAACATAGAACCAAAAATATGGCCACAATACTCATGAAAATCAGTTACTGTTTCCACAAATTATGATGATTTTGATAGAATCAAAGAAGAAAAATCATACATAAACTAATAAAAACAAGGTTCAAACTTAATTTTCACCAAAATTCCCAACGAAATTAATTTTGAAAATTCCTATACATATATATAACCCCCATAAAAATTTTAAAATAAAAAAGTTTCTAAAATTTCATTATGTTTAAGAGATGAAAATCATAAAATAGTCGGACATTTATTGCATGCACAATTCACAAACTCAATATCCAAGTAGTGGAATTAAAATGAGACAAGTCACATTTATATCTTGAAAAACTTATCATTTATGTTGAACGAGTTGCACTAAATCATTTAAAAAACTTTAAGACAAAACTCACCAAGCCACAAACCATTCTCTATAGTGCGTCCACGTCAAAGCCAATTTGAGAAAGATCACCCCGAACATCAGTAAACTGTTCCACAAGTTAGAACTTCTTTTTATGCTATTACTGAATCATTTTTAAATCATAATCAGATTCATTAATTTGCCTCTTTATAATTCATGAAAAGCTGACCCAAATTATTTCCCCCAGTCCCACTCAAAATCAAAAGTTGCATTTCAAATACTCTATTCTATGCTATGCAGTATGCCCTAAGGGAAATAACCCGTTTTTGAATGTACCTCATTCTTAATTAACTTTGATATTTCCACTTGCTCATCAAGTTTTCTATCCAAGTTCTCAATTTGCTATGTCAAGTGCCTCTTTGTTGCCTGATCCAAAAAATAAAAATAAGAATAAAATTAAAAATAAAAATTCCACTCACATTTGCCTAAACCCCCCAAAAAAAATTAGAACAAAAATAACACAAACACTTTGACACAAATCAAAGATACAATAGTCTTTTCCTCGTATTGGGTTCTTTTTGTTATTGTTGTTGTTGTTGCTGTAAACCTTCTTCTCATATTGGTTTCTATACTGCAACTCAAACCCTACAATTCAAAGTTTAGGAAAAAACAAAAAAAGAAGAAAGCATCATGTTGAAGATAGTAATAGTATTGATCTCCTATGTGCAAGGACTTTAATATTCATCTCTCTCTCTCTCTCTATCTCTCTCTTACACACATACACACAAAACATTTAAGTTGCATCACCTAAGACACCTACCAAACATCCTAGAAGATCACTTCTTTTCCTGCTATAGTATATATATATCATGGGCTCAATATAGTTGCAGACTCTATCTTATTTATCGTTCTCTATAAGAAGGAACATCTGTTGACTACATACCAGACCCTGATTCAGAGTCTGCAAGTGCAACCTAAAATGATTGAACTTCCATTATTTCAACCTACAAACATACATAACAAATTAGCAAAATACAAAAAGAATTTTCACTTACCCTTTTCTTTACCACAAATCATGTACTTAGTTTTGAGTTATGAGATTGTTAATTCAAAAAATTCTAGAAAAAACATCACACAAATTACTAATAGTTTGAACGGAGACCATTTTATAGAAAACATAGTACCAAAATGGCCAATATAAAAGATTGAACTCAACATTCAAAATTAGCACAAAAAATCATAAACCTGTAGACGCGCCCTTGGGCTTCACTCTACAGTTCGGACTCCCTTTTGTCGTTGCGGTTCTTAATCTGAACCAAAGAGTCCAACTCTGGCAAATTGTTTTTGAGAAAAATAGATTTTTGAAAGAGAAGTGCCAAACATGGACTGCTTTGCCAGATACAGAGTCGCCACCTAAATATTTTATTTTGGAAAATTTAGAAAACCCTGACTTGGTGCCAAAGGCCATGTGTCCGTCATCACCAAAGTTGCCTCGGCTCGGGAGCTTGGGTACGATTGGGGAAGGTTAGCTATGAACACCCCCTCTCGCCCGGTCCGAAGACCGGTCTCTACTAACCGTGATATCCGTTTTTGAAAACGTTATGCGTTCTTATTCCGGTTATTAGCCTAGAATTACTACGTTGTGTGCACAACAAACAAGTATAGACCAAATCGCCTAAATTGGAACAAAACATTTCATGTTTATTTTGAAAATGGTTTGCTACTCGCAAGTAGGCTAAAATGAAGATTTTGCCACCCTTAAGTGGGCTTCAGAGAAGATGGTTTTGCCACTATCTAGTGGGCTTAAAACTCACAGTTTTAATGCATTATCCCAATTTAAGCAATTCAACCTCCATCCACAGGCATTCAAGCAGTTATATCACATAAGCAACTAGCCTCATGGTAATCATGCTGTCATGGCAACACTCACACGCATGTAAGGATGCTAAAGCATAAAAGCTTACCTAGTACTCCGTGCCAAAATAGAAACTAGTTAGTAATCATGCGTGATCCTAGCTCATGTTAAGATGGCTAATGCAACACATGCAAGATGCAACTAGAATAGGCTCGGCTATCCTAAACATGACATATGGAATGCTACAAATAACATATATTCAATTGGAATTGAAATATAATGCAGTTAGCATGATGTACAGAGCCCGGTGCATGTAAACAAATGCATGGATGCACGCATGCATTGCATAAGGTATGCTAATTTAAATATGTCATAATCTACCATTGTAAGCAGGTAAATAAAAGGGGAGAAAGACGTGGGATTGGAAGACATGCACACACTCACGCATGCTTATTACAAACACGCCCTCACACGGAGGGATTAAAAGAATATACAGTCCCAAATAGTACAGTCCGAATACAGAATAAATTATTACAAAAATTCTAATTATCGAATTAAATCAAATGTAAAAAGAAGAGGGCCTCAGCCCTGCCTCGAGATGCGCGAATGGTGCATGCTCGATCCGTCTTCCCCGGAAAACCCGCACCATATCACTGCCGTCTCTGTTTTCACTGTCCTGCCTCTCCAAAGACTGCCAAAGTCCCAGAACACCTTCTATGCACACTGCTTCACACAATCGGCTGAATGAAATGGCCACCGGCCATGTAAAATGTCCATCGGCTGCTCATGAGGTCATCAGCCACACACTAATGGCCGGTCGGCACTCTATACTGCCGGTCGGCAGAAAATTCCTGCAGAAGACAGTTTTTGACAGCAACAAGGACAGACAGTGTATGGCATGGAATTTTAGGCATATGTAAGCACGGCCATGTTTCCTATCATGTATGGGACTCAATGAAGCATGGCCCTTGGTCCTTGGGCCATCAATTATGCATTTTGATGCATGATGACCTAAGAGACCAAGATTGCAATTCAATGGAAATGTATGCAACACACAAATGGGGACCAAGACCCTATCATGTCAAAGTCAAGGGCCTCGGTGACATGAGAATTGAGATGTGTTTTGTCACTTAAATACAAACACCTCTCATCTCTCACACTTGGTTTGACACCCCAAACCAAGTTATGCAATGCATCTTATGCAAACATGGCTCAACAATGCATCCTAAGGCTAAGAAGCAAGGCATGTCAAATGCAATGCAACCTATCATGGCAAGTATGTAATGCTAAACATGCAAGATGCAAATGCAATGCAAACAAGGACAATCTAAGCAATAGGATCATCATGCTACAACACCTAGTGAAGCAATCATGCAAGGAACATGAGACAAGCATGCAATAATGGGCTTAAACCATAAAGGGGCAGACCTTAATCCACTCCAAAACAGTGGCCAAAAGGTGCCTAAAACCATGGACAAAATGCTCAACCAACATATAAATCAATGGGCTCAAGATTAAGGCACAAAAGGGAGCATTCAACTACCACTTCCAAGACCACTCATGGCATGGATTATTAGGCCAAAAAATAGAGCTTCATGGCATCAAAATACACCCCAAAATCCAATGATATGGCAGCCCAAATGCTTAAACATACACGCATGCCCAATGATCACCCTTTAAGGCACAAGATTACAACACTTCAAAGCATGAAAGAGATGACAAATGGAGGCATATAAGCATGGTGTAGGGACTGAAATAGCATGTTAAATGATTCCAAATCACCTAACTAGCCTAACCAATGCATGTTCATGGGTCACAAACTCAAGGCTTACAAGCCATAATGCAGAGCAACTTCATCAAGCATGCCAAACATGGCAAAATCAGTGGCCAACAGACCTAAAGCATGGCAAATCATGACCAAAAGCTCTAATAAAATAAGCTAAAACATGAGGATATACAAGGTTAAACACATGGCACATTTCTAGGCAAAGTTGAGCATTACAAAGCAAGTATAAGATGTATGCTAGGGGGTACAAATTCAACCAAAAACAGAGATATAACATGATCCAAAACACCCAAAAAAACTCTGAAATGAAGCCAAAAACAAGCAAGCATGCATGTTGCCTTTTAAAACCAAAAAACCAAGGTAAAGAAGGACAAAGGGGAAAGGGGTGTCCCTCCCCTATACAAGACTTCAAACCCTCTCCTTTACCACTAAAAATCCACTGGATTTTAGTGGTAAAAGGAACCAAACACACAAGCAAACAAAGTCTCACAAAGAAAGCACCAAAAGGGCCAAATAAGGCCTAAGAGGGTGAGTTTGAACTCAAACCACAAAATGACCTCAATGGAAGTTCTTAAGCACAAAAATATAAGACTTTTTTATGTTATACACAAGACCCAAATCAGCATACAAGACAGGTAGAAATCTAGTGCAAGTTTGGGGAAACTAAAGTAAAATGCTTACCCTTGAAGAACACCTCAAGAACAGCCAATCCAGCCACCTTCTATTGATCAAAATCAGTCCAAAAGCTCAAGAATCAAACCTCCAAGCCTCTCAATCTCGGAGCAAGGTGTAATGGTGTGTGTATTAGTGCAAAAGTAAGGTTAAAATGCACTTTTAGGCCTAGAAACACACACAAAAGAGGAGAGAGAGGGAAAATCTAGAGAGAGGAGATATATGACAGATATATAGATACAAAAGCTCTGGTTTTTGCTCAAAAAAAGGCTAACCCCTTGTAAAGGGAGAGGCATGATGCTTATATAGGCAAAACAAAGCCAAGAAACTTAAAGGCTAAGCTAAAGAGAAAGGGTCAAGGGGTGCAAAGGGGTTTTGGCTTCTTAGAGAAGCTAAGACAGCTGGCCAAGCTTCCCCAAGAAGCTTGGCCAAAAGGGGTCAACCTTCTAGAAGGTTAGGGGGTTCAAAGGTTCACAAGAGTCATCCCCGCGCATGGGGAGTGGTATTGGTGCATTCTAGCCATGCACCATGCCCCAAGGGGTGCAGAAGGGTCATCGGCCAACCAAATAGTTCACCAGCACAATAAAGTGCCGGTCGGCCAAACATGGTGCCGACCGGCCATTGTTTTTAAGAAAGCATGGCCGGTGGCTCACATATGCAGCCGGTGATGGCAGGGGAGGGCCGGTGGGGGTGTGTGGATGGCCGACAAGCCATTCCCTGCCCTTCAAGGCAAAAACACAAGTGTTTGGTGCCAAAACCGAACACGGAGCAGACGAGTCAGGAGGTCCTGAGGCAAGGCACGCAACCGAGACCTCCGGGAACTCGAGACGAACACAAACATGGATAATCACCGAGTGTCCAAGCGGTGACGTCCGAGTCTTGAGGACGGTCAAAAATGGGGTGTCTATAAAACCCACTAAAAAAAAACTAAGAGTTCAAAAGGATTTATGTCAATTAGACCCAACAAAATTAATTATAAACCCATCAAAATTAATAATAAACCATCAAAAATACCAAAATACCCTCACCCGTATTAGTTTTAAATCCATTAAAAAAACAAAAACAAAAGGATACAAATATAAATAGAGAGAGTTCTTTGATACTTACCTTCTGCCGATTAGGAACCTGATGGATTGTTGGGTGAGTGATTTGTGTATTTGCTTTGGCAATTTCTTCTTATTGTGAATCTAATCATGCTTTACATCGTCTTAATTTACAAACAAACGAAACCCTAATTTTTTTGGCGAATTAGAGAAGATTACAATTTACAAAATATAGAGTCTTGGAGAAGATTTCAGATATAAAGAAAGGGAATAAAGAAAGGGAGAAAAGAAGAAAAAGAGATCAATCAAAGAATAAATAGGAAGAGTAGATACTGTCACTGTCAAAGATCAATGAAAATCGATTAGATGAAATCCTCACAGAGTAATTGCCGATTGTCGATGTCTCTAGGTCCTTGGTGATCGTCAATGTCGACGCTCACCGCCACCAACGTCACTGCCTATCATGCCTCTTGCCGTTTGTCGTCTTCAAAGTTTAAAGAGAGAAAGAGAGACGAGACAAGTGACAAGAGACAAGAGATGAGATGAGGGTTCTCATTTCTTCTCTGCCTTTCCAAAACTGAAGACACATTTATATATACTAGTTCAATGGCTTCCACTCTCTCTCTCTCTCTCTCTCTCTCTCTCTCTCTCTCTCAATCTCCTAGTATTGATTTGTAGAAATAGACATAGTGTATAGAAACAGGAAATGAAAATTTCTTACTTTTTGGTGTTTGGTGCTCGAAATTTTCATTTTGGCACACTTTGTTTTTCGGTCGTATCTTTTACGACAGTAATTGCATGTCGTGGAAAGTATAATATTTTAAACGGTTGGCTTTTTGTGCTCCGTAAAATGTTTAATATTTTTAATAGTTGGTGTACGCGTGTGTGTATAGTTGATGTATTAACGACATGCCATATGCATGTCATAAAAAGTTTTATTATTTATGGCTAACATTGTAAGCCGTAAAAAAATTATCGTTATTAGCATTGACGACCTACGCAATAGATACGTTATGGTTGGGAAATTATTTATGACATGTAAAAAAAATAAGTCGTAAAAGTGAGAAACTACGCCTTACATTTTACTGCATGTCATTGATGTGAAGCCTTAAAAACCCAATTTTGTTGTAATGTTTTAATTTTATCACTTTAACCCCATTTTTTTTTATTTATTTCTTTCAATTTAAATCATTAGCTTATTTTCGTTAAGTAAAATTGAAAGAAAAATAATTTTGTCACTAAACTCGATAGCATTTTACAAAAAAAAATGTCTAAAATATTCTTTTTTATTGAGTTTAATGGCTAAAATGTCAATATTTCTGTTCATTTTACTTAATGAAAATATACAAATAGTTAAATTGAAACAAATAAAAATATTAGGGTTTGAATTGACAAAAATAAAAATTTAGAGTTTATTTTGTTATAAAGGTCAAACTTTAATTTGTTTTAATTTTTTGCTATTTTCAATTTCAAACCAAATGTATAAGCAGTCCGATTCAATCTCTACACGTGAATTCTTTTTCCCTCTAAACTACTTATGAATGGTCGTTTCATTTGGGAAAATTCAAGCATAGATTCGTCCTGCTGATCCAATGAATTTTTCTATAATTCCAAAATTTTCTTCTGCAATGATTTTGTAATATTCTATGTTGATTTGTAATTGTTAACTCTGGTCACTAGCTATACCTAAGCAATTTATAGCATTGTTTATTTGGATATTATAAATATTCAGTGAAAACTATATCAATTTAATAAACTCACGAGCGAACAAATAATGAACATAAAAAACATAAACTCACGAATAATTTATGAAAAACATAAACAATCACAATGCACGAACTCAATAATTCACGTAAATGATAAGGTTTTTATTTTTTGTAAATTAATGCAAAATAACATTAATGGTTTTGGATCTAGTTGCAATGGCCTAAAATTCCGATGGATGCAAAAGAAAAACCAGCGTGTCTGATGGGTGTTTTATATATTTTATGATTTGAAAACATGTAAAGCATTTTCAGATTAATAAACTTTAATATATGGTTTTGTTTGTTGTTGCCAAGTGAGGCCAAGGGAATCTAACCCTGGCTTACCTAATTAAAACTTTATATTTTAAGGCAATGATGTTTGATTTAAGTTGCACATCAGCTTTGACTGCATTTTATAGCAAATTCTTTGTCTCCAGTGTCTCATATCTAGTAGCTGTATTTATCCACACATTTAGCAGCCATTCAAATATCATTCATCTTTTTAATAATTTGCAGGGAATAAATTATTAGTGTTATTTTCTCATTACAGTTTCATTTATTTATTTTCCTTCCATTGAATATGAAATAAATAAATAACAAAAATAATTGAAAATTATTGTAAATCAATGGAATGCAAGTAGTTTTATAGCTTGATGATAAAAAAAAAAAAGCAGTTTTATTGTTTAGTTTTACTTGCACGAGGCATGTCCCATTTATATGCTATAGACTTCATTCTCTTAACAGCTCTCTACATTGACTTTTACTTTTTGTGAGATTAGTTGGCATGGACATAAATAAATAAATAAATAAATGAGCCTATCTGCTTCGCATGCACATTAAAATAAAATAACACACCACGAAATTATAATTTTATTATTGGACAGATTGAAAATAAAAAAAATCATGTATATAAATATATATGTATGTATAATATGATATATATATATATATATAGAAAATAAATTTAAATATCATAGAAACAATTTCTAATATGATGAAAAAAAAATTAGTACAAATAAAAAAAGAATGCAAGATGAGAGAATAACAAAATATATATCTTTTTATGCTAGGGGATCATTATATGTATGAAATGATATATATTTTTAAAATACTATAACAAATAATTTTTTTTTTTTTCACAGAAACAAGGGGTCATACCCACATAATCTTCTTTTAATCCCATTCCTGCTTGGCATGCATATTAAAATAAGGCCCATCTGCTCTTAGGCAAACAGGTTGAGGTTTTGGACTTTAAAAAAAAAAACACACACGCGTGCATACAAAAAAACACAAAGACACAAAACAAAAACAAAAAAAATACAAAATACAAAAAAAAAAAAAAAAAAAAAAAGAAGAAGAAGAAGAAGAAGAAGAAGAAAGAAAAAACCGCATGTATGCTTGAATCTGCTATTTAAAATATGAGAATTATATTTATTCTTTGTATGACTTATATTATATTACATTTAAATTTACATAATAAATTCAAATTATAAATAATTTTTTTAATACTTTTTCTGAAAAAGGAATACATTTAACATAGCACACGCAAAAAAAAAAAAAAAAAAAAAAAAAAAAAAAAACTTTAGAGTAAGATCTAAAATTTCAAATTTGAGTCACTCTTAAGGGATCACTAGAGGTAGAACTGATCGTTAGCATTAGGATCCCATGATTAGTCAAGTTGTGCACAAATTGTCCTAAACAATTGTTTAAAAAATAAATTTTCACAAAGTACATCCTTAAAAAAACCATAAGGTGTACACCATATTACAACATTGATAACATTTTTACATCATATCCTTTCACAACATAATAATAATGGACTAAAGTTTCATTTTAAAGGTACACACCATAAATTCGCTTATTTATAACTTTACTACAAAAATAACATAACAAATTATATACATTCATAATTTTTAATACAAAAATTAATAATTTTTTAATAATAAAAAATTGTGTACACAGTAACATTTTCCTAACGTCAATGGTCTGAGTGGCAATGTCTAAGCATGTAGGTGATTAGGAGACCCAAGGAATATTGTAGATCTATTTATCCATCTCTTGCTCCATTTTAATCTAAGCTCCTTCATTTTAAAGCAATTTAATTATTAGTTGTTTATCACAAGATCGAACCAAGCCTTATGGGATGTCACAAAGTTTGCAATTATCTCAGTGTGGTTGAAGAATAAATTATTATCCAGACATAATCAATCTCCACAATTTTTTCTATTTGGGGATTAAATTTTTGTTTTGAAAAATGCAAGTTCATGCATGGATGACTGTCCTTTTCAAAAGAATAACATCATTCAAAAAGTCTAAACTATAGTAATTTTTGTAAATTTACTTGTAAATCTATGTATTGCTCAGTTGTTAATTTTATGATCCAAAATTAATTAAGGTGTGCGTCAATTGGTTTAGACATTAGGTTATAAAATTAAAAATTATATGTATTGCTCAATTCTAGTTCTGACTGGAGTAAGATTATTAAAAAAAAAAAATTGCAATTTAGTCAAACATGTTACATAAAATAGATCTACTATTCTAAATTATATTGTTTTAATTTTTTTTTTTATTTAAAATTATTATTCTTGTGACATTAGTTGGGTAACACACATGCATTGATGATATATTTTTTTTATTTATCAACAAAAAAAAATTTTATTGATGAAAAAAGAAATACCACATACATCAATAAAAAAGATGGATGGTCAAGCATCCTAGCAAAGTAATATGATCTCAACTAGGTTGACACCATAGAACAAGTCCAATCATTTGTAGCATCGCTTCAAGTTGGTGAGCAACCAACCAAAACCAGAACAAAACCCACAAAATACAACAAAAAAATATCATTTCTCCCCACCCCTCAGTAGCAACATTACCCAAACACACAAAATCCAACTACTTGCAGTAGAACATTAACAGCGGCATCACAAATAGATCAACAACCTGCATCTACAACAGGTTCACCTGGAACAATAACAACCACTAAAACATTAACAGCAACATCACTAACTGATCAGCAGCCTTAATGTACTACAGAGTCACCTGGAACAAAATCTGACCTCATGTAGTTTGAAAATGATTTCATTCACTGAGTAGGCCAAACCTGAGCATGATGCTACTTTGATCCACAATGCAATTATCACTTTAACCAGATCACAAAGATCATCTAAGTTAGTGATGTAGCACGAAATGTGAAATAAGAATAATCTTAAAATCCGTCGATTCAAACAAGAATACTGGAAGTAAGATTTTTCTCTAGACTTGTTGATTCACAAAGAATACTGAAAATAAAGGCTCAACAATGGTTGATTCGCAAGAATACCCAAAGTCGGATTAAAAGAGTATAAAACTCGAAATACATTAATTCTTAAAAACTGAAGAGCCCTAAGGCTTACACCCATTATTTATAAGCAAAATATAGACCTAACTTAACTAGGAAACAACCAGAATTGGAAAGATAAGGAAATTACCAAAAATCTAAGGAAATATAAGGCAATTACCAAAAATGAAACTATGCCAATAAAATAAGGAAACTACTATTTTGATCACGCGAGATTGCATGCTACATCATCTTCCCCTGGATGGAGAGAATTCGCCATCAAATTCGCAGCCTCGTCAACGGAGTTGTCACCTTGATAAGGAATGAGGTATCTAACGTTGAACACGTCGGAAGTACGAATGTGACTAGGCAACTTCAAACGGTAGGCATTGGAATTGATCTTCTCCAAAATTGCAAGGGGCCCAAGTTTTTGTGTTGCCAACTTGTTATATTCACCTGCTGAGAACCTATCTTTTGTAAGAATTGCCCACACAAAGTTGCCAACTTCAAATTCTACCAATTGACGTTTCTTGTCGGCAGTTCGCTTGGCCATTGATTGTTGTAAATTGTACTGGGTCAATTTGTGCACCTCCTGAAGGTTGTGAATCAGATCTTCTGCTTTCCCATTAATGCGCTTTAAATTTGGCATAGGTACTAAATCCAGCGGGGCCCGTGGTTGGTAGCCATAATTGACATAGAAAGGGCTAAAACCGGAACTTCGATTTACAGAGTAATTATAAGAAAACTCTGCTTGGTGCAATTTGTGATCCCATGATTTCAGATGATTCGTTACTAAACACCGTAAAAAGTTTCCCAAAGAATGATTGACAACTTCTGTCTGGCGATCTGTTTGAGGGTGATAGGCGCTACTGAAATCAAGCTTTGTATTAGCCAATTGCCACAGACATCTCCAAAAATGACTAAGAAATCGGGTGTCTCTGTCAGATACAATGGACTGAGGAAGCCTATGTAAACGATAGATTTCTCGAAAATACAATTGGGCTACATTTACAGCATTCGTCGTCTTTTTGCAAGCAATGAAATGGGCCATTTTTGAAAACCTATCCATGACAACGTAGATGGAATCACAACCTCGCTGAGTACATGGGAGTCCCAAAACAAAGTCCATACTAACATTAGTCCATGGTTGACTGGGTACTGGTAACGGCATGTATAACGCTGTATTTGTTCTTGATCCCTTGGATACTTGGCAGATGCAACACCCGTCCACAAGCTTGGAAATTTCTTTTCTTATAAAAGGCCAAAAGTAAGAACCAGCCATAAGCTGCAAAGTCTTGTCGAGCCCAACATAGCCTTCTTCATGCAACTCCTTAATAATTCTCAATCAAAGGCTTGATGCAGGCACACATAATTGGTTGCCTTTGAAGAGGAATCCGTAATGGAGAAGAAAGTCCGACCGTTGACCTGATTTAACTTCCGCAGTAATACAAGAGAAATAGGGATTAACTGACAATAGTTCTTGAAAGGAGTCGAATCCAAGTACCTTATTTCTCATAGAAGTAAGTAAAAAAGGAACGGCGGCTGAGTGCATCAGCCACTTTGTTTAAGGTCCCTGATTTGTGTTTAATAACAAAGGTGAATTGCTACAGATATGTTGCCCAATTGGCGTGCTTCGATGAAAGCTTGTCTTGGCTGTTGATGTGCTTTAAAGCATCATGATCAGAAAATAAAATGAATTCACTTTGGGACAAATAAGAATACCAATGCTTTAGGGCTTGGATAATGGAGTAAAATTCCACATCATAAGTGCTGTAGTTGTCTTTGGAACCGCTAAGCTTCTCACTAAAGTATGCAATCAGTCCACCCCCTTCGCTCAAAACAACCCCAATGCCCACTTCAGATGCGTCACAGTGTAGCTCAAAGGGTTTAGAAAAATCTGGTAATATAAGGACTGGTGTTGAAGTGAATTTTTGTTTGATTTACTGGAGTGCTTCTGTCGCTGTCTCTGTCTAACAGAATTGGCCAGCCTTCATGCAGTCCGTAATTAGGGCCATGATGCTACTGAAATTGGGAATGAACCTCCGATAAAACGAAGCCAACCCATAAAAGCTTCGTACGTCGTAAATGTTTTTTCCGTATTGGCCAATTACGAATTGCATTTACTTTGCTTTCATTAACTGAGATGCCGTCTTTAGATACGATATAACCGAGGAACAAAACAATATCTGTTAAGAATGAACACTTGTTGGTACTAACATACAATTTCGCTTCTTGCAGCACTGATAGAACCTGGCGCAAGTGCTAGAGGTGCAATTCATTATTAGCGCTATAAACCAAAATATCATCAAAATAAACAACAACAAACTTCCCTATAAAAGACCGAAATATTTGGTTCATCACACCCACAAAAGTACTGTGAGCATTAGATAAACCAAACAGCATGACTAGCCATTCGTAAAGCCCCTCTTGAGTTTTGAAGGCTGTCTTTCATTCATCACCTTCCCGAATCCGAATTTGGTGGTAACCACTTTTCAGATCCAATTTGCTAAACATAGTTGCACCACTCAACTGATCTAATAAGTCATCCAACCGAGGTATGGGAAACCTATATCGGATAGTGATCTTATTAATTGCCCTATTATCAATGCACATGTGCCACGAACCATCTTTCTTCGGGGTTAGTAGTGTAGGAACGACACATGGACTGAGGCTTTCTCAGATGTGTCCCTTGGCTAGTAATTCCTCTATTTGTTGGCGAAGTTCTTCATGCTCTTTTGGACTCATGCGGTAGTGGGGTCTACTTGGCAAATTCGATCCTGGAATCAAATCAATTTGATGTTGTATGTCTCTCATGGGCGGTAACATTAGAGGTAACTCCTTGGGAAATATATCACGGAACTCTGCAAGTAGAGCCTTCACAAGCTCATGGATCTTACTCTCTGCAGCACTATCTTTTCCTACTAGTACGAACATCATTCCTGTTTCAGCCACTTCCTCCAAGAACCAGTGCATAGACAATAAGCTAAAACTCTTCTCGGTGGCTAGCTTTGGTGATTCTTCTCTATGAGGTTCAAGAACAATGTGGATCTTGTTAAATACAAAGGAGTAAGTGCTTCTTCGTCTATCGTGTAATACGTCGCGATCAAATTGCCAAGGCCTTCCTAACAAAATATGACAAGCATCCATCTGAACCATATCACACCATACCTTGTCCTTGTAGTTAGAACCAATAGATAATGAGACTAAACAATGCTTGGAGACCGTTACCTTTTTGCCTTTCTAAAGCCATGACAGTTTGTATGGGTTGGGATGTTGGCTTGTACTTATTCCCAATTAGCGTCCTCCGCAATGACATTCTCGCAACTTCCAGAGTCAATTACGAACTTGCACACCTTTCCACTAATGGTACACGTGGATTGGAACATGTTTTGTAACCATCCATTCCCTTCAACCCCTCGAGGTGTAAAGCAAGCCCTGCGCACAACTAATAGAAGACCATCATCGCCAGCAACTCGTTTTTCCTTGTCATAACTACTAGCCTCGGGATCGTAGGTAGGATCTTGCAAACTTTCATCAGTCCCATCTTCGGCAATCTCTTCGTTATCTATAATAGGCCCTTGCTAACCTGATCACTTTTTCTACAATCTGTCGCGCGATGACCAACTTCCCCATACTTGAAGCAACGCATACCACCACTAGTAACAAGGTTCCTGTTTAACTATCCTCCTGGTGGTTTACCAGCCGTATCAGATTGTGTGGTGCCCCACCTTGCCCTTGGTAGATTCGTACTCGTATACCAATTCATTATAGGTAGATTACGGTTGCTGCTAGTGTTCCCACTGGACCATCCAATACCTCATAAATGACGCTTTGACCTTTTCTCTAATTGTATAACCCTCTGGTGTGCTTCAGAAATAGAATAGGGATCAAATAAATTCAGGGTATCTTGATGTTATTCTTGCAATCCCCCGGTGTACTTGAAGACAAGTTGGTCTTCGTTTTCAGCAAGGTCATTACGTGACACCAATTGATAAAACTCAATGGTATACTCCTCTATCGACTTTGTTCCTTGCCATAAATTCTGCAATTATTGGTACATCATGCGTGTATAGTTATGAGGAAGGAACGCCATACGCACATGTTTCTTCATCTTCTCCCAAGATGAAATTTTACTTTTTTCTTGTCTGGTTCGAGTTAACTTTGTTTGTTGCTACCATGCCGCTGCTCTTCTCCTGAAGCGTGTGGCTACCAAGGAGACTCGTTTATTTTTTAGAACTTCCTTGAAGTCAAGAACCTCTTTGACAGCAAAAAGCCAGTCCAATAATTCTTCGGGTTGAACATTGCCTTGAAATTCAGGGATGTCAATTTTTAGACCTGTTTCCCACTGACGTGAACCCGCCTCCATACCTTGTCGAACCCTTTCCCTACGGAAAGTTCCAGCAAAAGGGTTGTCTTTTGCCTTCCCTATACTTTCTTTGTCCTCCATAAACCGTGGGTTTGGATGTAGTTGTCGCTGTTGCTGTTGTTGCAATGCCGCAAGTTGCTTGGTCAGGGCATCAATTTGTTGTTGCATCTTTACGGTGTCAGCTTCATAAATGTCATTCATGAGACGCCTCCTTGGTGCCATTGTAGCCTAGGCTCTGATGCTGTGACGAGCCCGATCTCCAAACTAGTATATTATATTATTTAAAGGAGTTTAATTACATGATTATGTGCTTGATTGTGTGATTACATGTTTGATTCTATAATTATCTGTTGATATATGGAATATCTGTTTAAATTGATAACTTAGAGTCAGAAAATTGAAAGCTTAGATGACTTCAGAAGCATAAATTGACTAGCCCAATAGGCTAATTGGAATATTTAGAATTTTATGAAGACTTCAATTGAAATTTGGTTTGGATCAAAATAATTAGAATAAATTGATTGAATTAGTTAGAATTAAGCCTGATTGATTAATCCTAATCACCATTAATTAGGCTAACTTAATCACATCCTATATAAGGCTCTAGCCAAGCTTATGAGCTCATTTTGTGTACACAACTCAGCTGAGAATTAAGGGAGAGGAGAGGAGAGTTCAACATTAGAGAGTAAAGAGGTGAATTGTAGAGAATTGGAAGGAGACTCAAAGATTGGAGCCATAACATACTTGAATTCAACACTAGGTATGACACTCAACATTAATTCATGTAGATATGGCATAAAGAAGTTGAATTCCTCTCATTTTTGTGTTCATTGGCATGTCATTGAAGAAAAAGAGCTATGAATTTCAAGAAATGGAAGAATGAAGTTGAATTACACATATGCATGCATAATTTGAGTTTGAATTCATGGAAATCCTGCATGCATGGCACATTTCTACCTTAATTTGGAGGATCCTCCATGTTTTCATGCTTCTCATACCACTTGATTATTTTTTGAAGAGATATGCATCCAATTTGAACTAAACATTATTTTACAACTTGAAATTGAAGTTAATGGTTAAGAATTTGCCATGATTTTGAATAAATGGTTTCAAATAGAAGTGTTTTCATGTTATGTAGTGATTCACCATGTTTTTGTATCAAAAATGCAAGATTTAAGGCTTTGAATACCATGCTTGATCTTCAATTGCGATTCGAAATTCGAGTCTTGTCTGCTTTCGGCGGAGAAGCCCACCCCCAAGCGTGGAATCCAAGCCCCCAGAAGTTTCCGCAATGTTACAGTCCGCTCGAGCGACCAAAGTGGTGCTCGAGCGAGGACCCTTTTTCTTCAGTCTTCCACTTGAGCGACAGTCGAGCGGGAATTTCATATATCTAGCACTTTTACAGACCGCTCGAGTGACGAATGTCACGCTCGAGTGACCACCCTTGTTTTTGAACCTTCGCTCAAGCGTAGGAAGTTGCGCTCGAGCGGAGACCCTGTTTTTAGCAAAATTTTACCAACTCTTTTAAATGCATACTTGCATTCTCATGCCATTCCTTGCATTCTTAGGCACCTTTTTGGACACATATATCATACAATAAGTTAGAGACGCACAAAGAGAATTGAATTGGAATGAAATGGAATTTCATTTGTACCTTGTTATGTGCTTTGTTTAGGTGGATGTCGAGGCTAAGTGTCATCGCAAACCACTGTGAGTAATAACCTTATAAAGATATGTTCTAATTATCTTTACTTTCGAAAATGTTATTTCTATCAAAATGGATATATGATTGATTGAATGAATTCTCAAATGATTTAATGATTGACAACATGGCTTGTTGAAATGTTATGAACTTTAATGAATGAAGTTCTATTTGAAACCATATTGTGGCATCCATTGAATATAGGCCCTTGCCTGGGGGTAATAGTACCATGGCTATAGGCCCTTGCCTAGGGGTAACAATATCATGGCTAGAATGATACGTCATCATTGGAACGAAATTGTCACTTCATGGATGTACCATAGATAATAGTACAAATGGCTTTTATTGCCACAAAGAGATGCTTTTATGACTAATCTAAGTGATAATAGTAATATTGTCAAACTTCATTTATTTAACCTCTTTATTCTGTTATTACTCATTGGGCTTTAGCTCATTATTTATTTATATATGTAATTGTAGGTGGGCAAACAGAGCATCAGGGTTAGATAGCCTCGAGTTGACCTGGGTCAGCCTTTTGTGGAGCTTCCAAGTGAAGTAGCCAGGCTTGTGTGAGCTTGTCAAACCCCTTTTGTGTGGATTTATGGTTTTGTATTTGTCCATAGTTGGGGTTCTATCTTTGTAAGACATGAATTGTACTTATGTTGGATGTATATTTGAATCAAACTTTGTTTAATATATTTGCTTTCCTCATATATGCATAGCTCAGTGGATGTATTCTATAACATTTTAAATTTTCGCTAAGCCCCGTAATTGGTACTAAAAGTTTATTTGTATGGAGGCCGTAGGTAATTTATGATTACTGGCCGGTTATGACGCTGAACCTATATGGGTGAGTTCAGGTCTTGATAGATACCAACTGATGCAGCACAAAATGTGAAATAAGAATAATCTTAAAATCCGTTGATTCAAACAAGAATACCGGAAGTAAGATTCCTCTCTAGAATCGTTGATTCACAAAGAATACCGAGAATAAAGGCTCAACAATGATTGATTCGCAAGAATACCTAAAGTCGGATCAAAAGAGTATAAAATTCAAAATATATTAATTCTTAAAAACTGAAGAGCCCTAAGGCTTACACCCATTATTTATAAGCAAAATATAGACCTAACTTAATTAGAAAACAACCAGAATTGAAAAGATAAGGAAATTATAAAAAATATAAGGAAATATAAGGCAATTACCAAAAATGAAACTATGACAATAAAATAAGAAAACTACTATTTTGATCTCGCAAGATTGCATGTTACATCAGTTAGTCTGGATATTATTGAAAATACAATCATTCCTTAACTTCCACATGCATTGATGATATGCCACCCAATTTTCTAATCAATTGGTTGGGTAACACATCAAACGTGCTATACCATACCACCCAATCTTCAAGTCAAGGCAATTAAGATGTTAGTTGGTTTATTAGAATAGAATGAAATAATTATTTTATTAAAATACTTTTTTTATATTTAATTGATTTAAAAATATATTATAAATTGAATAATCATTTATGAGTGAATGATGATTCCATATAAAAGTTTAAAATAAGATTATTTTATTTTATTCTATTCATTTCAATAAATTAAATAAAATAAAAGGTTCAAAATGACTGATTTAGAATTTGGATACATTTTTTATACATAATATAAATTTTGTTTCACATAAATTTTATAAATTATGTATATTTTATTCATATTCATCAAAACATAAAGTACAATCACATCTCTTAAGATTTAGAGAAAAGAAGACGAATTACATAACAATCCCTATAGTTTGAGAATCAAGTCATTTTGTCCTTGACTTTTGAATTGTGATACATTTGGTCATGAATTTTAAATCTTATTTTAAATAAGAACAATCAAAGATATTTCATTTACAAACAGTCCATTTGACATAATTACACTGACTTCCCTATTTTGGGTTGAGCTTTCCGCACAGACTTAGTGTAAAATAGCCCACAGACTTAGGTCGAGTTTATAGACAGGCTAGGCGCAACTTTATTATGTCAACTAGGACCGAGAGGCACTATGGGCTAAGTCGAGCTATGGACCTAGGCCACATTCCAATGACCAAGACTTGGATTATATATAGAGAATATATGAGTTGGGCTGACCACAAATTAGCCTAAGCCAAGTTTCGATACAATATTCAAGGATTTGGTCAATCCATCAGGAACGTCGCTCTAATTACTTGTCCGAACAACTTATGGGCGTACTTCCTTTGAGAGCTGCCATCCAAAGTAAGTCCCTAAAAGGAGTTAGGCTTGGTGCCATTACAAGGAACTACATGTCAACATTAGCCCTATGAGTTGGATAAAATTGTTGGGGAAGGGTTTTGTATCACATAGAAGGAAACAAAGTGATCAAATCTCTGATACCAGTTATTAGAAATTAACATTTCCTAACCAAGATCGGTGAGACACGAAATAACAAACAAATCACACACACAAAAACACAAGAATTTACATGGTTTACCCTAGAATAGGGCTACGTCTACGGCTGCTGCAATTTTTCATTATGATCAGGAAAATATAACTTTCTCTTTTTTTAACCTAAAAGAGGCACCTCCTCATCTATTTATAAGTATAGAATTAGGGAAATACGGAAGCACGTGAGAATTACGAAAGTACCCAAAACCCCCCATTGGACTTAGTGTTTGAGTGAACAGTAGAATTGAGTGAACAGTACTTATCATGTTCCATAAACCCAACACACACTTAACAAAATTGTATATTCATCAACTCAAGCATTATAATGACCTGAGCAAGGGGATATTTGAAGTACTTTACTCTAGGTGCACCTTGGAGAGCAAAGCAAACTTGTCTACAAGAGGTAACCATTATCTTCATTGCAAGAACACTTCATTCTCTATGCACTTACTTTTTTTTTCTCTACATTATTTGCCCTTTACTTTTTTCTCAGAATGCTGAGCATCGGAGGAATTTTCTAGCCAACCGATTGGGCAATTCTTATTGTATTCCAATTTCTAAATAGTCCAAATTGGTCACGGAGCTGTAAATCATTCAAATGGTTCGGGATCACTCTTGTATAGTATCTATGCAATCAATCTCAAAATTTTATCATTCACAAAAATTAGGATAAATTACGCTTTGCCCCATTTATGTTTGATTATTTTTTTACTTTAGTCCTTAAAGTTACCCCCCCCCCCTCCCCAACTTTGACTGTTCTTTTTTAAAGTGTTTTTTTTTTAATTTATTCCTAAAACTAATTTATATTTAAAATTAGACAGAAAATGTTACGTTAACTATCACATGACATAAAAAAATATATTGTTATTTTGAAGTTTGCATTTATGTTAGATGTGTGAGTTATATATAATAATAAAAAATTATGCCACATGGCTTTGAATTTGTCATTTTTTGTCTAATTTTAGACATAAGTTAATTTTAAGAGTAAATTGAAAAAAACTTGAACCATAAAGTGCTAAAGTGAAAAAATGACTAACATGAAGGGACAAAGTGTAATTTACCAAAAAAATTATACGGGTAAATAATTAATACAACCCTTGAGATTTGTTTCAATTACGAATTGCCCAATTTAATTTCAAAAATTACAACTCGCCATTCAAATTTCTAACTGTTTAATAATTAAACCCTTTTATTAATAGATTATTAAGTCAAATAACAATTTTTAATAATATCAGAAATATATTTTAAATAATAATTATGATAATTTTATTATTACATAGAAGAGTAATTAGTAATTTAATTTTTTTTGTTAATTTTGTTCAATAAAATTCTAACAATGGAATATTTATAATTTTCAAAACTACAAAGATAATATTTTAAACAAATCTTAGGAGATATATTTATAATTAATTTAGCCAAATCATAATGAAAGCAAATTTCAAACTTTCTAGTAGTCCTTCATGTGTTCGGGGATGCTGCTGTGAGTTAAGCATGTCAGCAACTGCTATGCTTTAATATTATGCCGTTTTGTTGGTTCCATTCCAACTCTCACTTTTCTGTTCCAAATTCAGGCTCCGTTTCGTAAGGAGGTTTGGGGCTATTTTAGTTACAAAAGACAAAATAGTCTATTTTAGCCACAACAAACAAAACATCACATCCAACGCATAATCATTATACTATTCTCTCACAAAAAAAGCCAAAAAAGCCAAAAAGTCAAAAGTCCTTCCCAAACTAAACTATTTAGTCCAGGCTAAAATAGCCAAGAAAGTCAAAAAATTAAAAAGCCAAAAACTTGTTTCTCTCTCAAAAATCCTTTTCTTTTTTCTGTCCTTTTGACTCCCTCGCCCCATCTAATATAATATAATATATAAACAAATATTCATACAAAAATATATATAGACTAATAAAATTTAATGTGAATTTTTTATTTTTAAAAAAAATACTTAAAAATATAATTTTACTTTAAAAAATTGATATTATCACATCATTTTTAATATAGTGCTATTCAAATGCTATTCTTGTAGTATACAAAAATTCATTTGAGAAAATACTATTATGTGCACTCCTAAATGGGTGCATATACTAGGCACTTCATAATATTACAAAAATTCACAACTTTTACTACACAATAAACATACTCTTTTTTTTTACTATGAAAAATAAAACTTTTTGCTAATCATAAAAAAAAATGTATTTTTTTATCACGTAGTGACATAGTTTCGTTATTTGTAATTTTAAGATACACATTATTAATTTGTTGTTCATAACTTTTACAATAAAATAGCATAACACACCAAAAAAAATAAAAATAAAAAATCATAACTTTTATTATCAAAGGTTATAATTATTTTTTGCGATGTGCCTTTTTTAAGGATGCACGTAGTATCCTTTCCCATTGATTTGAAATTGAAGACGGTCATACTTACATTCTTTTTTTCCTTTGATGCTAAAATGGATAGGGTTGAGCAAAAAAAATTGTAAATCAATTTGATTCAGGCCAAATCACCTGATTTGATTTATTTTTCTCAATGGTTTGGTCTTAGGCCTTGTTTGGGTATTCCCAAATAATTCAAAAAGTCAAAAAGTTACTCAAAAAGTTAAAAAGTTGACACCATTCATCAAAAGTCAACAATTACGGCTGCACAACTCTCAATTCAAATTTTTCTCTAAAAACTAATTTTCACAATTTTTTATTACACATTTTTCTATAAAAAGTCAAAAAGTTAACCCAAACATCTATATTTTCAACCTCAATTTTTTAGTCAAAAAAGACAAAAAGTACACTTATTTAATCTTTCCAAACTTGGCCTTAATCTTAAAATAGACAAATTATATTTCACAGTCCGATTCATAATTTTATAGTTGTGATTCTAGTTTTAACCTGAATTGAACCATTAAAATATATGAATAAAATGATATCCATAAGTGTTCTGTTTTAAAATAAAAAATTCATATTAAATTATATCAATTTATATAAAAATTTATAATAATTTTTTATTTGTATATTACTCATATGCGTGTATATACGGGAATTAAAAGGAAAAAAAGAAATAAATTATGATTTTGAGAGAAAAAAAAAATTAAAAATTAGAACAGTAAAGTGAGAATTTAAATTGATCTAATAAAACGACACATTATTGAATCACTGCAGGTGCTGCTATGAGTAACTTCCAGCAGCATCCCCAAACCCGTGTTGTGCTTCAGACGATGAAATTGGTGACGCATTGAATTAGATCATCGAAATTGTGTATAGCCAAGTAGTTGGCGATCCCCTCCCTTTGCTCCTCCCTCAATTATCCAGTTTCCTTTCCAAATTTTTTATTAATTTGTGCTCCCATCATGCTGTTATATGTAAAATTTACTGATCACAATAATATCATCAAATTACAGAAAATTAAGACACAAATTTTGATTTGAAGAATTGGAAACTAATAAATTTCACATCATGAAATAGCAAACCAAATTAATTTGCTGTGTCTATTATTCATCATTAAACAAGAATAAATAAATAAATAAATGAATGAATTAGTATTGTATACTTTTGTAAACCTTTACATCTTAACTAAAATCTATCTCCAACATATATTTTTATCAGACCAAAGTCGAACAAGACGATGTAGTAGGATCATACAAAGCAGGAAGCAAGTACTTCCTCCCATTCTCACCATTCGCATTGTAACTAGCACCCGTTGTGGGGTCCACCAAGAGATCCCCAGGGTAACCCGGATAGGCCCCCTTGCCATAAATCCCAGGACAAGCCGAGGCAGCTTCAAGCGGCGCACCTGCCGAACCCTGGTAGTACCCATTTCCGAATGGGTTCGTGACTGTCCCAGCCAAAAGGCTAGCCAGGTTAATGACCATACCATCCAGACCCACATCGTTGTTGGGTGCGACCAGGGGTGGAGTCTGTGGTCCGTACATGGGCTGGTGGAATGGCCAGGCGCATTGACCCGGGCACTGAGTCACCGAGTTTCCGACCCAGATGTAGGGGAACTTGTAATTCCTGCCCTTAATCTGGGAAGTTTTGGCAGACCCATGGGTCCCACACCGACTCATACAGAACCCATCAACGGTGACATCGGAGGCAGTCAAAACAACGTTGACGGTGTGGATTTGATCGGCCTTGGATGCCAGCTGTTTGATCTGTTTCTCTGTGAGCGACTTTCCAAGCGAGTAGTTCTCATCGAGTATTTGTTTACCTAGAGAGAGTGAAAGAGAGGAGGGCTTCTTGGAGTTAGCGAGGTGGTAGTAGTTTTGGGTAGTCTTCCACCAGGTGGCAACCGATGGTTGGGTTTGAGGTGGGGAAAAAGACAGGGAGGTGACGAAATCAGAGATTATGGCCCGTTGGGTGGGATTGAATTTGCCGTACCAAATGAGATTGATTGAGATTTTGCCAGAGAGAAGAGGGCCGTGGTGGTATTGAAGGAGATTAGTCTGATCTTGAACCAGCTCAGTGAGCTTTCTTGAGGCAAAGGAGACATGGAAGAGAGAGACAACAAAGACAAGTTGTAGAATGAAATGGGTTGATACAAGAGAAGCCATTTTTTGACCTTGAACACAAATAGTACGTTTTTTTTTTGGAGAGAGACAGAGTAGTTACGATGGTTTGAGTTTGTGTGATATGGAGATGTAGAGATGGTGCCTATTTATATTGGGACTTTTTGAACAATTCTGTAGAATTTTTAGCGATGTGCATAGTGACAGGAAAGGGGTGAGAAAGAGCTACACAGCTGTCTATGTGCGGATTACTAGCTGGAGCCATGTTTAAGATATGTATAAAACTAGTGATTTTTTTTTTTTTTTGATAAATTACCAACACACCTGTTAAAATTTATTTAAATTATAAATAAATAATATTTGGTAGTTCAATGATTTTTCTCCCCGAATTCCCCTAATGTCCAAAACGACATCGTTTTGGGTATTAGTGTTTTTTTTTTTTTTTTTTTTTTTTCATCTGAAACCGATCTGAGAAGAAGAGGGAAAGAGGGAGAGGGAGAGGGAGAGAGAGAGAGAAGAAGAGGGAAGAGCGGTGGTCGCAGTCTCGCCTCCGCCTCCTCCTCCCCTGTTATTAAGGGCCCCTCCAGTCCTCCTCCTCCTTCTCTCTTCTCCTTCTTCCTCCTGATTTATGCTTCTAAAAAAAAAAATAAAAAAATACAAAAACGGTAACGTTTTTGATAAGGGGGATTCGAGCTATGTAGCTTTCGAGCTACGTAGCATGACTGATTATAAATTATTTTTGTAATTTTAAAAATTTTGTTATGTCCCTTAAGATTTTTAATTTCATAAAAAATAAGTCTTTTTATTAATCATCAAGTTAATTAATAATATTTAATGATATTAAAATTTTATTTTAATTAATAATTTAGATAATTTTATTATTATATAGGTGAACAGTTAAAAATTTTAATTTTTTAATTAATTCTGTTAAATAAAAAATTTTGACAGAAATGTATTTATAATTTTCCAAACCATAGAACAATTTGTATTTCAAACAAACTTCAAAAGATGTATAACTAATTTACGTTTTTATTTTTTATTTTTTATTTTAAAATACCAATAGGAAGGAAGGAGATAATATCATTATTCAACAACATATTTCTACATGCTCAATAACTATTATTCAATAACATTTTTTTAAGTGAGTGATTGTGTGGTAAAAATTAAATTTATATAGTATGTGATTTATATATAAAATAAATCTGAATCACAAATAATAATTCTGCATAATTTCAAATAATTAAGTCAAAGTTCATAGTATTGTTGTAACTATTGAGCCCAACATTTACCCAAAAAATACCAAAACTAATAATCACTCAATATAACTCGTATAATGAGAACAATCAAATATATCGAACTTCTTTCATTGGATTTGAACATGTTTGGGAACTTGGATTTGGGATTTTTTTTTTTTTTTTCATTAAAAGACAAACTTTTTGTAAAATAAAAAAAAACACATCCAAACAAAATATCACATCCAATCCTATAATTATTTTATTTTTTCTCTCATAAACATTACATCCAACCACAAAAAAACCCAACTATCTTCTCAAACACTAAAATTTTTTTATCCAATAATATCCTACAACTAAAAAAAATTTACATAAAAACTCATTTCCCAAACACCCACGTAATTTTAGAGCATCTCTAATGTTTATTATTTTTTTAATTAAGTTTGAGTAAAAGTTTTTTCTGATATTCGCGTTCCAACAGAAATTTTAATTTTCATCAAAGCATCAGTCGATCAGGAGGACTATCAGGTAGATGTCCGGCCGATTGACTGATTTGGTGTAAATTAACCACAACTTGCAAAACAATTTTGTAAGAAAGAGATTGTTTGGGAGAACATCCGGGCGAGCGTCTAACCTAACAGTCCACTTACAAATTTGATAAGAAAAAAAAATAAGCATCGAAGAGTCTCCAACACGTGATATTACACAATGAAAATTTTACAGACTATATAATTGTGTTAATGCAAGCGAGAATTTCAAATTAGCTGGAGTGGAAAATATATATATATATATATATATATTTTCTGTGAGATGCACGTTTGTCTTGTATTTGGTTTAAATTTTTTCATATGTTTGGTGTAAATTTTTATTATGTATCAGGCTTACACCTAAATTCCTCTTCCTAAATATAGCATTGCATATTTTCTAATTCTAAAAGGATCAAAATATTATATATATATATAAAAAGTAAGGGTAAACTACTAATATAGGTACTAATAGTTATCATCAAATCCTATTGAAAATAAATCTTGGTAAAATTGTCGCTAAAAAATTTTTTTTGTAACAATTTTTTGCGTACGTCGCTAAAAATTGACAATTAGTGACTTTTTTTTCTCATAATTTTTATAAATTGTCTCTAAAACTTACAATTAATGACATTTTTTTATGATAAATTTTTTTCATAGGACCTACTAGACAATAAGTCCACTTATTATGACCTACACATAAGTATCCCAAAAAGTAATTAAATATAACAGTTCAAGTAGTTCAAATGATATCAACGTACTTTTTTTTTTTTTTTTTAATTTGTATAATTATATACTTCATAAAAAAAAATTTATATAATAAAGCAGAACTGTTTTTGAAAATATATAAAATATATCAGAGATACATTTTATTTAAAGGGCTGAGATGATTCCTAATCAATATCTAATGGTTGAAATGAATTTTTTTCCTGCCCAAACATTTCTCTCCCTGACCTTCCCATATACCCACGTCTCTTTCTCATTCCCTCTTTTATCTCTCTCTCTTCCCCTTTGTTCTCACATCTCCTCCCTATTTCCTCTTTATCTCTCTCTCCCTCTCTGTTCTTCTTCTTTCCTACCCTCCCTCTTTGCTCGCTACCGCCGTTGCTCTCCAGTCCTTGATTTCTGCCTCTCGAACTTGGCTCACAAGGTAAGATTGCTAATTGTTTCAGTCCTCCATTTCTGCCTCTCCCCTTCTCTCTCACTCGATTGCCTCTCCCCTCTTTCTTCTTCTTTCTCTGTTGGGTTGTGTCTATTTTTTAATTGTTTCAGTGGCTTCAAGTCACAACCCTTCCACTCCCTGCTCTCAAACTCGGCTCGCAAGGTAAGTTTTTTTCTCCCACTTCAAACAGGTTATTTTAGGGTTTTGTTGGATGGTTCTATTTTTCAACATTGTTTGGTGGCTGTGTCTGTTTCTCTCTCTATTTTTTAAACAGGTTGTTTTTCAGCATTATTTGGTGGCAGAAATTGTAAATAATTTATGAAATTGGACATCGCAGTTTCTTTCTCTCTTAGTTTTTTTTTTTTTTTTTGGGTGGTTGTGTCTGTTCTTTGTGGCTTCAGTTCTTCAGTTTTTTCTTACAGATTTGGTTCTATCTGTTAGATTTTTCTAGGTTTTGTTTTTATGCCTTGAATTTTTGGTCAACTGGTGATTATTAAGTTGAATTGAGTTGGGTTAATAGGGTCAGCTTAGATCTGGTGCGATTTGTAATGGACAATTGTGATTTTGATTTGAAGTAGATACGATGAATTGTTTATATTGATTTTAGTTTGTATGGTGAATATATTTTTTGGTCAATTGGTGATTATTGGGTTGAATTAGGGTGGGTTGAAATTAAAAACCTAAATATTTGATAGATTAGGGTAAATAGTAGGTTGGTTCTGTTTTTGATTAAATAAAATGATCATTTTTTTGTTTTCTAATTTGTGGCTGTGTCTATTCAAACCCCAAAACACAGGTGTTTCAGTTCTTCAGTTTTTTTTGCTTCCAAAGTGATTTTTTGGCACTAGGTTAGTTAATTTTGTTGTAATGATTATCAAGTAAGCTCTGGTTATTTGTGAATATTGATGCTGCTTGTGGAATTGAATGTTTAATTGTTTGTTCTGGGGACATCATAGCTGAGGCAATGTCATAGATCAGATTATTTGTTCTCATTAAAGTTCAGATTACCTAATTTCCCTCATACTTTTGTTTCCTATCACTACAAGAATTAACACTTTTGGCAACAAAAAAATTGGTCGCTAAAAGTCTATTTTTGGTCGGCAAAGGTTATCTGCGACCAATTTTTTTGGTCGCTACTTTAGTCGCCAATTGAGGGTCGGCAAAAGTAATTCGCGACCAAAATTTTTTTTGGTCGGCAAAAGTTGGATTTTGCCGACTAAATTTTTGGTCGCTAAATATTTAATTACCGCGACTAATTTATTTTGTCGCCAAAACATTTTGGTCGCGAAAAGTCGCCTTTTGCCGACCAAATTTCTTAGTCGCCAATTGACACATTTCGCGACCAAATTTGTATGGTCGCCAATTATGACATTCTGCGACCAAAATTAGTTTGGTCGCCAATTGTTACTTTTCGCGACCAAAACTGTTGGTCGGCAAAAGTGAGTTTCCACGACCAACAAAATTTTTGGTCAGCAATAGATGTATTTTTTGCGACCAAAACTCTTGGTCGGCAATTGTCATTTTTTTCGAAAAAAAATTATTTCGGAAAAAAACTCTTGGTTCATTGCGTCCTCAGGGAAGTTACGCAGAGCGTGTATAAGCTTCTCAAATGGTAGCTTTATCTGATCAACATAATCAATTCTCGGTATGAGCCAGAATATTACAAGCTATTTTTTCTTACAGAGAGATGTAGTCATCAAAAACTTACTAAGTCATCCTGGCAGTATTTCACCAGGGCCAGACAAACTTTAAAAACAATTTTGACACCCTGGCCCAAAAGAAAAATGTCAGCTTCCATACCCAAGGGCAGTACATATAAGGAACATGCAATAATAATTAAGATCACTAACCTGGTAGAGAAAGACATCCCAAATTCGAAGAGCCAAATGGAATGGGAAAGAGTGAAAAAACAGTTATGAACCACTGGCTTGCATACATGCTAGGGTTTATCATTTCTTGCGTAAAATGCTCTCCGACATTTGGCAAGTTCTCTCTTACTAAACTTTCAAACTGAAAAAGGTATTGCTGTACCAGAGGCAACCCCACCTACACACCAGTAACAAAAGACAACATTTCTCAGATTTCTGGAATGCATTTAATAATGGTCACAAACGGGAAAGAAAAAAAAGGGAAGAAAAAATAAATAAATAAATAAGGCTTAGACATGATAAGGAGCCAAACCACTTTAACAGCCATAAAAGGACTCTCAAATGAGTAGACATCATTTAGCAAAGAAAATGAGACTAAAAAAAATTTTAAAAATTAAAAAATATATATATATCATTAAATCTACCCTATCCTTCAGTGGCGCACCCAGGATTATTGTAAAGTGCGGGCTACATTATATACAATCAAAAATTATTTACAAAATTTATTTTATTACATTTATCAAAGTTTCATATACTAAAATATTCATTTTTATAAGCATAAAAATTGAACATTATCATTAAATTTGCAAGTTAAATTTTCAACATAGATATTTTAAAAAATAGAAAGTATCAAAATAGGATTATAAAATACTTTTTACACATTGCACAAAATAAAAAATAACATACAAATACTTTAACACCAATTTCACCTATAACCAAAGACCATTTTGATAGTTACCAAAGTCAATACAATAACTCATAACCAACACCACTTTGAGATACAATTAAACATTATAATGGGACGTAACCAATTTTGATTTAAGTCAATTTTCTAGCCCCACCAACACAATGGTTCGTAATATCAATTTAAATCATAACTTGTATATGATATACATGTGTAGCATCACCTTCACTAAAGCTTCAAACAATTTGGGACTTTAGAAGAAATGTTTTTTAAAAAAAGACGAAAGAAATTGAGGGGGCCAATTCTCTATAAATTAGAGACTTAAGAGTAAATATACCATAGTTCATTAACATTTTCGAGATGTTTGCAGGGGCGTGGCCCCCCTCGCCACCCCTTATGTCCACCTCTGGCTGGAATAGCATCTCCAGAAAAATTGCCTACTAGCCTCAGAAAAGAGTGATTTATGAGCACTCTCCATTATTTGTTATTGAATACATCATCCACAAGCAGGGGGTAAGACAAAAATATGAAGAAAATAAACCTTTTTCAAAACTTATCAACATATTTTCTCTACTTAGGACCAGGTTTAGAACTACAAATTTTCTCTATCAAAACATTTTCCAATAACTGTGCTTTCTTACGCTATTTGACACATTCAAGGCCTATTGTCATTTTATTGACCAAAGAGAAGAAGTTGTAACAACTAAATTTAATATGTTCTCAGACTAAAGAAATTACCAAATATAAACCCTCCATGGGGGCATGGACAGTTCCTTTTAGCAATGCAACCAATAACCAAAATGCACCTTCTTCACTCATATAAAGAAGCAACAGACCAGCTACAAATCCCATTCCCTGGTAGTCAAGAAAATTTTGTATTATTCAGTATTCTACAAAAAGGTATATAGAAGAGTGATGGGATATAAAAGATACAAACCTGAACATAGCCAACATCTCTGTCAAATACAGAGTACACCTTTAGAACATTATAGAGAGACCTTTGACCGGGTCCATGTCTCTGCTGGAAGAAAATATGTGAAGGGAAGGTACGAGACATATCCCAAATTATATCAAGTTCTGAAGCAGATGTCTCATATATCACTAGTTGCTGCAGCAAAGGAACAATTTTATTGGTATAGCGATAATAAAAGAGTGTGAAGAGGGATTCCAGCATTGAATGGGAAAGCAACATAATATAATTATAACTCTATTAAATTGAAAGTTTGAAAGAGACGGGGGACATTGATCACTGTCACATGTCACCATAACCACCCATCATGTGAGTTGCTTCAATGAGTCACACACGCCACGTCCTTCCTCACTTATGATGACCTACCAATTATCAACCCACCACCAGAAGTCAAACGAAACCCCAAACTAGAGCTGTCAATTTATTGTAGACCACCCAGAAACCCCTTCTTGAAGCCAATGAGCGCAGTAGCCCGGTGAAGAACCCAACCTCTTTCTACCACTGACACTTGGCTCCTCCCATAACCACCAAATTCAAATGACTTGAGTACATTTACTTCCATAATTGACCAAGCACACAACTCTCTTTGTTTCATCTCCTTAAACATGAGGTGTCACGATAATTAAGCAATACCATGGCATATAAGTAAAGTAATATTTTAGATGAGAGAAAAATATGTGATTACCTCATAAACCCCAGGGTTCATCAGCAAGTGGTCGCGGCTTCCTGAAATTAGCTGCCAAACAAGACCCCTCAGACAATCAGGAATTCCTTTTCTTATGCGTCTTTTTACAACATGAGGTTTGCTTCTAACATAATGCTTCCAATCACTCCCTCCAACGCCAATCATTTTCCTCCATTTTCTAATCCTTCTTTCCTCCCTAAAAAGTGCCTCATTCAGATAAACAGAAAAACACATAAAGCATATATAGAAAATTTATATGATAATTAATCCACCCAAACAAAATGCTCAAAGTCAAAACAATATATTTTGCAAGAACAAAGACATCTAGAAGCTCAGTCACCTAATTCATTGCTAACAATAATACAGTTAAAATATTTTCCAGGCCAGAAAAACAAGAAGTCAGTGGGCAAGGGACATAGAAATAAAGCTGTGGCAGCTAAAAGAAAATAATACTCAAAATATGGTATAAATAAGACTTGTCACTAGGAAAAATCATTACAATACGGCCATTGTTCCAATCAAATGCTTATATTCACAGATTTAGCATCTATGCAAACAATCACCAAAAATAAAAACAGAAAAGTATCAAATATGGAACCAAGTGCAGAGGATTTTGTTTGACAGCATACAAAAGATTCCACAGAGAAATTTCATACCTCGCATACTGACAGGCTGACCTGTTCTTGGTTAAACCATCAGGAGAATCATTAAGTTCTTGAATTACAAATCCAAATCTGTCAACTCTCACATGTGGAATTGGTATTGGTTCATAGTCATCTATTTTCTTCTTTTCCATTCCACTATCTCAGACAATATACTGCACCCCAAAAGGCCAAACACACCAATACGGTTCTCCGTATAATATCCATCCCTTGGCCAAATTCTAAATTACATAGCACACAAATCTGCAAGGGGAAAATGAAAATAAGTAATATCGTTTGTTCATCATAATAACAGGCAGTCGAACATAATCCGAGGCAATGCGGAAAGAAGTCCAACCAATTGATAAAGTTATCGAATTGACACAATGTATATTAGCACAACTGTGACAAACACATTGGGGAAAGCTGTATTGACAAGGAGGAGATACAAATAAACCCATGAATTTTTCATGTACATCAATGCAAGAACAATCCAAGATAATAGAACAAAACAGGGAGAAAACTAAGGTATCCTTGGAGAAATATATCTTCAGCATATGCTAGTAAAAGACAAAACAAAAAGCCCAATTCACCAAACACTGTTATTTTTTTATAAGCATAAAATAGTAAAAGAAAACTAATTTAGCTTAAGCATAAATTTGTTTATTTTTTGATAAGTTGGCTTAAGCATAATATTTAACATTCAAATTTATCAGATTTTGCTCAATAAAGCACTTCCAAGGATTGTAGTAGTCTAAAATTGCTCTAAAACTTGAAAGGAAACTAGTTGCTTAGGAGTTGAATCGATGTATCTGAAACATATGTCAGCAAGGGAAAAAAATTACATAGATTACTATTCAAGGCACATAACAAGAAATGGGTCTCTTTCAAAAAAATTAACAAACACATGGAGTGCATGAATAAGTCCACATGGTTCTGCCAAAATATCCCTCGCAAAACCCAGTTGGGTAGGCCAAAAATGAAGTTCATATGCTAACAGAAGCACATGATGACACCCCCATTTGGTACATACCCAAATCCCCTCCATTGTATTGTCAATTACCCATTTCACACCATCTCAAAAAACATAAAAAAAAAAAAAAACACATTCAAACTGGGAACAATGGACACAATTGCTTTTTTGTCAAATGAATTCTATAGTTGAAACTCCAACAACAGAACACAATTTAGAATCTGGGTAAAGATGTGAATGTTACCAGACCAGATATATATAGAGAGAGAGACAGAGAGAGACCGAGGGCAAAGGCTAGAGAGGGAGAGAGCGAGAAACAGAGAGAGAGAGACAGACAGACAGACCGAGAGGATGCGGCGGCGGCGGCGGCGGTGGCGCTAGCAGTGGCGTGCGACGTTGGTCTGAGATGAGGTGAGATTGGGTGAGGATCTTCTAGAAATGAGGAGTCCATTAGACAGAGGGCGATGGCGATTTCCGGCGGTGGCCATGTGCGACGGACGTGAGCAATGGTAGTGAGGAACTTCGGTGAGCTACATAGAGTGGGCACCGATTGAGAGAGGGAACACAGAGAGAAGGAGAGGGTAGACCAACATAGACACAGAGAGCGGGCTAGATACAGAAGAGACTAGGGTTTTTTTTCTTTTTTTTTTTTTTTTTTTTTTTCTATTTTCCTTGTACAAAACGACGTCGTTTTAAAAATGGCGACCAAATTTTTTTGTCGCAAAAAAAATTCAATTCCCGCCTGGACAGACTTTCAAATTTTCCTCCCAAACTTTTGGCGACCAAAAGACCATATTAGTCGCAGAAAAAGTACCTTCGCTGACAAACTTCTTTAGTCGCCAAATCTTAATCAACGGCGACTAAAAATATTTGTTGCTAAAAATACTCATTTCGCGACTAATTTATTTTTGGTCGGCAAAATGTGACATTCCGCGACCAAATTTGTAGTTGGTCGCCAAAAGCATATCAACTTCCGTGACTAACTCATTTTTGGTCTCCAAAATGTGACCTTCTGCGACCAACACATATTTGGTCGCTAAAAATATTGATCATTCGCGACTAATTAATATTTGGTCGCCAAATGTCATTTTTTTGCGACGAAAATTTTTTTGGTCGGCAAAAGTGGTCGCAAAATGTGTAAATTCTTGTAGTGTATTGTCACAAGTTTTTGTTCTCTTGGTTTGATGACATCAATGCTGGTCTATCTGCTGTGTCAATTTTTTTGTTTGGTAATTTGATTTCTCTTTCTCTCTCTCCTATCTCTATTGGTTTTTGGTTCTCATTTCTGAAATAGTTATGTTCATATTTTCTGCAAAAAAATAAAAATAAAATGAAGAGTAATTGAGTAAAAAAAGAAGAATAATTGAGTAATTGAAGTTTGCATGTTTACATTTTCTGCAATAGTTGATGATATGGTTGCTTATGCTCTTAAGAGTGAATGAGGTTATGTGTGGGCATGTAAGAATAATGATGGAGATGTTCAGAGTGATTTTTTAGCACAAGGTTAGTTAATTTTGTGGTAATGATTATCAAGTAAGCTCTGGTTATTTATGAATATTAATGCTGCTTGCGGAATTGAATGTTTAATTTTCTATTCTGGAAACATCATAGCTGAGGCATTGTCATAGATCAAATTATTTATTCTCATCAAAGTTCAGATTACCTAATTTCCCTCAGACTTTTGTTTCCCATTGTCACAGGTTTTGGTTCTCTTGGTTTGATGACATCAGTGCTGGTATATCTGTTGTGTCAATTTTTGTGTTTGTCTTCAAATGCATTCTTTTATGTGCTTCCTCATTGAGTGTTTAAGGATATGGATGGGCTCTAGGTGTGCCCAGATGAAAAGACCATTGAAGCCGAGGCAACCTATGGCATAGTCACTTGTCATTATAGGGTTCATCAGAAGGGAGGTGAAACTAGCACAAATAGCATAGCATCTATTTTTGCTTGGTCAGGAGGACTTGCACACAGGTGTGAGATAGTTATGGCTTGGTTTTAAGCGCTACTGCTGGCTTATGCTATTCTAGATCCTCCTAGACTTAAATTTAGTTTGCCTTGCAACCTTGGATTGAAAATAGCCATGTTGATCTTAAACTGTTGGATTTTACTCAAAAATTGGAAGCAATTACTACAACAAAAAGTATTTTTAATAACATTTTTTTATAGCATTTTTTTTTTCATATTTGCTATCAAATATGACACGTCTACAGCATTTTCTAATAAAATAGTATTAGGTGATAACACTATATTTTTTTATAGCATTTATTCTAATTTTAATAGCATTTTACTATTGTTGTTAAAAATTAAGCGTGGTTATGATTTTAATGACATTTTATAAATGTTATAAATGAAAATATAATGCTATCTTACTATTAAAATATAAATTCCAAAATTTTAGCACTAAAGGTATCCCATGATCCCACTTTCAAGTAATTTCCTAATTTCTCTCTCATTGTGGATAATCCAAAACAATACTACTAGCACTACTAAAAATTGGACTTTTTGCGACGGTCTCAAACGTCGCAAAAGGTCCATATACCGTCGCAAAAGACTTTTTGCGACGGAACAGCGACGGAAAATGGGGGGTGGCGGAAAGGGGCGTGACAAAAAGTATTTGCGACGGTTACAAACCGTCGCATTCTTGTAGCGACGGCTAATCAATAGTCTTTTGACGGTTTACTTTGACACAAAAAAGGGAAAAAATGGCATTTTAGTAGCGATGTTGATTGCCGTCATAAAAAACCTTTTTAGCGGCGGTATTTGCCGTCATAAAAATATTATTATGACGGTCTAAAGTGTCGCCAAAAAAGTAGCATTAAATTAATACCGTATTGGCAACAGTTTAAACCGTCGCAAAAGAATTGAACTAATATGTATATGCGACAGGTTAAACCGTCGCTAATAAAATGTAAAGAATTGATGATTACTTTAGCGACGGTTTATTATTATCGCAATAAAATTATTTTCATAAAATCAATATATATTTTATTAATTCATTCATTGTACAAATTATAAATATTTTCCAAATAAAATACATCCACATTCACATCCACATCCACATCCACATCCACATCCACATCCACATCCACAAAATCATATATCAAGAATGATATATATGTACCCTCTAACAATTATCAACCAAATATTCTTTACAAAAATATATAAAACATTCTCCAACAATACTAATAATTTTTGATATTCAAGAACTCAGATTTTTGTATTTAAAACAAAACAAAAGTATCGACAATACAAATAAAAAAACATATATACTATAGCTTGTTTTGATATCAATAGTAAGCTCCAATATTGACATGCGAAGATATCATTATATACTCAAAAGGGTTGCATCTGCACAAAAAAAAAAATAAAAAATAAAAAATAAAAAATAAAAAATCATTTACAACATATCACATTTCAATCTCATTTTGGTTGCTTTCTTCAGTTAGCAATCGTGCAGATGGGTTTTCATTGAGCCCTAATGTTGAAGGAATGCTTGGGGATGCCTCAACACCATTAATCTCCTCAAACTTCTCCTCAAATTGACTGAAACAAATTACATTTAGGAAAAGAGAAGGAAAAAAAAAAGGAAACAAAAAGAAAATAGATATGCATATATATACAACGCTTGCAAAAATAGCCTACAAGAGATGGACTCTCACCTTTATTTCTGTTAAAAACATAGAAAGATGGAAACAGAGGTAATTCACACAAACTATGTTTTGTACCCAAGAAGCGAAGTACGACATACGGTAAACATCTATCGGACCCATGGTGCTCCTGAGCATTACTCTGTATCTCCTCTGAGGATAGTCAACAGCCTGGTAAATAAGAAAAATCTTAGGAATATACATGTGCCGGTTATTACTAAATCTCTTATAAGATCTCAACCTTACCTCATCAGGATCTGGGACTCCTAGCGTGGTGCTATGTGGAGCTTTAATTGCTATCAGGGTTTCATTCTGACAAGCAATGAATAATTGTCAGCCTAGAAATTTAGGACATTAGAACAAAAACAGCCAAAACACCAAAAAACTAATAAATCAACCATTATAAGAATTAAATCGGACAGGAAACAAATTGACCTGGAAGCATGGTAAGCTTTTGATGTCATCTTCAGTGACAAATAGCCACTTAGAAAAGAACAAATAAGACGAGAGAATTGTGTTAAATAAACTGAGAAACCACAGTTCAGGGAAGTCTTTCTATCATACTAAGTATATACAACTTAATAACTTTCAATTGAGGTGGAGGCAGAAGAAGTTATTGCTTTTGATTATTCTCATTTTCACTCAGCTCCCTCAACCTTTCCTACATTTCTCTACAAGAAATCAAAGTATAGAAGCATCAGCATAATCCAAGGTTGCAGAAAAGAAGATGGATATGATTGTCTTGCCACAAGCATCATTATGTGACCTTATTTGTTCATCTAATCTGCGCTCCTCAAGGGAAAGGTTTTCAACTTTTGCCTGCAGAGGAAAAACACCCATGAGGACAAACCCAAAGCACCTCCAAAGAAAAAGAACATGATATATTTTTCGCCTTTTGACTTGGGCTATGCTACATGGAACGTGGATCACTCCAGTACATGGAACAGGAATTATATAGATTACACTATTTATAGACATCACATTTCCATGAGCATTTTACGTTAACACTGGACCTAGATAACATGGATTGTGATGATGAACCATTTGCTATGAGAATATGATGCTCCACACAACTCAAATGGAAGTAACCCAAATAGAGGTATTTTGGGGTCCGTTAGCAAAATCTTTACCTTAATTCATTTTCTAGACTATGCTCATATATATATATACATAATAAGAATTATCATTTTATGGACTATATGTTTAACTAAATTATATAAGTTGGTGGCATGTTATCCAAACTTGCTTCACTGATTAGACACTAGTGCGACCACACTAACACATCCAAAAAAGTAGTAGAATACTGACATGGGTAGACAATAATATACATGTGTCTCATTAATGTATAAACATGTAAAATAAGCATATACACATTCCATAAGATACACATTTCTTTTGGATTTTATATATCTGTGTCTTTAGAATCTGCACTCATGTAACGGAAGATGAGTCTCAACAAAATACAACTGTTACTAATCCCTTATAATTTTTACTTAAGAATAATATTTTTTTTCAGTATATTAAGAAGTGCCCTACTACATGTTTGATTGGTGTTGCTATGCACCTATGCATATGATCTCACCTTAAATTAAAAAGCCCTGGTGCACATTAAGGACATGTCCAGGATGTTTTCATGGGTGATAAATGATTGTTTCATCTGACATGGGGAGAGAGAGAGACAGAGAATGTGGAAACAAAGTAAAACACATGTATGCACATTTTTAAAAGTTGTTCATCTATCCCTAAGCCACTAAAAGTTTTGCATGCCAACAAGCTTATATATTCTGACTTCCATTCAATTAGAAACCAAAATCAGGTAACATCAACATCAATTATAAAAATAAATACAACTATTGTTTATATATTTTTTTATTTTACATGCTAATGTAATGAAATAAAAATTTAAAAAAAGTTACAAAGAAAATAAAGTCATATAAGATTTTTTTTTTCTTAGGGCTTGGATCACAAATTTAACCATAAAATTATTATTTATTTCAACTCCCAACACAAGACCGATAATTAATCAAATGCATAAATTTATTCAAATCAATTTTCACAAATCAATCTCTGAAACAATCTAAATTAGAAAAAGAAAATAGGCAATGAAAATAAGAGATGAATGTCCGATTAATGGAATTAGGATTATAAGGAGATCATTTGTGTGTGAGTAAGTGCAAGGTAATTTGTGAGGCAAATTATGTTGGTTTGCATATTGACAAATTTTAAACCAAGCTAATTTTACTGTCAATCTTAATCATCTAACCCGCCTTCTTAAACCATAAGGGCCGTTTGTTTCATGGAATTGAGGTGCGAGATTGGATTTCATATCCAATAAATTTACTAATCTATCGGTTGGTTAAAAAGTGAAGGTTGAATTAATAGTCAAATACATATCATTTCAAGCTAAATAATCTAGGGACTATTTATTTAGGACTAACCATCCATTCTATTACAATCCGCTCTTATCCGGTCTTTCCAAACAATGACCCTAAGGGTTTTGAGTTGGTTTGAGTTAAAGTTGGCGAGTTTTTCACACACCTTATTGCAAGAACAAGCTAAAATTCTTACACTCAATAATGTAGTTTTGTCATCATAGCCCGATCCAGTGAGAAGCAAAATTGGCTCCAATAAGGAGGTTTTTCCCCGAGGCACGTGGGCTAAGATATGTTGGCGGGTATCTGATAAAGACCAATGTATCATTTGCATGCGAGAGAGAGAGAGAGAGAGATTAGAATGACAATTAGTAGTATTAGATTAGATATACACAGATTGAACTTGCGAGAGCAGGTTAAAATGTCAATTAGGTAATAATATTCAATTTCATACACCTGATTGAACTTGACAAAGCCAATATTCTCAAAACGTTGAACAACTAACCGGTGATATCGGTGGCTAGTTTTCCATTTGAGAACCTTCCAGTTGGTTTGTGATTGATGAAGTCTTTGCCATAAGGTGGGAAATTAGCTTTGAAAATGTTGTGAATCTAGTCATTGTTCCCAACATCTCTGCAGAGTCACCAAATGTTAGGATTGCAAGAACAAGAGTTGTTGGATTTTGAGCATCCCCACCTTGATTGCAAGGCCAATGCAATAATAAAAACAATGCCCTCTCAATCTCAAGTAGTTTTTGTTGATACCCATATTTTATAGGAATAGTGTGTTTTGAAATTTGCTTGACGAGGGCTATGTTATGTTATGATCTTTTATAACCGGCAGAAAGCTACCAACCAAAAAACCAAGAAATTATCATATGAGTCAAGAAGAACACACGATTGTGTGCCTATCTAATAGTATACTCTTATTTTTCTATTTCTTTTTCTTTGTAGGGTCATGTAATTTTTAAATCTCTTCTATTGGTTGGGCACATTACCAATGTAAAATTCCCGTAACACATGATATAATTGTTCAAAAAAAAAAGTCTAGGAAATTTACTCAAAATAATAGTGGATGGTGTAGATTGAATTTTGTTTAATAGGACCCAGTTTCGAAATGCATCTTAACCATTAAATGCTCTTTTTCGGTATTTTTTTGGGTAAATATTATAGGTTTCTAGTATATCTCATAATCGATGAAAAATTATCAACCCATAAAAGCGATCGAGAAAATTTACCCAAAATAATAGTGGATGGTGTAGATTGAATTTTGGACAATGGATTCCCTTGTAATGCATCTTAACCATTGAATATTCTTTCTCAGTATTTTTCTAGGTAAATATTGTGAGTTCCTAACATTGTTACTTATATAATAAAATCTAAGGATGAGAATGGGAATAATATCTCATACTCAAGATAAGTATCTAATAATAGTTAATAGAGTCTTGGAAGTAGACATATAGCATTAAAACAAGTGATGTTTCGAGACTACCAAATAATTTTGATTTAAACTGATATCTGTCAAATTTTTTAATAGTATTAAATGGAAATCACAATTATGATTTTTTGTTCTTCTAATTAATAAAAGAAGAAAAAGTGGTTGCGGGATTATTAAATGGTGCATTGGGAGTTGCAACCACGAGAATAGTTGCCTAAACATCACAACTTTCAAATTATCTAATGCATGCTGGAACATCTGTAATCTGTCCAATACCTAGGGCTTACAGTCAAGCAGGGAACAAACTCATAATAAGAAAAAAAAAGATGCATATAGTCAAACAGGGCACAAACTCATAATAAGAAGAAAAAAAAAAAAAAGATCGTCTGATCAAGCGAACAAACTAATTTCACACCTCACAAAATAACAAAATTGGCAAGAACAAAACTAGATCAAACATTGAAAAATGAAACAAATTAATCACGTTTAACAATACACAATACAACAAACCAAGGGATGATAAGGAACCTCTATTGAGACAGAAGGGACAAAATGAATTCTGAACAGAAAACATAATTGGAAATTCTATATATTCTAGTTTGTGAAGGTAACCTCCTCAACCTGCTTGCTTTGATACTGGCATACTGCAGTGACATTCGCAAACAGATGTCATAAAAATTCTACGAGTATTTAAAAAAATAAATAAAAAAAGAAGAAGAAGCTAAAAAATAGAGCAAGGCAAGGCAGGACAACAGGGCTAATAGCTAATAATTCCTACTTCCCAGCATATTAAAGAGGTTAGCACACTTTTCTCATCGCCTTAATGGATAACACATGAAGCTAAAAAAGAACTATAAGAAGGAAATATACATAGAATATGTATAAAGACTCAATTAGCCATAATCTTGCTAGAAACACTGACATCTGCATAAATGGTGAGCTTTATAATAATTGTAACAATTAGGAGAAAACCACAGCTACCAAAACCCACAAATACTCACTCAAGGAGTTCCATGTCATGGGATTTTAGAAACATAAAAGCCTCAAACAAGATAAAGGTAGATGAACTACCACCTTCCTATACAATAAACATGCCTTGGTGATTCACATGACGTATATTACTACCATTTGAGTTTGTTCATGCACCGATGAAGTGTTTTTTTTTTTCCGTAATCCCCAGCACATATTCATTTTATGCAAATTAATTAACCACCTTTTTCAAACAGTTTTCGTAATCCCTACCACATATCCTCATATAAAAATGTATTTGAAAGAGGCATTTCGTCGAGCACCTGGTGGGTGGACAACGATTCCCCCGCAACAAAATCAACAACGGAGACCCCAAGGAGGTTACAACTTTCATTCTCTTTGCAATTATTATTATTATTGTAAAGGAAAGGTTTATTGAATTGGGTTATGTGAACAAATGTTGGTTTACTAGTTTTAGAGAAGGCATGCTGTAAGGGTATAGTCTGTATCATTTGTGTAGATACAAATATTGAATGCAAAATTCTTACATTAAAACTCTGAGAGAGAGAGAGAGAGAGAGAGAGAGAGAGAGTCATTACTTTCAAACTCTAGGGTTTTCGAAGGAAGTAAAAGAGATGAAAACAGATGAGTGAAAAATGCAAATAAATATACAAAGTTTGGATCTGCAGTACCTTGAGAGGTTCCAATTGAACGTTGAAGACACCTAAAGCTCTGAGAGATGTGATATCCATGTACTGACCGAGATCGAGAAAGAGTGGGTGGCGATGTCGGCTTGGTGAAGGTGGATCAACAAACTGATGCCGGTGGGAGTGAACTCGTAGATAAAAGATATATATATAGAGAGAGAGAGAGAGAGAACTCAAAGATGGAAGATGGAAGATGGAAAGTGATAGAGAGAGATGAAAATATCGAGGCGCCAAGGGTTTTTTTTTTTTATTCAACAGTTACGAGAGAATTTGGGGATTTCGGGAAAGAGGGAGAGTGGGAGTGGATTTTGGCCCGAATTTACGAATACTATTTGCGACGATATTAAGGCCCGTCGCGAGTGAATGAGAAAAAAAAAGAAATTGCGACGAATTGTCAAAAGAGCGTCGCAAAAAAAAAAATTAAACCAGAAAAATTTTGCGACGTTGAACGTACCGTCGCATATAACCTTACTTTTTGCCACGGGTTTAGTTTTTCCGTCACAACAAAAATAATTTCGCGACGTCATTAAGTGCCGTCGCAAAAACTTATTTTTTGCGACGGCAGTTAAACCGTCGCAAATAGTTCCGTGTCAAATGCTCCTTTTTCTAGTAGTGTAGGACTCTTACTCCATAAAGTTTCATGGTTCAATATTTTTCTTGTTAATGCAAAGGTAATACTCTCTCTCTCTCTCTCTCTCTCTCTCTCTCTCTCTCTCTCTCTCTCAATTCTACTCATCAATTATATGTAATAAATATTGATTATAGTTTCTATTGGATTTGATATAGAAGCCTCAGAGGCCATCAATTGATCTTAAGTGTAGTAGAGAAAAGAGAAGATTAATTGTGAGTATTTATTTATTTATTTATTTTTTTGTGCAGTTTTCTTGGAGTGATTCGATGTATGTATGTTGGTTTGCTATAATTTATGAATTAAGTTGATTTTGCTTTTGTGTATATATGTATATATATGTGTGTGTGTGTGTAATATACAATTCATTTTTTTGTACTAATAATTTCTATTCAATGAACAACTAATGGTAATGAATGTTATAAGAACTGGATTTTGAAAGTGGTGTAATCTAGGAACCGAGACATAAATTTTCACATTTGTGTCAAGAATATAAGTGTTTGGTGGAGATTAAAAGTGTGTATTGTGAGGTCCATGTATAGAATGAATCTAAACCACATATTAATATTTAGTAATTTGTCAATAAAAGTTCTAAATTTATAGTATTACTATTTGAAAATTAAAATTTTGATTTACATGAGTTTCTTTGATTCGAGGCCTTTGCAAGGTGTTTAGATACAACTTTGAAAGGTGCTCCTTATTTATGCAATATTTCAATTCTTGGGTATATCCACATATAGCACATAATGAGTATAAAAATTATATCAGATTAACCATGGTAACTATAAAATGTTGTTTACCTTAAATTCAATTATCTAATTTTTTTTGGAGTAAAAAATTAGTAATTTATTTGACTAAATCCTATAGCATGATGTGAATTGTTGTGATCTTGGATCTTATATGATGATTTTGAACACTTTTTGGATTTATTTTTACAATTTTTTATTTCTTATTTTCATAAAGTAATGATGAGATAGATGACATAACCAAATGACTTGTGTTCTACTTTTATATGCTGGACCAAGTAATATAGTGCAATAGATTTAAATAAAGAACTCTAAAATATAGACATTCTACTCATTTTATTTTTTTAATCTTGCATATAAAGAGATACTCTCCATTTCCTATTTATGATAACATTTTGTTTTGTTTTGTTTTGTTTTGTTTTGTTTTTTTGTGTGTTTGTTGATTTACTTATATAATCAATCTAAAGTTACTCACTTGGATATTTAATTCTTGAATGAAGTCAACTTTCTTACTTCATTGGGTATGAAACCAAGATTGAATCACTTGGGCTTATGGATTGTTCAGATGCACGTACTTTTATTTTTTTAATTTATCTTTTGACCATGAGAATTTAATTAATTGTTCTTTTGCAGGCTTCTTTATGAAAACGAAGGATCAAATTCGTATGAGAAGCAAGCTTGAAGGATGAGAAATTCATAGGTGAAGGAGTGGGGTATTTGAGTGAATGGGGATTATTTTGACCTTTACATGGACAAATTTAGGACTTAAGCTTTTTATATGCTATATTTTAAGGTTGTGAAATTTATATTTTGGTACTTTACCCAAATGATGTAATTATTTTGTTCCTTTAATGATGGTTGCTATTCTTTAAGCAATGGATGATAATATTTTTATATTGGTCAATGAAGATTTTGTTTCCATTGGGACAGTAATGTTGTTTCTGCAATGGATGATAATATTTCTATTACATTATCAGCTTCAGGTCTTTTCAATATATAATGTAGTGGGTATTTATTGTATCAAAAAAATGCTACACAAAAAGTGATATACATTATTATAGCATTCATAAATAGCGATGATATGGTATATAATAACATTGTTAGATTATTGAAATGGAGATTTTATAATAGTCATAAATTGCTATGTTTCTATTTTTAATCAACTTTCAACCATTTCATAGCATTCTAAGAATGCTACTGTATACTTTTCATAGCATTCACCCATAGCATTCTATGAAAGTTATAAAAAATGATAGACTTTTAATAACATGGGCTAACATAGCACGAGAACGAATGCTATCATTTATTTAAGACAACATTCATGGCATGTTATCAAAAGTGATATTTGTTTGTGTTGCAAGTGTTGAATCGGGAAAAATGGCAAAGGATCTTGCACTTCTAATCAATGGATCCCAATAAGTAGTGTCAAAAATGTGTTTTTCGGATGATTTACTTTCGGTGCATTGTTTGGTTGCTGAGAATTTAAAGAAAAATAAGGGAAAAATAATTTGGGTTTTGGGTGATAGTATGAAGAAATTTAATCACCGAAGTTAGGTTTTGTATTCTCAACATTTTGTTAGTAGCTTACCAGATTTTAACTCAATACTATATTTGTTAGTTTATTTTTTTTAGTATCTTTATCAAAAAATGACACAAATTTTACAAATTTCAACATGATACATATAAATTACAATTACATTTTGATTCTAACATTAATTGCACCATGCCTTTAGGCACAGGCATACACGTGCATACACTGTGTCATAATGATATGTCATAATATTATTGGTCTAAATATAATTTGTTTTAAATACACATGTTCAAATTATAAATCGTTATTAAAAAAATTTACTTTTATTATTTTTTTCTTTTTTGGTTTTAAATTTTATAAAATAATTTATATCCTTCTAAAATATAAGGACTTGAACAATAATATTTTTTTAATATATATATATATATATATTAACAAAAGACAAAAACATTAAGAAAATGAATAACTTTTTGAGAACTTGTCAAACATTGTGGATTCTATTAATTTTTTAATTTTTTTTTATCTCAATTGTCAATTAAGCAAATTAGAAAAAAATAAAAATAAAAATACTTTTGGCTTAAATAGCTAAGAAGCGACTTTCACTAAAATCAAATAGAAATAAACATTTTTTTGGTTAAAAGTGATGGCTGGTAAAATTTATTTTTTCATAATAAAAAAATAGGAGTTACACGTGATAATTTATGGTTCATTTAGGCTTTTTTAGCACTTGCCGAATATGGTGAATCCCGTTATTTATTTTTATTTTTTAAATCTCAATTGTCAATTAAGCAAATTAAAATAAAAAATAAAAATATTTTTTGCTCAAATTGCTAAAAGTAACCTTTGCTAAAATAAATTATAAAGAAACGTCATTTTTCTATTAAAAGTGATGATTCATGAAACTTTTTTTTCTTTTTTTTTTTTATGTAAAAAAAGAAAAGAAAAAAAAGAGAGGGTTATAGCCTACATGTAATAATTTATTGTTCATATAGAATTATTTTCAAATTAAATGAAAATGCCATATTAAATTTTCTTCTCCCCCCTTTTCTTTATTCAAATATTTTTATTTTGTAAGAAATTTATTTTTATTCTATTTAATATTTTATTGTAAGTTTTAAATTAAAAATAATTTCTGAAAAATCATATTTAAATTATTTTATGCCATATATTTTTTAACGTCAACTTATTCGATGATCTATTTTTAAAAGGTGTATTTTTTAAAATATTTTCAAGAAATATTCTATTGGAAAATCTTAAGAATGTTGGTTTTGCTTTTGTTCATTAATATTAAAATTTTAAGTAATTTTATTTATTATTTAAAAAAACAAATTAGCAAATAATTTTATATATTTATATATCAAATTTTGCTTTGGCTGTTGTTATTTAGTGTCTTTGTCCAAACTTACTCAAATTTAATTAGAATTTTTAAATTACTACATAGGTCCTCACTTAATAAAAAACTATATTGTTCAATGTTTAAAAAATTTTAAGTTGTACTCGAGTTGTTTGGATTGAGCTCACTTAAGTTTGCAATTCTAGCAATGAGATTGAAAGTTACATGATTGAGTTTGTGACAAATTAAAAATTAATAAATAAATTGTGATAAAATTGTGAAACTTGAATTGTAAATTTTATTCTTTTTTATATATTTATGAATACATTTGTCTTGGTTGCTATTCTTGTAAGACTAAATTTAATTATTTAATCATTATGGTGTCCCATATGATATGTCAATATGAATTATAAATTTAATAAGGTTATAGTTCCATATCTTAAATCATAAACTATTATCTGATTGGTCAATAAATGGAGTAGTTTCCAAGTCTCCTACTTTGATAGGCAAGTGGAGTTATAGTTATATTAGGAAACTGATCTTCTCTCTACGTATAAAAGTAAATTTAGATCATCCATCAATGATTGTGAATATAACGTATTCTAAAAAGGGTCAAGAGAGAAAAAAAAAATAAAATCCACTAATATTGTTATTAGGTTTGTTGTAATGCCCCGAAATAATTATAATAATCGATCCACAATACCCAATATATGACAACAACAATAATAGGGGTATCTTCCATTAAATCTAATATGATATACAAAAGAGAAACATATGCATCATACATTCATAAAGCTTAACCCTAAATCTATAGCATATGTTGCAAGTTAAAAGAGAGAAAAGAAGATAAATAGATAAAAATCCCTGAGGGCTTACATATTTCCAAGATGAGATTTGGTTACAACAAAAGTAGACTTTAAGTCCAATACATTTAAAGCCCTTGGCTATACAAAACGAACACAACAAAAGAAGCTCTTGTTCTAGATCCTCCCAAGCTAGTGTCCTAGCCAAGGCATATCATCAGCACTTGAAATGTTTTTCCAACATAGGGTGAGCCAAAGTCCAGTAGAGATAATATAACACAAGATATGAATCTTAACAAATATATAAGGGTGAAATACATATGCAATGTTCATGTCAAAACGATATACATTTTTTTCTCAAAATCATGCCATGCTCAATTTATATCACGATTCTTAGTTCGTCTTCTTTACAATAGAAAAGATGGGGGATCCTCAATTAATACAACCTTTCACGGATATTTCGTCCACGGGAAACTGTCAAATGGCACCCATGTAAATGTAGCCTATACAAGCACTACTATTGTCATTTTACAGACATTTCGTCAGCGGGAACCGATACCCATGTATACACGTGTTTTTCGGGACGTTCACCCAAGACACACAGGCGAACTTAATTTGGTAATACACACCTCTTTCTACATCCACCACTTTTTATCAAAATCATATACATTTGCAATGTAATAAGTGATCAACAATGTTCAATGCACATGGATAAGAATTTAGTTTTAATTCACCTAATCCTTATGCAATTTCTACAACAATCATAGCTATCTTCCATTGATAGCCTAAATAAGATATTTTTAAACAGATATAAAATCTCCAATATATATATAAACTTTTCCAAAGTTCAAGGTGAGTGATAATACATATTTAACTCCACTATCCATATCAATATTCACCCAATTCCATATTTTCAACATGAATTGCATTTATTTATATAAAATAAATGTTTGAAACATTTAGGGCAAAACCCCTTGTTATTCCAAAATCCAACCCAAGGGTCAAAATCAACAATTTGTTCACAACTCAACTTCATTTCCACTCCCACAACCATTTGAAAATCCCTCTTTTGATTTCAAACCAAAACCCTAGGTTTGTTCAAAATCCTCTAAAATCACAATGTTGTTTATAAAAACAAAAAACAAAAAACTAAGTTAAAAATCATAAAAGAGTGTAGAAAATCCTTACCTCGAAGTTAGAAGACCAAGAAGAAAGAGAAGAAACCTCAAGGAAGCCAAAACCCAATTCTATTCGGATGAAAACAAAGTTCTTGGTGAGCTTTACCTTTTTAACAAAGGGAGTAGGATGGAGAAATGGATAGATCTAAGTTTTTTTTGTAGAGAGAATGTAGGTTTTAGAGAGAGAGGCTCTAGATTTAGGGTTTTGAAATGTTTTCGAGAAAGAGAGAGATGGAAAAGTAAAGTAAAAAGTGGTTTTTACGAACTAAAATACGCACAGTCCGCTCGAGCCCAAGAAGTGACACTCGAGCGCTAGACACAATAAGTTGTTCCGCTTGAGCGCAAAATGCACACTCTCAGTAGTTTTACAGACAAAAGGCCAATGCTTGAGTGCAAGAAGAGCCACTCGAGTCGAGACTGCTCGAGTGCAGGAAATACCACTCTAGCGCAGAATACACTCTCCCAATAGTTTTGTAGGCCTGCAAAAGTACTAAGAGTTCACAAAGCCCACTGGAGCACAAAAAGTGACGCTCGAGCGGAGGAGTAAAATTCTGGACAACAAAAGTTTGAAAACCAAGCTACCAACCTATTTCAAACGCAACCAATACAACCCAATAACCAAACTCAAGGAGGGAAAAGAGGAACAAGACAAGAACAACAATACAGAACCATGAAACCGAGTTCAGAATATCAAATGAGTTAGGTATAAAACTAGAATCGCTATAACCTCCCCCTCTTAAGGAATTTTGTCCTCGAAATTACAACTTAAACTTTAGAATCGTGTTAAAAACCCGTTACAACAATTATAATTAACCAAGTCCAACACCATAACCCATCCATCGGTCACTCAATCTCATCAACATGATAAACAAATCCTCAAAATTGAATATACAATTCACATTTCCAAAACATATGCAATGTTTATATTAAACAAATCATAACAAAAATTTCAATACATGCTTAAACATTAACAAATAGGTTCGGATACTTCTCACGGACTTCCAACTCACGTTCCCAAGTTGCTTCCTCAACTTCGTGATACCGCGACAATACCTTAACTAAGGGAATTGTCTTGCCTCACAAGACTTGGTCTCTAGTATTCAAGAATTTCACCAGTCTCTCCTTGTACGAGGCATCCTAGTCTACCTCTAAGTCAGTCCAATCCAACACGTGCGATGGATCCGGCTCATACTTCTAAAGCATACAAATATGAAATACATCATGAACTCTAGAAAGTTATGGTAATAAGGCCAAATGATAAGCTACCTCCCTAATCTGCTCAAGGATCTCAAAAGGTCCGATAAATTTAGAGGACAACTTCCCACTCTTCCCAAACCTCATCAAACCTCGCCTAGGTGATATTTTCAAGAAGACATGATCACCTACCTCAAAAGACAAAGGTTTCCTTTTACGGCCGGCATAACTTTTCTAGCGACTTTGGACAGTAACCAACCTCTTACAGATAAGTGCAACTTTCTCCATGGTTTCTCGGACTAATTCTGGACCCAACATAGGTGTATTGCCCACCTCGTCCCAACACACAGGAGATCTACACGGTCAGCCATACAAGGCCTCAAACGACACCATGCCAATACTCGACTGGAAACTATTGTTGTAGGCAAATTCCACTAAGGGCAAGTGCCTTTCCCATGACCTCTTAAAGTCAAGAACATAACCCTGAAGCATATCCTCAAGGATCTGAATAGTGCACTCGGACTGTCCGTCAGTCTGAAGATGATACATAGTGCTAAAAGTCAACCTCGTACCCAAGGCACTCTGTAGGCTCTGTCACAACCGAGCTGTGAAACGCAGATCTCTATCTGAACAATCGTTACAGGGACCCTATGCAACCTCATTACGTCCATAATATAAAGGTCAACAGGATAATCTACCGAGTCACTCATGCGCATAGGTATAAAGTGTACCGACTTAGTCAATCGGTCAACTACCACCCAAATTGCATCACTACCCCATTGAGTCCTCAGAAAGCCCACAACAAAATCCATCGTGACATGCTCTCACTTTTACTTGGCTATAGGCAAGGGTTGCAACAAATCTGCTCGCCTTTGATGTTCGCTCTTCACTTGCTGACAAGTAAAACACCTCGATATAAACACGACCACATCTTTCTTCATTTCCCTCTACTAAAACTGACTACTAAGGTCGTGATACATCTTTGTGCCTCCTGGATGCACCGCAAGGTATGAATGGTGAAACTCTCGGAGTACTTCCTCTCGACAAGACTCCAACACGAAAAGACGGTCACGATATTTAACACTCAAATCGGGATATACATTCAAGCCTTTTTCTAGTTTTCCACTAGAGATCTTTTCCCAGAGGGTTTCTATCTCAAGATCACTCTTCTGCGCTTCTATCACTCGGTCCACAAGTGTAGGTTGTGCAACTATCGAAAACAAGGCTGCAAACTCAACGGACTCGCCATGACGTAAGTTAAACTCACCAATAGCACGCAACATCTCCCATTCCCTAATGGTAACACAAGCTATACTGCCAATAGGTTTCCTACTCAAGGCATCGACCACAACATTTGCTTTCCCCAGATGATAATGTAATTCAAAATCATAATTTCCTATAAACTCCATCTATCTCCTCTTTCTCAGATTCAAGTCCTTCTGTGTAAACAGATATTTCAGACTCTTGTGATCAGAAAATACCTCAAACTTCTCACTATACAGGTAATACCTCCAAATCTTCAAGGCAAAGATCACTGTCGTTAACTCGAAATCATGAGTACGATAGTTCTTCTAATGTATTTTCAATTGCCACGAGCCATAAGCTACTACCTTCACCAATTACATCAACACATATCCCAAACCTTCCCTTGAAGCATCACAATACACCGAATAGCCCAAACCCCTCTCTGGAATAATCAATACTGGAGCGGTAGTAAGCCTAATCTTAAGCTTTTGAAAAGACTTCTCAGAAGTCTCGTTCCATACGAACTTAATGCCTTTCCTCGTCAGTGTAGTTAACAGTGAAGCTAATCTAGAGAAATCTTTCACAAACCAACGATAATACCTTGCCAACCTTAAGAAACTACGGATCTCAAAAGCATTCTTAGGCTGTCCCCAATCTTACATTACCTCTATCTTGGATGAATCTACAGTTACCCTTTCCTCGGATACCACATGGCTTAAGAACTTTACTTCTCTCAACCAGAATTCACACTTCCCAAACTTAGCATATAGTTTGTGGTCTCTAAGTAGCTCAAGCACTACCCATAAGTGTTCCTCGTGCTCTTCCTCGGAGGGTGAGTAAATCAAGATGTCGTCCACAAAGAAGACCACAAAGTTTTTCTAAGAATTCATGGAAGATCCAATTCATCAAATCTATAAACATGGCTGGAGCATTTGTTAGCCCAAAAGGCATCACTAGAAACTCATAATGGCCATACTACGTATGAAATGCCGTCTTCTGGATATCCTCCTTCCTTACTCTTAACTGGTGATAGCTCGATCTCAGGTTTATCTTAGAAAAGCAACAAGACCCCTTTAATTGATCAAACAAATCGTCTATACGAGGCATTGGGTACTTATTCTTAACAGTTACCTGGTTCAGCTTCTGGTAATCGATACAAAGTCGCAATGCACCACTTTCTTTTTGGCAAAGAGAGCCGGTGCTCTCCAAGGTGAAGTACTAGAGCCAATAAAACCCTTATCTAGCAGCTCTTGGAGTTGAATCTTCAACTCACTCAACTCGGCATGCAAATCTATATGAAGCTATAGAAATCGGTGTCGTGCTAGGCACTAAGTTAATAGAGAGCTCAATCTCTCGGTGAGGTGGTAAACTAGTGAGATCCTCATGAAACACGTTCGGGTATTCACAAACTATCCTTGACAACTTAAGTCAGACTTCATCGCACTCATTACCCAAAAAATTTGCAAGAAGGCAACTAAGCTCACTCTGCCCATGCAGATCATACACTGGGAATAAAGCTCTATCAGTTTTGTCTCCCATAAAATAAAAATAATCACCGCTCAAGGTACATATAGTAACCCTCTGACAGTAGCAATTTATAACAGCCCAATACGAAGACAACCAGTCCATACCCAATATAGCATCAAAACTTGACATGTCAATCAATACAAAAGCAAAAGGAAGTCGGCGACCGGCAACCCCTATATCACAACCCCGACACCCCTACTCCAAAACAATCTTTTCACCAATAGGTGACTCCACACTGAGAGAAGATGCTAACCAAGCCAACTCTAACCCCAAAGCCGATTCAAATGTAGACAAGATAAATGAATGGGTTGCACCAGTATCAATCAACACATTAGCAATGGAATTGCATAACAAGAAAGTACCTCTCAGTACCGAAGGCGCTGGTACTAGGTCTGGTACAATAACAGCATACACACGCCCTGTAGGTCTCTACTTAACCTACTCTCTCCTCAAAGTATAAGCCTGAAACACAGACTGAGTTGAAGAGGCTCCTTGATTGGCCCTCGAGGCTTGAACCGACTGTGTAGGCTGATGGCTTCGATTCTGCGCACTAGGTGTGCCACCTAATTGAGGGCAAAACTTCTTCAGGTCCCATGTCTGTCCACACTGATAACAAGTGAGCGGTTGTCCTCTCCCCTGACTCTGGCTCTTAGAACGACCCAAATATGATGCTGACTATTGCCTTCCTCCCCTCTGCGGACAAGCTGGAGACTTCAGGTCCAACTGGCCACACTTGAAACAAATGAAATCTTCCTAACCACCTTTCTCAGAGCCCGAACTTGGTACTGAAAACGTGGACCTCGACTGTGCTCCCCAGGACTGTTGTGGGTTAGAACCTCTCTACTTCTTATTGTCCCCCTGAACGTCCTGACTCTTCCTGGACCCCCTCATCATTTCCTCCTCCATCTGCATCATGGTCTCAAGATGAGTCACCGCCTCCACAAGGCGTCCATAATTTCTAATCATTGACCTGTCCACTTTGAACATAAGCCTGGTCCTCAACCTCTTCTCGAACTCCAAACAACGGCGCTCCTCAGTTGCTATAAGTTCTGGTGCAAACCTCAACAAACTAGTAAATGTGGCCTCAAACTCGGCCACCGATGGGCTTAACTACTTGAGCTTAGAAAACTGTTCCCTCAACTTCTCCCTAGCAGTGGGAGGCAAGAACTTGTCCTGGAAGGCGTTGATAAAAGCCTCCCAAGTCGCCCTAATACACCGACGTGCATACTTCCACCATTGACTTGCATCTCCCTTTAGTTGGAAGGATGCCAATGTCACCCTCAACTGGTCGTCCTCAATGCCAAGCATCTTGAATGTTTTCACTATTTGTTCGAGCCACTCATCCGCTTTCAAAGGCTCTTTAGGATCGCCCAAAAACTCATCTAGATTGTTTTTGGAAGAACTCTCTCTTCCAGAATGATGGCCCTGCCTCAGCTGCTTGGGCCTGGACTTGATTTTTAGCCCTAAGAATGTCTATGGATTCCCGCAATGCTCCAGCCATTTCGCGAGCTAAGGAACCCATGGCCTGATGAACAACTGGTTCGGCTACATTAGTCTAACCAACCTCTTCCTCTTACGCCAGAATATCATCCTGTAAATACACCTCATGCTTCCTAGGCTTACCATGCCTACCACCACCACATCCACGTCCTGACATTCTAATGAGGGTAACAAAAGAGATTAGCACATTTACAAATGTGCTAAAGCTAACTCACTCGCATCCTAATGTGGTGGACAATAGTAATTCACTCCACATAAGCACATAGTCACATAAACACATACGAATTTCATTCCCGGATAATGACCGTCCTGCGGCGTTGCCAGAGTTCCAATTATAAATAGCAGTGATCAAGTGCTCTTCTAATAGGACTTCTAGAAACCCGTAGACCCAATCAATATCCTTGAAACTTAATCCCATACCCGTATAACCACATAAGCATGCTATTACATAAGCATACCATACACACAAATATCTCTAACAATGGAGGTAAACCCATTGTGGTGATAACCACTTCCCATGTACTTAAAGTATTCAAAACTTGTATGCTTTGACACCAAGTTGTAATGCCCCAAAATAATTACAATAATCCATCCACAATATCCAATATATGTCAACAACAATAATAAGGGTATCTTTAATTAAATCCAATATAATATACAAAAGAGAAACATATGCATCATATATTCATAAAGCCTATCCTTGAATCTATAGCATATGTAGCAAGTTAAAAGAGAGAAAAGATCATAAACAGATAAAAATAACCTGAAGGCTTACATATTTCCAAGAAAAGGCTTGATTATAACAAAAGTGGACTTTAAGCCCAATACATTTAAAGCCCTTGGCTATACAAAACGAACACAACAAAAGAAGCATTTGCTCCAGATCCTTCCAAGCTAGTGTCTTGGCGGAGGTATATCATCAGCACTTGAAATGTCTTTCCCACATAGGGTGAGCCAAAGCCCAATAGAGATAATTTAACATAATATATGAATCTTAACAAAGATATAAGGGTGAAATGCATATGCAATGCTCATGTCAAAATGGTTTACATGTCTTTCTTAAAATCATGTTATGCTCAATTTATATCATGATTCTTAGTTCGTATTCTTTATAATATAAAGAGAGGGAATCCTCAACTGATACAATCTTTTACAAATATTTCATCTACTGGAAACCATCAAACGACACCCATGTAAATATAGCCTATACAAGTGCTACTATTGCCATTTTACGGATATTTCATCCGCGGGAACTGGCACCCGTGTGTACCTATGTTTTTCAGGATTTTCACTAAGACACACAGACCAACTTAATTTGGTGATACACATCTCTTTTCACATCCACCCCTTTTTATTGAAATCATATACATTTGCAATGTAATAAGTGATCAACAATGTCCAATGCATATGGATGAAAATTTAGTTTCAATTCACCTAATCTTCATGCAATTTCTACAACAATCATAGCTATCTTCTACTGAAAACCCAAATTAGATATTTCTAAACAGATATAAAATCTCTAATATATATATATATATAAATAAACTTTTCCAAAGTTCAAGGTAAGTGATAATACATTTCTAACTCCACTATTCATATCAATATCCACCCAATTCCATATTTTCAACATTAATTCCATTTATTTATACAAAATAAATGTTTGAAACATTTAGGGTAAAACCTTTTTTTATTCCAAAATCCAACCCAAGGGTCAAAATCAACAATTTGTTCACAACTAAACTTCATTTCCACTCCTACAACCATTTTCCATACAACCATTTGAAAATCTCTCTTTTGATTTCAAACCAAAACCCTAGGTTTATTCAAAATCCTCTAAAATCACAATGTTGTTTATAAAATAAAAATAAAAAAACAAAACAAAACAAAACAAATAACTAAGTTAAAAATCATAAAAGAGTGTAGAAAATCCCTACCTCGAAGCTGGAAGACCAAGGAAAGAGAGAAGAAACCTCAAAGAAGCCAAAATCCAACTCTATTCGGATGAAAACAAAGCTCTAGGTGAGCTCTACCTTTTTAACAAAGGGAGTAAGGTGAAGAGATAGATAGATTCAAGTATTTTTTGTAGAGAGAACGTAGGTTTTAGAGAGAGATGCTTTATATTTAGGGTTTTGAAATGTTTTAGAGAAAGAGAGAGATGAAAAAGTAAAGTAAAAAGTGACTGTTACAAACTGATATACACACAGTCCGCTTGAACGCAAGAAGTGACGCTCGAGTGCCAGACACAATAAGTTATTCCGCTTGATAGCAAAAAGTCTTGCTCGAGCGTAGAGTGCACACTCTCAGTAGTTTTATGGACAGAAAGCCAATGCTTGAGCACAAGGAGGGCTGCTCGAGTCGAGACCGCTTGAGTGCAGAATACACTCTCCCAGTAGTTTTGCAAGTCTGCAAAAGTACTAAGAGTTCACAAAGCCCACTCGAGCATAAGAAGTGACGCTTGAGCGGAGGAGTAAAAGTTTGGACAACAAAAGTTTGAAAACCAAGTTACCAACCTGTTCCAAAATCAACCAATACAACCCAATAGCCAAACTCAAAGAGGGAAAAGAGGAATAAGACAAGAACAACAACACAGAACCATGAAACCCAAGTTTAGAATATCAAATGAGTTGGGTCTAAAACCAAAATCGCTATACTTGTGTTCAATCGATTTTGGATCACTTGAAGGTTTTGCGTAACTGATTCGAATATGTTATTTATTTTTCACATTATGTTATTATTTATGAAAATTATGATAGCTCACGATTTTGGATTATGAAATTTCTTATATGTATAACACCATAAAATCATTTACATATGGTATCCGAACACTAGTTAGAAAACATCATGATTTTTTTAATTAAATAAAATTAATGACTTTAATTTATGTTTGTAGTTGATTGTTTGCATATTAATTGTGAGACATGATTTGAATGTGTGGGGGCCGAATAATCTATTACATAGGATAGCCGAATATATTAAAAAAGGAAATTAGATCGTGTACAATATGGCTCTAGCCCCGAGGGATATAGGTCGAATAACTAGATCGACCTCTGTATCAGTTGTAGATAGGGCCGAATATGAAGATATAGCCGAATGAGTGATTGTCCATTGGACGAAAGGTGGGCCCAACCATCAACATTAAGAACGACTATAAATAAGATGAGCATTAGCCAAAAGAGATATGTGAGAACAAGTAAGTATAACTTAAGATATAAGCAACCAAGAGAGTGGTTACTGACTTATCCGTCGGAGTGCTAATTCCGGCACCCCCGACCAGAGTGTTCATTCTTTCTTAGGTGACTAGCTGAGGATCACGAGCACCCTCCAGGATTCAAAGAGTATTTCTGAACCACTTCTCCACAATTGGTGTCGTCTGTGGGAATACTCAAGCACATCTATGGCGAGCGTGATGGAAGATCCTCTAGTAGTCGCTAGTGACCCTACGCCATAAGATGAAACCACTCCAAGCAACATGCTTGGGCCAGAGAATATTACCGCAAGAAGGGCCTTGAACTTCGATTCACCCTCGACACCAGCACATGAGACAATACAAGCGATTATGGAGCAAGCGAAGCAAAACGAACAGAGGTTGGAAAACATGATGGCTGAGAACGAGCGCCTTCGACAAGATTTGGCCTTGGAGGTGGCAAAATCCCAACAAGCCGCGTGCCAAGACCCGGGACTACCTCTGAGAAAGGATGGTCGACGATCTCGAATTCAGAGACATGATAGTGGCAGTGGCTCTGACTCATTATCTCCAGAATCTACAAAGAAGGGACGAGTTGACATCTCCAGTTCTTCTGAGGGAAGTCTGCGAGTACGGAAAAAGCGAAGAAGAAATGATTCAGATGAAGATGATCAACATGACCCCTTTGTACGACGGATTGCAAGGGCAGTGCTACCCAAAAAGTTCAAAGCACCATCATTCACCTTGTATGATGGAAAATCAGACCCTACTGATCACATTCGCCATTACAAGTAAGCCATGACGCTTCATGCAGACGACGAGGCCCTCATGTGTCGAATATTTCCAAGCAGTTTAGGACCACTGGCTGTCAGGTGGTATTATAAACTAGAGCCGGCATCGATCAAGAGGTTTCACCAACTCCAAAAATCCTTTAGGGCAAGGTTCATCACTAATAAGGTCCAGCCGAAGCAAGCTGATTCTCTGTGGGCAATGCAAATTCAACTAGGGAAAACCCTTCGTGCATGTTCGGTGCGCTGTTGGGAATGTTTTAATCTAGTAGATGATGCCTGCAATGACTCCATGGCCATTACCACCTTCAAGATGGAGTTGCATCCTAACAGTGCCCTCCGCAACTCTTTGACTAGGCGGCCCCCAAAAACGGTCTGGTCGTTGATGAAAAGTCGAGAAACACTTCAAAGTGGAAGACGATGCCCTACGGGTCAAAGCCGAGCACAAATCCACTAAGTCGGCCTCGCTTGAAATCGTGCAGTCGATAAATGCTGTACCACCACGGAGCCCTGAATCACAGAATCGGGCTAAACAAGATAGAAGACGGGATTCGCGCCGATCAAATGGCCAATGTTCACATCGAGCTAATGAGCAGCTTCAAGTGGATAGTAGGCACGCAAGGCGCGCCGACAAGAAATACACGGAGTTATTGGAGCCGATCAGTACAGTTATATCTAAGGTTCAACACTTGTCGTTCTTTAAATGGCCGTCTAAGATGGTGGGACCTCCCGACACGAGGAGACGGGATAAGTAGTGCGAGTATCACAAGAACCATGGTCATGATACCGACAGTTGTTATGCGTTGAAGAATCACTTTGAGGAGTTGGTACAAGACGGTCAGCTTAAGAAATACGCTCGAAAGGATAACTCAACCAAAACAGTTGCTTTGTGGCAGGATTCACCACCACTCGGCGTAATTCATATGATATACAGCTTACCGACGGCTTTCGAGGTGCATAAAATTCAGTCGCATCCTAACCTCCAAAAGCAAATCACACCGGCAAAATGCCCCCATGAAGCTGCGAGTATTTCTTTCAATGATTCCGATTTGGTCGGCGTAACGCTCCCCCACATTGACCCCTTGGTAATCGAACTACGTGTAAGCAGATTCACCATTGAACGGGTTCTCATTGACTAGGGGAGTACTTCGGAAGTTATGTACTACAAGACCTTCATCAAACTCGGCTTCATTGAGTCGGACCTGTCTCCGGCCCATTATTCGTTATTCGGCTTCAACGCCAATCCAGAATACGTATTGGGCAAAATCACATTACTAGTTCGAGCGGGCTCCCAATCAGTGGATGTGGAGTTTTTGGTTGTCAAGCTTCATTCGCCGTATAATCTCATCATGGAACGAAGGCCGTGCCAAGCACCTATCATCAACTGCTCCGCTTCCCGACTGAACGCGGCATTGAACAAATCTGTGGTTCCCAAAAATCAACATAAGTTTGTTATCTCTTTGCCGCAAAGACACCAAGAGAGCTGAAAGTGAATTCTATTAAGGTGTCGGATCGAAAGAGCCTCGACGATGTTGGGCGGCTCCCAAGTGAAAAGGCCATGGAAGCCCTGGATCGAGTTGAAATTTCTGGGAATCTTGATAGGTTCTTCATGGTCGGCGCCTCCTTGAATAAAGTCGACAGGCAATAGCTAATTACTTTCTTTCTCGGCAACCTTGACGTATTCGCATGGTCACCGTATGAGATGCTGGGGGTGGATCCATCTGTTTCTTAGCACCGTTTAAATGTTGACCCCAAATGTAAGTCGATTATTCAGAAAAGTCGGTGGTCAGCCATAGAGTAGACTGCTGGCGTTGTTGAAGAAGTTGACCGGTTGCTTGATGCTAGGGCAATCCGGGAAGTCACCTATCTAACATAGCTATCGAATACTGTGGTCGTAAAGAAGAAACATGGGACTTAGCGTGTTTGTGTGGATTTCACGGACTTAAATAAAGCTTGTCTCAAGGATTATTTTCCCCTTCCCAAAACAGACCAACTCATAGGATGCCACGGCACATCATCAACGTATGAGCTTCCTCAATACCTACAGAGGCTACCATCAAATTGCCATGCATCCAAAAGACCAAGACAAAACTGTATTCCTCACCCCAAGAGGAACCTATTGCTATAAGGTTATGCCTTTTGGGCTGAAGAATGCAGGGGCAACTTACCAAAGACTAGTCACTGCCATGTTTAAGGAGCAACTCGGCCGTACTATGGAAGTGTACATTGACGATATGGTGGTCAAGTCCAAAGAAGAGCAAACTCATCTAGCCGATCTGGAAGAGACATTTGGCATTTTACGCAAGTACAAAATGAAGCTGAACGCTTCCAAGTGTGCATTCGGCATCGGATCCGGCAAATTCCATGGCTACATTGTTAACCACCACTGAATCAAAGCCAACTTGAGGCAAATTACAGCAATTCTAGAACTCGGCTCTCCTCGATCGACCAAAGAGGTCAGAAGTTGATGGGAATGGCCGCCGCGCTCAACAGATTCATCAGCCGTTCCACGGATCGCTGCCGGTAATTTTTTCACACCCTTAGGTAGGGTAAAGCTTTTGAATGAACCCCCGACTGCCAAGCCGCTTTGGAAGGTTTGAAGACTTAACTCCTGTCAGTTCCGCTCTTGACAACACCTTCAGCGGGTGATTTGCTCATTTTATATCTGGCAATTTTTGACCGGGCTGTCAGCACCGTACTATTAAAAGAAGAACTAGGGGACCAACGGCCAGTTTATTACGTGAGCAAAGCAATGGTTGATGCCGAAACACGCTACCTTCCGTTGGAAAAACTCATCCTCGCCCTCGTCATGGCAGCAAGAAAACTGATGCATTACTTTTAGGGGCATACCATTGGGGTACTAACGGACTACCCCCTCCAACAAGAGATAGTACATCAGTATGCTGCGTTTCAAAATGGGCTCTAGAACTCGGCCAGTATGATATCCAGTTCTTACCCAGAACCTCAATCAAGGGGCAAGTGCTCGCCAATTTTGTTGTCGAATTTGCCGGGTGTCTTGCCAACTTTAAGTCCGATCAAATTCAACCTAAGCCAAATTGGAGGATATACGTTGGGGACATTTGGCAACTATACTGTGACAGGTCATCCAACCAACATGGCAGCGGGGCTGGCGTTGTGATCATGGCTCTTGATGGGGCAATAATCGAGCAGGCAGTCAAACTCGGCTTTGAAGCATCGAACAATGAGGCTGAATATGAAGCACTACTAACCGGCTTACGGAATGCACATCTCTTGGGTGCTTGGTGTCTGCTTATTTTTTGTGACTCAAAGCTAGTCATCAATCAACTAAAGGGTGAATATGTGGCCAAAAATGACCGTATGGCAGCTTACATGAAAACGGCAAGTTCCTTGCTGGCAAAATTCGAGCATCATGAATTGAACCAAATAATCTGAGATTAGAACACACATGCAGACACCTTGGCTTGCCTAGCCTCTGCCATTAACTCAGAGATTAAATGGACAATTGAAGTAGGATTCATCTCTAAGCCGAGCATTGGCCCTTCGGAGTCAGCCCAGATCAGTGTCATAGAATCAGGTCCGAGTTGGATGGACCCTATTGCTTCATTTCTATCTTCCGAACAGCTCCCGACAGATAAGAAAGAAGCACACAAGCTGCAAAGCAAAGCCCTACGATATTACTTGGATCCTCAAGGAAAGCTCTACAAGAAATCCCTTTCTAGTCCATACCTAGAATGCGTTCATCCGGATAAAGTCGAGGAACTCCTGACTGAAATACATGAAGGTAGTTGTGGTGCCCATTCTGGCGGATGCTCTTTGGCTCATCGAGTTGTGACGCAGGGGTATTATTGGCCGACAATGAGAGCCGATGTCGAGTGTTACGTCAAGAAATGTGAATAGTGCTAGAAGTTCTCCACTCTAACCTATTTTCCTACTGAAGAGTTAAGCTCCATAACCAGTCCTTGGCCGTTCACCCAATGGGGACTAAATATCATCGGACCATTACCTCGTGCCCCGGGCAACAAGCGATTTTTGATTGTCGCGACAGATTACTTCACGAAATGGGTTGAAGCGGAGGCACTAACGCACATTCGAGATATCGATGTGAAGTGTTTTGTATGGAGAAATATCATAACACGATTCGACTTTCCAAGAGCACTTATTTCAGACAACGGCACCCAGTTTGATTATGGCGTCTACTGAGAATTGTGCAGCAAGTATGGTATTCGGCCCTATTTCTCCACCCCGGCTTATCCACAGAGCAATGGTCAAGTTGAAGCCTCCAACAAAGCCATTTTGGACAGATCAAGAAACGGTTGGAGAAAGCTAAAGGGAAGTGGGTTGAAGAGCTCCCTAGTGTATTATAGGCTCATCGCACTACACCAAGGTGATCAATTGGAGAAACGCCGTTCGCTCTATGCTTTAGAACTCAGGCGATTATCCCACTGGATATCGGCCTACCCATTCTGAAAACAAAGGTCTTTGACTTGGGCCGTAACGACATGATGCTAGCTTTGGATCTAACTTTGATTAAAGAACGGTGAGACCGAGCCCTCGCGTCTATGGCACGGTATTAGCAGCAGCTCGCTAAATCATACAATGAACGTGTGCATCAGCGACGTTATATACCCGGAGAACTGGTCTTGAAGAAAGTTCTTCTCGCTACTAAGAACCCCGCCGACGGAAAGCTAGGTCCCAACTGGGACGGCCCCTATCAGATTGAGTCAATCGCCGGCACAGGGGCATATTGGCTTAAAGACATGTCTGGAAGGAGTCTGCCACGCCCTTGGAATTCCACACATTTATGTAAATTCTATCATTAAACCAACTTCTAGGGCATGATACTTGTTTCGAATGTTCACCGTGTACAAATTTCATTTTTTGCAATGCAAAGTCTCTTATTTCCTCATTGTGAAATTCAGTTCATCAAGATATAAGTCTCCGAATTCGGAGCCCTATCAATGAATGACACTTTTGGGCCGAACAAGTCTCCGAATTTGGAGCGCCCTTCGTGGATGTCACGATTGGCCAAGATGTAAGCCTCTGAATTCGGAGCCCCATCAGTGAATGACACTTTTGGGCCGAACAAGTTTCCGGATTCGGAGCACCCTTCGTGGATGTCACGATTGGCCAAGATGTAAGCCTTCGAATTCGGAGCCTCATCAGTGAATGACACTTTTGGGCCGAACAAGTCTCCGGATTCGGAGCGCCCTTTGTAGATGTCACAATTGGCCAAGATGTAAGCCTCTGAATTTGGAGCCCCATCAGTGAATGACACTTTTGGGCCAAACAAGTCTCCGGATTCAGAGCGCCTTTCATGGATGTCACGATTGGCCAAGATATGTCTCCGAACTTGAAGCCCCATCAGTGAATGACACTAATGGGCCGAATAAGTCTCCGAATTTACAGCGCCCTTTGTGGATGTCACGATTGGCCAAGATATAAGTCTCCGAATTCGGAGCACCCATCCGTGCAAGACACGCTTGAGCCGAATAAGTCTCTGAATTCGTAGAAATCATGATTAGCCAAGACAAGATGTCTAGGAACTCGATGTTTCTTTCATTTATATTATAATTAATGAGCATAGACGCAATAGACAAAAAATGGTAAGTAGCAAAAACGACATTCTGCATTTAAAACGATATGTTTTATTACATTGATCGAGATTACATAATTTACATTCAACTTGCTTTAAAAGCGCTACAATAGATTCATCTTTATTCGGCATTACCTTCGTCGTCGCTCTTTTTGACTTCGTAAGCCGCAAAAGGAAAATTGTTACTCTGGTATAACGGCGACGCCGAGTCAATGCCTGCTGCCCAGAGAGCCTGCGCGGCATGGAGGGCCTTAACCCACCCATGCCTGAATCCCCGATTCTCACATCGGCAAACTTCCTTAGCGAGCTTTTCCTTTGTCTTGTCTATTCCAACTTTTCGACCGTCGTGGAAGCCTCATTCATAGGTCGTGGCCTTCGCAGTCTCTATTGCAAACATACTTACCGTATCTTGATCGACAATCGCATGACTTATCAGCCATTGGGTCACCCTTTCCTCCACGGTGAATTTGTCTCGTCTTAGCCTTTGGCTTTCTCACCACGCCTTTCTCACGCGGGAGCTTCTAAGTTCCAAATGCGTTCATCTTTCTGCTCTATCTCCTGCCGCGCAACACGCAGACACATGTTGACCTTATAAGCGGTACACAACCCTCTCACCGCTCCATAGATGACTTCCCGAAACACTTCGAAATCCCGTCAACCGACCATTGATTACTGGACTTCTGGTGAAAAAATCTATCGAGCAAACTCGACTGCCACATTTGGGTCGTGCACAATTGAATTCGCTTCCATCATCAGTTTGTTCCCCACAAAAATTGCAAAACTCAATAGGCGCGGTGTCTCACCCGATTCTCTCTTTGAGCGCAGTTGAGGGGAATTACCCCATTGTTGCTTTTCCCTTCTGGGTGACATACTTCGACGAGATGGGGAATGGCATCTCTCCCGCTCCCTTAACGTCCTATTGCCCTTGCGCATAGGCTCGCCACTTCGATTCATCTCTGCGTCTAGCTCAGTCAATGTCCTGCCTTCTCCTCTGCTGTTGAAGAATAGTTTACTTGACATCCACACTTGTTTAACCTTCTTCGACAGAATGGTTTGAGTTGAGTCAGAGCACACTAATGAGACCAACGAGCCCGAAGCAACCCCCATTTTTTATTATCTGTGGGTGCACCGCTCCCGAAGCAATCCCTTCAATGCTGTCCCAACCAATTCATAAATGGCTTCTAACCAGCGTCCACGTTCACTAATCCGCTAGGGTAGGGGCAGATTAACTAATCTATTCAGCCCAACATGAATCCTTTGTGCCAAAAAGATAGGCTGCCCCAGCCAATCCATAAATGGCCGATTATTGTTGGCCACGTACACCCGCTGGGGCAAGGGTAGATCAACTAATATATTCAGCCCATCATGAATCCTGTGCTAAAAGGATAGGCTGGAAGCTAAGCAGCTAATTTAGAGCCGAATTAATTTCATAGTCGCGTGAACTGTTATCAATCCTTTGTGCCGAAAAGATAGGCTGCCCCAGCCAATCCATGAATGGCCGATTATCATTGGCCACGTTCACTAATCCACTGGGGCGAGGGCTGATTAACTAATCTATTCGGCCCAACATGAATCCTTTGTGCCGAAAAGATAGGCTGCCCCAGCCAATCCATGAATGGCCAATTATCGTTGGCCACATACACTAATTCGCTAGGGCAAGGGTAGATCAACTAATATATTCGGCCCATCATGAATCTTGTGATAAAAGGATAGGCTGGAAGCTAAGCAGCTAATTTAGCGCCGAATTAATTTCATAGTCGTGTGAACTGGTATCAATCCTTTGTGCTGAAAAGATAGGCTGCCCCAACCAATCCATGAATGGCCGATTATCGTTGGCTACGTTCACTAATCCACTAGGGCAAGGGCAGATTAACTAATCTATTTGGCCCAACGTGAATCCTGTGCTAAGGATAGGCTGGAAGCTAAGCAGTTAATTTAGCGCCGAATTAATTTAATAGTTGCATTACAGCTTGGCTATTACAGCTTGGGCGTTGGCCTTATTTGCTTCGGCGTTGGCCCTTAATCTTTCTGCCGCCGCTTTCATGGCCTCGAATTTGGCTCTGAGAGAGGCCTCTGCTGCCCTCCCCTTCTCATTTTGCACCTCGGCTGTAAGAAAGCCAATTTGTTTGATAGTGTCGTGTTGGCGACGGCCAATCTCAGCTATCCTACCCACCGCCTACAAAACAAGAAACCATTAAGCTAATATAAAATTTCCTTTTGGTTATCCCTGCAAAATTACAATCAAGAATCACGTACCAATATCGCCGATTAAGCAGCTAATGCGATAGACAACAGATTGTGCTTTGCCATAAAGGTTGCTCTATCAACTGGCAGAGAAATGGAGAAGGCCAAGCTCAAGGCCACAGCTGGGTCTTTTGTAGTCGACGCATCAGATGCAACCAGCGCATTTTTTATCCTTGGTTGTATTGCGAACGACACGACCAAGTCCGACTTCTCCAATTGTGGCCATTTATCCATTGGTTCTTCCGAATAGCCGGCTTCTTCTTTGGCCGAACGTTTTTCCCTCATTTCCTCTGTCAAGTCTTGTTGATCAACAACAAGCTCCGTCTCCTCCACATCAGTCTGAATTACCTCCTCAACGGGGAGTAGGTGGAGTTTCTGCCCTGGCATCAGATGGAGGGGGCAGAGGTTCACTTCTTTCGGCCTCGGCCCTCATACGGGTAGGCATCCTCTCGGTATTTTTTCGCCTGGCCATCTGAGTGAGTGACTCACCAGCTATGCCGTCAGTGTATGAGCTGAGTAGGTCATCCAAGTTGGTAAAAATGTCTCCGAAGGACACGTCCGCTCGGCCTGAAGTGTATGGAGGATTAAGGCCGGCTCCTTCGTAGGCCAAATTTAGTGCCGCGTCAACATCTTCCTCTGATTCGCTAGATCTATCCTGGGGTGGTTGGTTCGGCTGCTTAGCGACCCCTTCGGCTATTTGTTCGTCTGCTGGCTCTGAGTCCGATGCCTCAAAACTAACTTGCCTTAGGTTCTTGAAGTTGAGAAAAACAAGCGTCGTGAGGTGCTGTTCACCCCACAGAATCGGAATATTATCTGCGATCGTGAATGTAGTATAGGTTGGCTCGTATCTCAAAAGAATATGGGCCGCTCTCCCATGCTTTTGAAGATTCGGACGGCCAAAGAACTGGAGTATGGCTATGATCTGCGCAAGAACAGCTTCGTCGGTCGAAATGAGAACTTTTTTCAAGTCGTTTCCTGTACGAATAAAACGGTAAGTATGTAGAAGTTGAACATGGTAAATATTTAACAAAAACGCGTAGGGGATTAAACGGCAACCTGGTTCACCCCTTCGCCTAGGCACGAGATCTTGACGATCTTTGCCCTCACCGAATTCCCAGTTGCCACGAACAACGGCCATGACATCATCAACACGCTTACCAGAACTGGCAAGCATTGTCCCCAGATGATGGTCGGTGTCCTTAGCCTTGAGGAAATAGTGCCCTTGCTGACCAGTGGATTTGGCCAAGGCATAACAATGCTAAACAGCAGGGATTCTAAGGTCAATCCTGAGGCGCCGGTTTAGTTCTACAATCCCCATTATTATTCTGAAAAAATTCATGTTCGGTTGAAAAGGGATTAAACCCCAATGGCGAAGGACAGCCCTCAAAAGTAGATGAAGGGGGAAATGGACTCCTCCCTCAGCAATGGACAAGAGAGGAAAGATGATTATATTTTCGTCAGTCCTCTCTATGTCAATCACGTCCTCTGCCAAGAGTGACAGATGGACATCGTCAGGAATGGAGAAATGACGATGGAAACCAGAGACTCACTCCGCCGAAAGAAGGGCTCTCGGATGTTTTGCCATCATAGAAGGTAAAATGGATACTCTAAACAGTAAACAAACAAGGAAAATGAGTTAAAATGGGAGAGAGATGAACGGAAAGAAGTTGTAGAGGGCGTGAAGCAAGGAAGGTGAATTGACAGTTAACGAGAAGCCTTGTGCATTCAAAAAAGCATACAAACGAAGAGACAACACGATTTCAAATCGTATTAAATGAATGAAGCGTATGAAGGGGGGGGGAGGAACTGTAATCATGCCTAAAAAGAGTGGGCGTTCTTACGCTTGCATTGGAAAAAGGGAAACCGCCGTATTTTTTGACCCTCCAAGTACAAAACCAAACATGCCGTCTAACTGACGTTAGTAGGATGTTTGGGGGGCAATTGTGGGGGCCGAATAATCTATTACATAGGATAGCCAAATATATTAAAGAAGGAAATTAGATCGTGTACAATACGGCTCCAGCCCCGAGGGGTATAGGTCGAATAACCAGATCGGCCTCTGTATTGATTGTAGATTGGGCCGAATATGAAGATATAGCCGAATGAGTGATTGTCCATTGGACGAAGGGTGGGCCCAACCATCAACATCAAAAACGACTATAAATAAGAGGAGCATCAGTTAAAAGAGATATGTGAGAACAAGTAAGTATAACTTAAGATATAAGCAACCAGGAGAGTGAATACTGACTTATCCGTCGGAGTGCTAATTCCGGCACCCCCGACCGAAGTGTTCATTCTTTTTCAGGTGACTAGCTGAGGGTCACGAGTGCCCTCCAGGATCCGAAGAGTATTTCCGAACCACTTCTCCACAGAATGGATTACAATTTCGGAATTGTGCATAAGTTTGATTACGATTTTATTGTGTATATATATATATATATTTCCATGAATAATATTTATGAATTTTATTTATTTATTTTTTGAATTGGTATAATATTTTATGAATTTACAATGCACATTTTATGATTATACCTATTATTTTGATAAAGTTAGAAGAATCACAAGAAATAATATTAAGAAGAACTCATAAAGTAAAGAGAGTTGTCATTTAGGATGATTATGTGGTATATTTATAACAATCTTATTATGAAAAGTAAAGACAGAGCTTTGTTGTCACAAGTCATAGAGAATGTTGATTCTACTAAATGAATTGATGTCGTGAATGATGAGTTGAAATCAATGGATCAATGGACCATAATGAAATTTGGGATCTCATTGAATTGCCTAAACATACAAAATGTTTATTATTTTAAGGGCAATATAAAATGATGTAATGCTAGATATGTGGCCAAAGATTTTACTTAGAAAGTAGACATTGTAACATATTGATTACAAAGACATATTTTTTACTTGTTTCTTAAATAGCTAATTTAGAATTATTATGGCATTAGTAACTTATTATGATATTGAGTTGCATTAAGTGTATGTGAAAATTAATTTTCTAAAAGAGAGTTTAGATAAAGAATTTTTTGTAGATCAACCTAAAAGTTTTTCTATTGAGGAAAATAAAAATGTGACTTACAAACTTAAGAAATCAATTTATGGACTTGAACAAGCTTTCTAAAAATTGTATTTTAAATTTTATGATACTATTTTTCCTTTGGATTTAAAGAAAACATTTTTTATTAGTGTACATATCCAAAGATTATTGGGAGTAAGTTTATATTTATGATTTTATATATTGATGATATTTTGCTTTTCAATATTGTACTAGATTTATTGCACGAATTAAGAAATTTCTCTTTAAGAATTTTGAAATAAAATATATTAGTAAGACAACCTATGTGATAGAAATTGAAATATTTCTGAATGAATTACATGAATTGTTGAGATTATCTCAGAAGGTATATATTAAAAGTTCTATAGAGATTCATATGAAAGAATATTCACATAAAGTTATCCATATTCCAAAAGGAAATAAATCTAATCTTATGCAAATTTTTATAAAATGAATTAGAATGGAAATGATTTTAATGCTCAAATAAGGAAGTAATAAGGTAATCATAAGGAATAAAAGATTACTTACTCACTTTATGAGATCTAATAATCTTGAATTGATTGGTTACTAAGATTCAAACTTTGACGGATGCAGTGATAGTAGAAGTCCACTTTTGATTATTTGTCCTTGTTATGTGAAGAAGAAATATTATGGAAAGTGTGAAATGAACTATAATAAATATCTCCTATGAAAGTTGAGTTTGTGGTTTGCTTTGAGACCACAATTTATGAATTGTTATTACAGAATTTTATCTCAAGACTTAGGATTGTCGACTTTTGTTGCCAAATAGTTGAGAATTTATTGTGATAATTTCACAATTGTTTTATTTTCTTAGAATGACAGTATTCATGGAATTGAAATACTTTCTCGTTAAAAAAGAATTTCAAAAGCAGAAAGTATCAATAAAATACATAAGTACGTAATTTTTAAGTGCAGATTTATTGATGAAGGTAATATTGTTAAAGACAATTAAGAAATTGCTAATCGAATGGGTCTTGAATGTAATCCATTACAGGTGTTAATGTTTTTGTAGACTGCTTGATGATTGATTGTGTTATTTGACACATTGAGATCTCATTGACTGTGTTTCTAATATATTTCTTGTTATGAAATGAGTACGTACATTTATGAAAATAAATGAATGATAACAGAAATAGTATTTGATAAAAAGATATTATAAGACCTTTTAAATACATTCCTCGCTTAAAGACTATATTAAACTAGTATTTGTACGAAATTTATAATTTAATACTATCACGTGCTAAATTAAAATTACAAAATTTATAAAACGAAATGTATTTATATTTTATATTTATATTTTATCATAATTTTTTTCTTTAATTTTTACCAATTAAATTATGACTTGCATTTTTTTTTTAATTAAAAACATATAACACACAATTAATGACATTAGAATAAAAACTTTCTTTTGATAAAAATAAATAAAATTTACTCACTCCATCCCAATTTATTTGTTCATTATAAAAAAATCCACCTTATCAAAGATACATGCAATCATTACGTTTTAATTTAAGTTTTGAAATATTTTTTCTACTATGAATTTTAAAATGTGTTTATAATAATTTATAGTGAACAATTTTAAAAATCTAACAAAATTTAGTATCTCAAAATAAAAAGTGAACAAATATTTTAAGAGAGATTAAAATGGAAAGGAAAACTAACAAAATAGGACGGGATAATTGATTATAAATTATTTTTAATACATATTTTAAATAAAATTTTATATTATTATTTTAATTTAAAAATTAATTTTCAATTATTTATTATATCTATACATGACACAAATAATATGTTAATAATTTAAAAAAAAATAGTATAATTAAAAATGTATATAATACGAAATATATATATATATATATTATAAAATTTCACCAGTATGAGACCCGTCATTTCAAAGTTGAGGAAAGAGATAATCCCAAAAGCTCCTACCCAGCTCTAGGTTAGTTAACTAATCAGGCGAACATGTGGGAGCGCGTTTTATTAGTTGTGCGTTTACTGTTCTAAACCAGAATCCAATGGACAATGAATGAATTTAGGTTATGTTTGTTTGGCTCCATAGGTGAGGGGATTGAACTATTAATTTCGTGGGCTCTACATAGCCCATGTTTGTTTGAAAAAAATAGGAGAGGACTAGTAGTCTCATGGGACTATGAATACCCTCACACATGGAGATTAGCTTGGGTAAATTTTGGGTGGGATTAGGAAAATAATGAGGGGATTGAGTCTATTTTATATAAAAAAAATTATTTTTTTAATTTCATTTTTTTTTACCAAGTGCACTTGTTTACTTTAATATTTGTTTTATTTTTTTTAATATAGAAATAATTTATTTATTTATTTTATACAAAAATAATTTAACAATTCCATCACTAATTATCTCTCACACTATCATCAAAACAAACATGCTTTTACTTAATCCCCTCACTATCAATCCCCACATTAACAATTCCTTCACTAACAATTCTTTCACTAACAATTCCATCCAACTTAATTCGCCAAACAAACGTGACCTTAAAGATACATCCTTCACTTTACTACACATCCAAAAAGTAGAAATATAACAGCTTAGATACAGTTGTTCGCTTCTCTGGATGATGGAGTGCGGGTGTTCTGGCTTTTTACTGATTAAGACGTCGGTTGCTAGGATTGAGTAAAGAATTCGTAAAATTGGTTATTTGGTTCAATTCAATTTAATTTGATAGGTTTAGATTAATTTTTTAAATTTGTAGTTTGATTTTGGATTAAAAAATTAAAAATCTGTAATCTACAGATCAGTTCTAGATTGAATCTCACGGTTCTGGATTGGAATCGATCCGGATCGTATACAAATAGCCTATATTTATATTATATATCTTTCTGTATAGTATCTTCTCATATTCTATATAAGATCTAAACCTAAACCTAAACCTAAACCCGCACAGTATCTTCTTTTATTGCGTTTGTTTGTTGGTTTTTAATTTTAATTTGTAATGGTCTAAATCATTATGGTGGAACCAATTTTCTTATAGTTGATTAAATTTTAGAACAATATGTCGTTATTATGGAAAAACCTACTACTATTGTGGAACTAATATGATGCTATATTCATGTTTTTATGAAATTAAAATGTTATATATATATTTTTTATTTAATTATGTGAATTTGTAGTTCTAAACCAATCCAATCCATGTTTAAATGGATTGGTTCGGATTGGTTGCACGATTTAAATGAATTGGATTGGTTGCTTTTTTTCAGGAACCGTAGATAACGGATTGGTCATGGTTTTACCCCAATCTAGACCAATCCGGACCATGCTAACCCATATCGTTTGGCATATGTCTGTTTTAGTTTAAAAATTAAAAATTATTAAAAAAATTAAAAAGTCTATAACTTATCTCAAAAAATTAAGAATTATGTTTGATAGAGCTTTAAAATTATGATTTGATAATAGAGTTGTATTTTGAGTTTGTAAGTTTTGAAATTATGATTTGAGTGTAGAAAATTTGTTTAGTTATGAGTTTTGAAAAGAGTTTGAATTGAGTAATGTCACATATGATATTTGATTAAAAAATTTACAACTCATAATTAGACACACAATCTAAAATTCTATTCAAAACTCATAAAAAATTTTAAAAAAATTTTCAAAATACTTTTTATTTAAAATATAAAAATAATAGATGCCAAAAAAAAAAAAAAAAAAACATAAACATTGTTCTGGTCAACTAGCCAAACAACCGAGAGGATTATCGGGTAGACCCAAAATTCAAAAATCCTTTACAGAATGGAGAACACAAAAGAGAGAGAGTAGTCAAACAGGAAAAAGAAACATGTTTTGAAATGTGTGATGGAATCACAATTCGAAAGCTCTATCTAAACAATGCATGCAAATGGAGGGGTGAAATTAAGTTTTCAAAGTTGCACCAAACATAGAAGATTCCATTTTTTTATTTTATTTTTTGCACATCTTTCGTAAAAAATTAAAAAGTCATTCAAAACATACTAGTTTTTTTTACCTCATATTTTAGTCAAAAAATCAAAAAATTACTAAAATAGCTTATTCCTAAACGAGACCTAAGGCGTATTTTCAGAATTTGGTTAAAAATTAATTTTTTAATTTTTTTAGTTTATATTATATCTTTATTTTGTTTACATTTAAAAAAAAAAAAAAAGTCAATTTTTAATCTACTATTATTTGATATAATTTATTATAAATTAATAGGTGGTAATTTAAATGCACAAGTCAAAAGTACTATTCACTTAATTTTTAGAAAAAGTATTGCTTGTTTCCACTTTTCAAAAAATATTTTTCAGAAAATTTTATTTTCTTATTTTTCGTATTTTTTTTTATTTTTACTGAATTTTTTAAATATTTGAAGCAAGTTTTTTACTTTTTAGACACACCTAACATAAATACACTTAAAAAGTAAAAAAATTGTAAAAAAAATCTTTTAAAAATTCACTAAATACCAAAAATGCAAAAAAATATAAGAATTCGGTACATTTTTTGTATTTTTATGTATTTATTAATTTTTTTAAAATATTTTTTCACAAATTTTTTACTTTTTAGATATATCTAAGTAAGGTGCATCTAAAAAAGTAAAAAAATGTTTAAAATTTAAAAAATATTCACTAAAAACAAAAAAATACGAAACCCAAAAAAGTCAAATGTCAAAAAACTTAATCCAGAAAACGCAAACCAAACACACTGTACGCTTCATAAAAAAAAGATGAGAAAAAATATCATGAAGATTTTTTTACTATTAGATTATTTTGTAATATTTTATTGTATATTATGTAATTATATGTTGAAAATTTGATGTTTATAGACTTAATTTTGGCTAACTTTGGATTCAAACTAAAAAGGACCCACACGTCTTTGAGGTGAGTCCTCGAAGTGACATGTTTGTTACCGCATGGTGAGTCACAGCTCAAAATCAGTTCGTCAAAATCATTTTTGAGTGAATGAGAAGTTAACGTCATCTTTGACTTCTTGAAGTTAGAAGTTAAAAACATAATTGTGGATTGTTGAAATTGTGTCATCCCACATTGAAAATAAAGAGAGTTTATTTGTGTATATCTATATTGTGGAGGTTGAATAAAATCAATTAGGAAGGCCAAGACATTTGATCGACATCAGGCTAAAGACAATTTGGCCCTGACTAGGGGCTCATGAAGCCGAATGTACGAATCGGCCATATAAGGAGCCGAATAGGAACCAACACACAATTGGAAGGCCGAGTAAGTAACCATGTGCGAGATTAAGAATGGGCCCGACCCTTGGGCCCATATGTAATATAAAAAGGGAGGAACGTCAGCCAAAGGGAGGTAGGTGAAAATATACAAAACAACTTGAAATATAAGTAAACTAGAGAGAATACTAACTTGTTCGTCAGAGTGTTAATTCCGGCACCCCCGACCGGAGTTTTCATTCCTTTTTCTGGTAGCAATTAGAGGATCAAGGACGTCTGATTGGATTTTGGAGTATTTCCAAACCACCTCACCACAATTGCCACCGTCTGTGGAAATACTCAAGTGCATCCATGGCAGGCATGATAGGTGATCCTTCGATAGTTGCTAACGATGTTACACCAAAAGATGACATTACTCCAAGAAACATGCTTAGACCGGAGAATATCACCGCGCGGCGGGGCTTGAACTTTGATCCAGCAACTCAAACTTCACCCTCAATTTCTATGCAGGAAACTGTGCAGACGATCATAGATCAAGCAAAATGAAACGAATAGTGTCTAGAAGATATGATGGTTGAGAACGAGCATTTGCGTAAGGAATTGGCCTTGGAGTTAGCCAAATCCTAACAGGCCACACGCCATGACAGGGGTCGATCCCTAGAAAAGAAGAAGGATGATTGACGACGTTGACTTTGGAAGCATGATAATGGCAGTGATTCCGACTCACCATCTTAGGAACCCAGAAAGAAAGGGCGAGTCGATGTGTCCAGCTCATCAGAAGGAAGTCCATATGTATAGTGCAAGTGGGAGAAAGAAAGAGATAATTCGGATAAAGAGGACAAATATGACCCTTTCATACGATGCATTGCAAGGACTGCGTTGCCTAAAAAGTTCAAAGCATCAACATTCACCTTATACAACGGAAAATCAGATCCCACTGACCATATTCGTCATTATAAACATGCGATGACATTGCATGCTAATGATGAAGCCCTCGTGTGTCAAATGTTTCCAAGTAGCCTGGGATCGTTGGCCATCAGATGGTACTATAAACTGGAGCCGGCATCAATAAGAAGCTTTTATCAACTCCAAAAATCCTTCAAGGCAAGAGTCATCACCAACAAAGTTCAACCAAAACAAGCAGACTCTCTTTGGGCAATGCAAATTAAACTAGAAGAGACCCTCTGTGAGTATTCGGCGTGCTATTGGGAATGTTTCAACCTGGTAGATGATGCCTGCAATGATTCCATGACCATTACCGCCTTTAAGATGGGATTACATCCTGATAGTCCTCTTCTTAGTTCATTGACCAGACAACCTGCCAAAACAGTTTGGGCACTAATGAAGAAAGTTGAAAAATACTATAAGGTGGAAGACGATGCCCTGCACGTCAAGGCCGGACATAAAGTCGTTAAATCAGCTTCATCTGGTCTAGTTTAGCCGATAAACACCGTGCCATCAAGAAGCCCCGAACCTCGGACTCGGGCTAAACGAAACGACCGGTGTGATTCGCGAAGTTCAAGTAGCCAATGTTTGCACCGTTCAAACGAACAATATCAAGTGGATAGCAGGCGCACAAGACATTCGGACAATAAGTATACGGGATTGGCAGAGCTGATCAGTAAGATCTTGCCTAAAGTCCAACATCTTCTATTCTTTAAATGGTCGTCCAAGATGATGGGGCCTTCTGATACAAGGAGTAGGGATAAGCGGTGCGAATATCACAAGGACCATGGCCATGATACTAATAGTTGTTATGCATTGAAGGACCACCTGGAGGAATTGGTACAAGACGGCCGGCTGGCGCAACACATCCGAAAGAATAATCCATCGAACACGGTAGCCTTATGACTGGATTCACTTCCACTTGGTGTAATTCACATGATATACAGCCTACCGTCGTCAACCGAGGTCCATACAATTCAGTCACAACCTAGCCTGCCAAGCCAATCACACCAGCCAAACGGCCCCATGAAACTGGCAGGATTAGCTTTGATGACACTGACCTAGATAGAGTAACTTTCCCTCACGCTGATCTCCTTGTCGTCGAGCTACACGTGAAAAGATTCGCAGTTAAGCGTGTTCTCATTGATTATAGAAGCACCTCAGAAATAATGTATTACAAGATGTTTGTGAAACTCGGCTTCACTGATTCGGATCTGTTACCGGCCGATTACCCATTGTTCGGCTTCAACGCTAACCCCGAGTACCCCTTGGGTAAGATCACACTACCAGTACGGGTGAGTACTAGATCAGTAGACGTAGAATTTCTAGTTGTCAAACTCTTGTCATCATACAATCTCATCATAGGAAGGACTTGGTTGTATACTATGTAGGCTGTAACGAGCACCTACCTTCAACTTCTCCACTTTCCAACTGAGTATAGCGTCAAGCAAATTCGAGGTTCTCAGAAATTGACATAGGCAAGCTATCTCATTGTTACCACAAAGAGGCCAAAGGAACTGGAAGTGAACTCGATTGAAATACCGAATCGAGAGAGCCTTGAGGACATTGGGAAAACCCCCAGTGAAAAGGCAACTGAAGACCTTGACTGGATCAAAATCAATGGGAGCCTTGACAAATTCTTCATGATCGGCACTTCCCTGAATGAAGTTGACAGACATGATTTGGTTTCTTTCTTACTCGACAACATCGACGTGTTTGCATGGACACCATATGAAATGCTGGGGATGGATCCAGACGTGGCTCAGCATCGTCTAAACGTTGATCCAAAATTCAAACCAATCATTCAGAAAAGTCGGCGGTCAGCCGCGGAGCATGCATCGACTGTTATTGATGAGGTTGACAGATTGCTTGATGCTGGGGCAATTCGTGAAGTAACTTACCCCACGTGGTTATCCAATACCGTGGTTGTAAAGAAGAAGAATGGATCTTGGCGCGTCTATGTGGATTTCACGGATTTGAACAAGGCTTGTCCTAAGGATTATTTTCCTCTTCCCAGAATTGACTAACTTATAGACATAACGGCACATCATCAATGCATGAGCTTCTTGGACGCCTACAGAGGTTATCACCAAATTGCCATGCATCAAGAAGATCAAAAAATGACCGCATTCCTCACCTTAAGGGGAACCTATTGCTACAAGGTCATGCCCTTTGGGTTGAAGAACGCGAGGGCAACTTACCAGAGACTGGTTACCACTATGTTTAATGAACAGCTCTACCGTACCATGGAAGTATACATCGATGACATGGTGGTGAAATCCAAAGAAAAACACGTTTATCTAGCCGATTTAGTAGAAACCTTTGGCATTCTATGAAAGTACAAGATGAAACTGAACACCTCGAAATATGCATTTGGCATTGGATCCAGCAAGTTTCTCGGCTATATTGTCAACCATCGCAGAATAGAGGCCAACCCGAGGCAGATCTCAGCAATTCCAGAACTCAGCTCCCCTCGGTTGGTCAAAAAAGTTCAAAAGTTGATGGGAATGGCCGCTGCCTTCAATAGGTTTATCAACCATTCCTCAGACCGTTGCCGACAATTCTTTCACACACTTAGGCAGGGCAAAGCATTTGAGTGGACCCCGAGTACCAAGCTGCGCTGGATGGCTTGAAAACTTATCTCCAATCAGTACCACTCTTGGCAACCTCATCGACAGGTGATCCGCTCATTTTGTATCTGGCGGTATCCGATCGAGCGGTCAACGCCGTGTTACCAAGGGAAGAACTCGGGAAGCAATGGCCAATTTACTATGGGAGCAATGGCCAACTTATTATGTAAGCAAGGCAATCGTTGATGCCAAAACACAATATCTACCACTGGAAAAGCTCATCCTTGCTCTCGTGGTGGCTGCAAGAAAGTCAATGCACTATTTTTAGGCTCACACTATAAGGGTAGTAACGAACTATCCCCTCCGGTTAGTGCTCTGTAGCGCGGAAGCTTCAGGGCGAGTCTCGAAATGGGCTTTGGAACTCGGCTAGTATGATATCCAGTTTTTGCCTAGAACTGCCGTCAAGGGGCAAGTGCTCGCCGATTTTGTAGTTGAGTTCATGAGATGCCATGCCGACTTAAACGTCGATCAAGTGTAACCTAAACCCCGACAAGCCAATATATGTTAGAGATATTTGGCAGATATACTGTTTTGGATCATCCAACCATTGTGGCAGTGGGGCAGGCGCAGTGATCATGACCCCCGAAGGGGCAATAATCGAGCAGGCGATCAAACTGGGCTTTGATGCATCAAATAACGTGGCCGAAAACGAAGCATTGCTAATCGGCCTTCGCAATGCACTTCACCTTGGTGCACGACGGTTACTTGTTTTCTGTGATTCAAAATTAGTCATCGACCAATTGAAAGGGGAGTATGTAGCTAAAAATGACCACATGGTAGCCTACATGAAAACGGCGAATTCCTTGCTCACAAAATTCAACCACCACAAGTTGAATCAGATAACCTGAGATCAAAACACGCATGCGGATACCCTTGCTTGCCTAGCCTCCGCCATTAACTCAGAAGTCAAACGAACGATCAAAATAGGGTTCGTCCTAGAGCCGAGCATCACATTTTCTGAACCAATTTAGATTAACATCATTGAAGCAGGACCACGTTGGATGGACCCTATTGCTATATTCCTTTCCTTAAAACAGCTCCCAACGGACAGGAAAGAAGGCCACAAGCTGTGAAATAAAGCCCTGCAATACTATTTGGGTCTGTAGGGAAAGCTTTACAAAAAATCTCTCTCTAGACCGTACCTGGAATGTGTTCACCCAGATAAAGTGGAGGAATTCTTGGCCGAAATACATGAGGATAGCTATGATGCCCATTCTCGTGGATGTTTATTGGCCCACAAAGCCGTAACGCATGGGTATTATTGGCCGACCATGTGAACAGATGCCGAGAATTATGTTAAGAAGTGCGAACAATGCCAAAAGCTTTCCCTTTTAACTCAACTGCCTACCGAAGAATTAAATTCCATTACTAGTTCTTGGTCGTTCGCTCAATGGGGATTTGATATCGTCAGACCATTGCCACGGGCTCCAGGGAATAAGCGATTCCTGATTGTTGCAACAAATTATTTCATAAAGTGGGTTGAAGTAAAGGCATTAACACATATTCGAGATATTGATGTTAAACATTTTGTATGAAAAAACATCATAACATGATTCAGTATACCGAGAGCACTTGTCTCTGACAACGGCACCCAATTCGATTATGACATCTATCGGGAGTTATGTAGCACATATGGTATCCGACCCTATTTTTCCTTGCCGGCATACCCACAAAGCAACGGTTAGGCTGAGGCCTCCAATAAAGTGATCCTGGACGGCATCAAGAAACGATTAGAAAAAGCCAAAGGCAGGTGGGTTGAAGAATTGCCCAGCGTGTTATGGGCTCATTGCACTACTCCGAGGCGGTCTACTGGAGAAACACCGTTTGCTTTGTGCTTTGGGACACAGGTAATTATCCCTCTTGAAATTGGCCTGCGCACACTGAAATCCAAGGTTCTTGACATGGGCCGTAATGATGTCATGTTGGCCCTAGATCTGACTTTGATTAAAAAATGCCGAGATCGTGCTCTTGCGTGCATGGCGCGGTATTAGCAGCAGCAGCTTGCTAAGTCATATAACCAGCGCATGCAATTGCATTGTTATATACTTGGAGAATTGGTCCTCAAGAAAGTGCTTCCCACCATTAAGAATTCGATAGACCGTTAATTAGGCCCTAACTAGGACGGTTCTTATCAGATTGATTCAATTGCTGGAACAGGGGCCTACCAACTTTCAGATATGGATGGTAGAAGTTTGCCACGCCCCTGGAATTCCACACATTTGCGTAAATTTTATCATTAATCCAACTTGTACAGCGTGCTAGTTTGTTTCAAATTTTTGCTGTTATGATGACATGTATCATATCTCTGAATTTCGCAATGCAATCCCCTTTTGTCACCATTTCGTTAATAATGGTTGAATAATGAAAAAGCCTCCAAATTCAGAGCACCCTTTGTGGATATTACGTTTGGGCCATGTGACAACCCTCACATCTGATTACTGCTAAACTGTGGTTAAGCATGTTAAGTAACTAATCTGACTAAAATTTTGAACTGATTGGTTAAGTGTATTAGTTTAAACGCAAGTCTATTTGTTTGACTGCTAAATGATTTGTTCACGTTTTATGTTTTGAACTGCAAATTGAAGGCTTTATCGGCGGCCGAATCCGAAACTGATTAGTGTTTTATGCTAATAGGAATTTATGTGATTTTATGGTATGTTTAATTAAAATGTGATTTGGAGCGATTAAACAGGATTAAATAATGTTAAATTGCTTTAGTTTGATTAATTACCAAACTTGCCATTTAGTGGGCCACTTCTACAATCTTGTTTGGGAGCTTAGCTTTACACCATCTCATTCATTTCATCTAGAGCTAACTGAGTGAGAGAGAGAATTGGGAGAAAGAGTGATTTCATCTAGAATTGGCTTGGGGAACTAGAATAAATTGAAGGAAATTTACATATTTGAGCTTCTAGACTTGAAATTGAGGACCTAAGGTAGGATATTTATCCTTTAGTTATGAATTCAAGTTGGTTCTTGCATGGTTCATGAGTCATTAGTGATCTAAGTCAAGAATTGGTTTATGGAGTTGATTTAAGTAGCTAAATCATGCATGTATGTACACATTGTTGAGTTTTGAGGTTGATTTCATGGAAATCCTCACATGCATGTCTATATTCTAGCTATGGTCCATGAATTCATCATGTTTTGAGTGAATTGACTCATTTGATCAAGTATTTGAAGCTATGGTTTTAATTGAACACTTGCATGTTACATATACATTATGTTCATGAAGTTTTGTTTGGATTTGTGTTTAATTGAACTACCTTTGGGCTTTGACTTTGCAAATTGATCTTTGAAACATGTCATATTATGAGTTTTAAAGTGTTTTCCAGAAAATTGGCCCAAAAGAATTGAATTTGATGCTTTAAATGTTGAATTTGAGCTTGGAGGTTCAATCTGGAAATTCCAGATTTTGGACCCATGCTCGAGCGTAAGATTTCACACTCGAGCGTACACTCTGAGTACATGCATCCCGCTCGAGCGGGGAAAGTAACGCTCGAGCGTGAAATGCATGTATCCAGTACTTCTCATGTGTTTACAGTCTGCTCGAGCGAGGGAATGCACGCTCGAGCGAGGACTTGTGTCTCACACTCGAGTGGAGGTGGAGCGCCCATCGAGTGGGAATTGCATGCATCCAGTACTTTTGCTTGAGTTTACAGTTCGCTCGAGCGAAGGAAGTAACGCTCGAGCGGAGATCCTTTGTCTGCATGTTCGCTCGAGCGTAGAAAGCCACGCTCGAGCGAGACCCCTGTTTTCTAAAAATTTTGAAAAGTGTTTTAAAGTACATCTTTGCATCCTCTTTCCATCCTAGGCATTCCTAGGCCATATTTAAGGCATCTTAATAAGGATTTTGATGTAGAACCACATCGAGTCAAGATAGGGACTAAGTTGTTGATTCCCAAGTGTGTAACTTAGTGTGTGTTCATTCTGTAACTGTGTAGGGTTGGCATCCGAGGACGCTCATTAGCTGCTTATAGCCCAGTGCTCTGTGAGTAACAATGTTGTAAAGATATGTTCAATTATGAATATTTTCTGAATGATCAACTGTTCTGCTTACAGAAACGTTATTGTTTAATGAATGAATATTTGTTCTATTTGCAAACTGTATTCGTGGCATCCATAGCAATTACTGATCTTATCGCATCGCATCATCGCCACAGAGATCTCTGTCGGTTCCCATGTTGGAACCACTACTGTTTACTGTTATGATGGCCATCAACTGACTAGTCGGTCTGTTAAGACCTACTGTACTGTTTTGCTATTGGATGTACCACATATAACTGCTATGGTTTCTAAATGACTGATATGACTGCTTAATGACTGAAAGGACATTTATTCTTAACCTCTTTACACAACTGTTATTCATTGGGCTTTAGCTCACTGTTTATATTTATATGTAGGTGTCCAGGCACTGGACCGGAGTTAGGAGCGTCGGGTTAACTCCTTTTTTGTCAAGCCAACCATTGTGCCTCACCTTGAGGTTCCAAGTCTGACTGAGTTATGGCTGTTTTAGGGTGTCTCAGTTTCACCCTTCCGTCTCTGTTTTGTAATACTATTTAAGACTTGTACTGTACTGAGCTAATTAAAGATTTGGTCCCTAACCTGAATGTTGTACATATGGTATATATATGTTTTGCTTATGAATGTGAATATGTTACAGAAAAGTCTTTTTGGATTCAGACTGTCATAGCTCATTGGACATCTTTTATTACTGTTTTGGCTTCCGCCAGCCCTTGTACTTTGTATTATTGTCTTTACTGTTAAGCAGGCCCTCCGTAATCACGGATTACTGGCCGGTTACGGTGCTAAACCCATAGGGGCAGGTTTGGGTCGTGACAGGCCGACTTCTGCAATGCAATCCCCTTTTTGTCGCTGTTTTGTTAATAATGGTTTAATAATGAAAAAGCCTTCGAATTCGGAGTGCCCTTCGTGGATATCATGTTTGGGCCAAATAAGCCTCCGAATTCGGAGCGCCTTTTATGGATATCATGTTTGGGCCAAATAAGCCTCTGAATTCGGAGCACCCTTCGTATATCATGATTGGCCAATACAAAAACTCCGGATTCGAAGCGCCCTTCGTGTATCATGATTGGCCAATACAAAGACGCTGAATTCGGAGCGCTTTTCATGGATATCACGTTTGGGCTGAAAAAGCCTCCGAATTCGGAGCACCTTTTGTGGATATCACATTTGGGCTGAATAAGCCTCCGAATTCGGAAAGCCTTTCGTGGATATCGCGTTTGGACCAAATAAGCCTCTGAATTCAGAGCACCCTTCGTGAATACCAAAATTGGCCAACGGAAAGACTCTGAATTCGGAGCGCCTTCGTGTATCACGATTGGCCAATACAAAGACTCCAAATTTGAAGAGCCCTTCGTGCAAATTCACGTTTGGACTAAATAAGCCTCCGAATTCAGAGTGCCCTTTGTATTTGGCAATACACCGATGTGGGCCAACAAATATGTAATTATTACATAAGTTGATGCAAATATTAAACAGAGCAATGTAGCAAATATTTATTTATTTCATCAAAGAGGTACAAATACATGGCTTTTGACAAATTCAAAAGTAGAATAACATGTTTCCTGATATCTAAGTCTTCTTCGGCTCGGCATTATCCTCATCGTCGATTTTTTCAGCTTTGTAAGCTTCGAAGGAAAACTTGCAATTCTGAAATAGTGGTGATGCTGAATTGACGCCTACGGATCGTAAAGCCCTACTCCAACTATGCTTGAAGTCACGGTTCTCCCATCGACAAACATTTTTTGCCAATTTTTCCTTAGTCATTTCAATGCCGATTTTTTAGCAGTAAAAAAAGGCTTCTTCATAGGTCCAAGTTCTTATAGCCTCTTTAGTGAACATGTTTGCCATTTCCCTATTGGCCATAGCATGATCCAATAGGCCCTGGTTAACTCTATCCGTGATAACCGAGTTTGTGGCACACGTCGACTACGTCTCAATTGTCTTGGCCTTTTTCAGCTCATTCTCGGCCTTCTTCGCGCGACGCTCTAAATCCCGAATGCACCCCTCTTTTTGCTCGAGTGCTCTTTTTGCCGCACATAGGCACATACCGACTTCATACACATTGTAAAGTCTACGAAACGACCCATGTATACATTCTCTGAAAATCTCGTAATCACCCTAGCCGACAAGTGACTACTGCACCTCTGGCAGAAATATTTGCCACGTGAATTCCATTGCCACATTAGGATCACAGACTATTAAGCCCGTTTCAGTTATTGGCTTTTTCCCAATAAAGACCAAAAAGCTCAGTGGGCGTGGCAATCTGCTCGGCTCACCTCGCGGAGTGGCATACCCACTCGTGGTCTTTGAGCTCCCTCTTTGTTGCGCCCCATCTCTAGGGGACCGCACTACTTCACCTCTTCTGGGGGACCTACTCTAACGTTTGGGCGACCGACATCTCTCTCTCTCCTCTGCTGTCATGTTTCCCGTTCTTTGAGCTTCACCTCTAGCAACACGATGCATCTCAGCGTCCAGCTTTTCCAAGCTCATTCCTACTCATTTACTATTGAAGAATAACCTCTGAGACATCTATAGCCCCACTTAGGACCACAATTGACACTCAAGTTTCTGCTCGCTCTCAAATTATCGACTACCTCTTTCGTCGTTTGTGCTAAATCAACTCCACGACACCTGGGACCTCTTAAATACTAGATACCTCGTTCATTAATTGTGGATGTAGCATTTTCAATGCACCCTGTAGCTAACCCTGTGTCTATAGTCGGGTTTGGAATGACACATCCAAATGGGGCAAGGGCAAATATATGAATATTCGGCATATTATGTTATAGCCGAATCTTGATACACTACCCCACTTGGCCAGACGAGCCTAGCATTGAGCCGTATATTTTATTCGGCAAATTATGTTAGTCAAATGTTGCAAACTGTATGTGTTATTCAGCTATAGAATGACATCCAAATGGGGCAAGGGAAAATATATGAATATTCGGCATATTATGTTATAGCCGAATCATGTTACACTGCCCCATTTGGCAAGACGAGCTTAGCATTGAGCCGTATATTTTATTCTATAGATTATGTTAGTCAAACGTTGCAAACCGTATGTGTTATTCGGCTCTAAAACGACATCCAAATGGGGTAAGGGCAAATATATGAATATTCAGCATATTATGTTATAGCCGAATCATGTTACACTGCCCTACTTAGCCAGACGAGCTTAGCATTGAGCCGTATATTCGATTCAGCAGATTATGTTTTAGCTAATTGTTGCAAGGGTAAATTTAATGTGGAATTATGCTACATTGTCCTACTTAGCCATCAATTTAAATTAGCAAATTTAGAATAGAGACAAAAAGGGCAATTTTCATTAATAAACTGAATACAAAAACTTACAAACCATTACTTTACACATGAAAACTGCCCTACGAATAACTTCTAAACAAAATGAGCAAAAAACTTACAAACAAAATCAACAAAAACCTACAAAAATTACATACAAAAGATACCTAACATAAAGCAAAATTACACTAGCACTATTTATTCTTCGGGGTCAGATTTCAACGGCTTAACATCCAGCTGCTCGTATGGAATTGGCTGCTCCAATGTGTAGACACCCCATTTTTGATGGCCCTTACGACTTAGACGTCCTCGCACGCACACCTGATGATGAGTTTATATGCTCGCTAAGTGCTTGAAGTCCTCAGCGGAATGCGACAACTTTGAACCTTTCAAACCCTGTACTTTTGTTGTTCCAGTTTTGGACCTAGCCTAGCTTTTCTAGCCTGCAGCCTCTGGTGGACTGCCGGCCATCACTTTTGGGATGCCGGCCACTGATGTGGCTTGTCGGCCACCAATGATGGCTGGCCGGCCACCAGTGCATTTTGCAGATATTTTATGTTAGTTGTGCCAGTTGTTTGCATAGATGGATGCATCTATCCCCACGTGTAGGGCTGGATCTCCTTGAGGGAATTTCATATTTTCTATGTATAGGAGGCCCTTCTCTCATGTTTTAAGGTTAGAAAATTTTAAGATCAAAAATTTTCTTTCTCTCTACAATTCTCTCTCTCTCTCTCTCTCTCTCTCTCTCTACCACATCTCTACACTCTAGCCTCAAAATCTTCAACTTTTGCCTATACACCCTTAACCAAATCTCCCCATCTTTGGGCTAAGATATTTTTGAGCTTGGTTTGAGCTTTAGGGGGTGTGTTTACTTGGTTTTGTTACTTGGAATAGCTTCTTCTCTTCAAGAGGTATAGGGCTTTACCTATTTGCTTGCTTTCTGTACTATTTTTCCATTGTTTTGGGCTATCAAAACTCTGTGTTTTTTGGGTTGAAGCTTGGGTTTAAGGCCATTAAAGGTTGAGGGGTTGATAGCCCTTCTTTGTACCTTGTTTTGGAGGCCTTTGCCCTTGTGTTTCCCATTCTTTTACTATCTTTTTTCAAGCTTTTAAACACTGATTTTTAGAGCTTTTTCAGTGGCCAAAATAATGTTTTGAAGTCTAAATTTGAAAGGGTTAGCCTCCCCTTCTTGTGTCTTGCTTACTAGCCTAGTTGGTGCCATTATTTAGCATTTTAATCTAGACTTTTTTAGCTCAATTCCAGCATATTTTAGGACTTATTTTAGATTGTTTTAGCACCGTTTTGGGCTGTTGTTTGCATTTGAGCTTTGTTTTGTATGCTTCTAGTGTAATAGTTCTCATAAGCTTGATGTTTGAGGTCTTAGACATTACTTATTTGAGTTGATAGCACTTATTTTGGGCTTTTCATACTTTATTTTGGCAATAATAACCTCTGTAACCTCCCTCAATTCTTGATTTCTTATTTTTCTTTGAAAGTGGTTTCAAGTCACTTGTTTACCTAAGTATGAAATTGAGGTTTCATACTTAATGGTTTAATCCCTTAGGGGGTTCATTACCAATCGTATGATGTTTCTTTCATACCCAAAGCAACTTATGTTTTGAGCGCTCTTTCCATTAGGGGACTTTAATTCACCATTTGTAGACACCCCATTTTTAACCGTCCTCAAGACTTGGACGTCACCGTTTGAACACCTGGTGATCATCCATGTTTGTGTTCGTTTGGAGTTCCCGGAGGTCTCGGCTATGCGCCTTGCCTCAGGATCTCCGAACTCGACTGTTTAGTGTCTGGTTTTGCACCAAACACTTGTGTTTTGCCTTGAAGGGGCAGGGAATGCCTTGTGAGGCATTCCCACACATCACCGGCAGTGGCTAGAGGCCACCGGCCAAGGTTTTGTTGCCATCGGCAATATATATTGCCGGTCGGCACTCTTTGTTGCCGGTCGGCAGTGAATTTTGTCAAAATGACACTTTTTGCTAGCCGATCACTGTTCATCTACTTTTGGTAGATATTTTGTGCCACCGTGATAATCGGCACTCACTTGCCCCCTCCATACACGTGTATGGAGGGATTTCACTCTTGCCAAGCTTGTTTTGTAAGCTTTGTAAGAGTGAATATCTATAAGAGGAGACCTCTTCCTCCTCTTCTAGGGTTAGACAACATCTTGAGAGGAGCTCTGGTTTTAGCTTTAGGACTTATATCTATCCTATATCTATACCTTCCTCTTTTTGTAGTTTTGTGTGTGTTTTGTCTCACTATTGCACACAAACACATAGTGTTACACCTTTTCTTGGTTCCTTGAAGGATCAGAGGTTGTTCTTGAGGTCTTTAGGTGGTTTTGAGCTTGGAGAACCAGCTGGAGCTTCATTTTTTGAAGAGGTTTACAAGGGTGAGACACTAGTCCCTTTTTACCCCATTTTTGTACACCACTTTTGCCTATCTTAGAACTATTTTTGTGTTTAGTGTATAACATAAAAAAATACTATTTTTTAGCCCTCTTGATTGTTTGTTAAGAGTATTTTGTGGTTTGGGTTTGTTTGACCCCTCCTAGGCCTTGTAAGGCTCCTTTTTGTGCTATTTTGTGCAAGTTTCGGGACTTTGGTGTTTGGGCCTCTCCACCACTGAAATCTTGAGGGATTTCAGTGGTGAAGATGGTGCCTTAAAGTCTCAAGAAGGAGAGGGCCACCCATCTCCTTGTTGTCCTTGAAAAGGACCATTTTTGGCCTCTTGAGGGAGCACCATGTTTGAGGGTTTGTTGATCATGACATGGCTGTATTTTATGCTTATATTGTCATGATTTAACTTTGTATTAAGTTGGTTTTGGTACACCATGCATGCTTAGCATACCTACAATGTAATGCCTTGTTATTGCCTTAATATGCCTTAGGTTGTTAGCCTTTGTTCTAGCATGTTTTAGGTTTAACTTTGTGAAGGTTTTGTGCTTATTTTGCCATGTTTAAGGTCTGTCCATAGTTGTTTGGGTCAATTTTGGCATGCTTGGTATAGCTCCTTTGTATTTGAGCTTGTATGCTTCAAGTATGAGAATGTGTAGCATGTGTTGCTTGCATCATTTAAGTGGTTTGGCACCATTTCTAACATCATTTCAGTCCCTAAGACATGTTTGTTTGCTTGCCTAGGTTGTCTCATTATTGTCTCTTGAGCATGTGTTATATGCTCCTTGAAAGTGCATTTGTGCATGCTTTTGAATTTGAGCCACTTAGATGCCATCTAAGGGTCCCCTTTGCATGGTCAAGGTCTGCCTTGAACCTGTTTTAAGCTTTCTTGGCCTTGTGAGGCTTGGTTGGCTTAGCCATCATTTAAGCCTCCTTGACTTGTTTCAAGTACTTGGACTATTTGCATGCTTATGTTTGTCTTGTTTAAGTTGGTTTGTGTAACGACCCGGAATCGTAAATCGGAATTATCAGTAATTCATTATGCTTTAGTATGATTTAATTGAGAAAAATCTGTTCGAATTAGATAAATATCTGTTGGAAGTACGACTTCGGGACTGAAATTGACAACCATAATGGGTTCAGAAAATGAAATTGAGCACACCTATGTGTTACCGGGAATTTTTAGAACCATTCGAAATAATAAAGTGAAGACTGAATTTTATCTGATTCGTTATGCCTCGTTTGGCATGTTTTTGGCTAAGTGGATTAATTGGATATTATGATATATACATATTATAAAGATAAGGATGCTTTGACCCATTGACTCAAACCAAAGAAAGAAAATCTAAGAGAGAGAGAGAGGAGTTCGTGGGAGAGAGAGAGACCAAGAGAGGAAGAGGAAGAAAGGGGAAACTCAAGGTTAAACTTCTCCATCCAAGTGTTAAGGTAAGGTTTTCATGAAATTAGTTGTTGATCCTTGGCATTTAGCATGTGGAACTCAAGATTATGGCATAAGATCATGAAATTTATGTTTAGACTCATGGTTTCCATGCATATTTGGCATATTGAGGGAGAACCTCCATGAATGTTTAGATATGAAGCTTTAATGTGTATGTTCATGGGTATTCATCTTAGTTCATGGGCTTGATTTTGTGTATATGATGTATGTGAGTATTTTGTAAAGAAAAATGAGTTGAGGGAAAGTGATTTTCAAGGTTGCATGCCCAGAAAATGAGATTGGGAGGGTTGAATGTCGGTTTGAAGCTTGAATCTGCAACCTGAGAACCCAGATTTTTCACAGTCCGACCGAAAGGGGATTGGTCGCCGAGCGATTTCACGATCCAAAGATCTCGCTCATTCACAAATCCGCCGAAAGGGGTTTACGCCGAGCGGGGAGGCTATTTTTCAGAAATTTCAAGAGAAGTTTGGGCAGAGGTTTTACGTGATTTTAACATGTTAATTGCATCTTTTAGCATCTCATGAGCATGAATTAAAGTAAAGAAAGATTAGGATGAGCATGAAATGAATATGAAAGAATGTAAAAGAAGAAAGGAAATGATATGAATTATGTGAATTGATGATGAATGATAAGAAATGTATTATAATGTTAATTGCAGGTCACGAAGTGAAGACCGTGCCATCGGTTTCGGAACCCTCTCAGAAGTGACATTTGTAAAGATATGTTAATATGAAATTATGTTCTAAAAGTGCTATGATATGATACGTTTTGAAATGAGAATGTTTTCTGTGAACGAATGTTCTATTGCAAACCTAGTATGGCATCCATAGTCAGTTGAGTCATGGGGGCGAGAACATGCAGGCCCATGCGTCATGAGTCATGGGGGACGGCATGGAAGGACAAGCCCATGACCAGGTTACGAGATCTCGGTATGTGTTTAATCGGTGTCCGGGACCGGTTACTTTAGTCGTTAGTCGACACATGTTATGTTCTATGGAGTATGCCATTACGTATGTTCTATATGATGATGATTATGCTTCAGTTTACGGTTTTATAAGAAATATTGGAGTTCGTTCACTAACCTCTTTACTGTTATGTTACTTGCTGAGCTTTAGCTCATTGTTTGTATTTATGTATTTATAGGTGAGCAATCTGGGAGCCGAGTCTAGGCGGAATCTCGGATCGAGCCGCCGTTTTGAAAGCCTACCGTTTTGAGTGCTCTGAGCCGGAGCTAGGCCTGGAAGGCCGTTTTGAGAGCTTTTCTTTTGTCTTGCATCTGTGGCATACATTTATGTTTTGTATATGATCATGTTGTGTAAAGATAGTGGGTAATTAACTCATTTTTGGCATGTAATGTATGTTCATGTAAATGCACAGCTCTTGGACTATTAGGTTTCTTTTTCGCTTCCGCGGGCCCCGTTTATTTATGTTTTGTACAGTAAGGCCGGAGGTAATTTACGACCATCGCCGGTCACGCTTGCCGGACTTTCGGGCAAGTTCGGGCGTGACAGAGTGGTATCGAGCGAAAGTTAATTTACCCACACACGTGTCCATATGAGCTGTTAGGTGCATTAGAAAAGAAATAGAGCATGGCATAAATACATGTGCATGTGTGTGTGTGTTTTATGAATATGAAGAACAAAAGGAACTGTGTATGATGAGGCAGTAAAGGAAACAATATATGGAAAATGAAATGTTGTATTTGCTATGGGTTCTATAGACAATGGAAGATACCAATGCAAGAAATGTAGATGAAACAGAACCGTCTGATGCAAGAATGAATCGATTAGAAAGAATGGTAGAAGTTTTGACTGGGTTGGTTAGACAACAGCTAGAACAAAACCAACAACCACAGCAGAGACAGCCATTTCCGCCTCCTCCACCACCACCAGTGCAAGTAGAACAGATGAACAATGATGACATTATCAGTTTGACACAGAAATACAAGAAATTGAAACCACCAGAGTTTGCAGGGGGCATTGAACCCTTAAAGGCAGAGGCTTGGGTCCTAGAAACAGAAAAGATTTTCGAAGTATTTCCGTGTAATGATGTTTACAAAGTGTTGTTAGCAACCTTTACTCTGACAGAAGAAGCTAGACGATGGTGGATGTTGGTACGGGATCAGAATAGGGATTTGACATGGGACCGATTTAAAGAGATCTTTTATGAAAAGTATTTCCCACAATGCATGAGAGACAGGAAAATATCTGAATTTGAACAGCTGAAGCAAGGTACAATGTCAGTAGCAGAGTATGAAAGTAAATTTACTGAACTAGCTCGTTACGCTCCTCACATGGTTGATACCGAATATAAAAAGGCAAGGAAATTTGAGGGTGGTCTACAGGTTGAAGTGCTTGACCGAGTAAATGTGCTAAAATTGGAGAAATATGTTGATGTACTGGATAGGGCTCTGATTTCCGAGACAAATATTGCGGCTTTGAAAATGTCCAAATCAACGACAATGACTGACAGGGAGGGTAAGACATTTAAGAAACAGAAAGTGGAAGTGATTAGTGAATCAGTGGGCTCCGTAAATGACAAATCGAATCTACCCATTAATGATACTACAAAGGGAGGTGTGCCTACGTGTAAAGACTGTGGGAAACAGCATTGGGGTATTTGCCGCCGAGGATCTGGAGTCTGTTACAAATGTGGACAGAAAGGACACTTGGCCAGAGCTTGCCCACAACTCTACTCCAGAACTGAAAGACCCATGACTAGTGGAGTTAACTCAACAACGACACCGATGACGATTGCAACGTCTGCTTCCGAGGGGAATGCTTTAAGGCAAGCAAGAGTTTATAGCTTAGTTCCCGAAAAGACACCAAATACTGGAAAAGCGAAGACAGGTATGACTTTATTATTTAGTAAGATAGCATTATTACCTATGCGATGGAGATTATTGAACATGGAATATTTAACTGATGATGGAACGAATTTTCTTTATTATTACCTTTGCTATGGATTGTTATGTTATGATATCACCTTTGCATGGATGGAACATTTATGACGGGGGAAATTAAGAATGTGTAACTCAGATTTATGATTGAGACTATGCCAAAGTAAGAAAAGTTTGGAGGACCAAACTTTCTAAGTTGGGGAGAATGTAACGACCCGGAATCGTAAATCGGAATTATCAGTAATTCATTATGCTTTAGTATGATTTAATTGAGAAAAATCTGTTCGAATTAGATAAATATCTGTTGGAAGTACGACTTCGGGACTGAAATTGACAACCATAATGGGTTCAGAAAATGAAATTGAGCACACCTATGTGTTACCGGGAATTTTTAGAACCATTCGAAACAATAAAGTGAAGACTGAATTTTATCTGATTCGTTATGCCCCGTTTGGCATGTTTTTGGCTTAAGTGGATTAATTGGATATTATGATATATACATATTATAAAGATAAGGATGCTTTGACCCATTGACTCAAACCAAAGAAAGAAAATCTAAGAGAGAGAGAGAGGAGTTCGTGGGAGAGAGAGAGACCAAGAGAGGAAGAGGAAGAAAGGGGAAACTCAAGGTTAAACTTCTCCATCCAAGTGTTAAGGTAAGGTTTTCATGAAATTAGTTGTTGATCCTTGGCATTTAGCATGTGGAACTCAAGATTATGGCATAAGATCATGAAATTTATGTTTAGACTCATGGTTTCCATGCATATTTGGCATATTGAGGGAGAACCTCCATGAATGTTTAGATATGAAGCTTTAATGTGTATGTTCATGGGTATTCATCTTAGTTCATGGGCTTGATTTTGTGTATATGATGCATGTGAGTATTTTGTAAAGAAAAATGAGTTGAGGGAAAGTGATTTTCAAGGTTGCATGCCCAGAAAATGAGATTGGGAGGGTTGAATGTCGGTTTGAAGCTTGAATCTGCAACCTGAGAACCCAGATTTTTTCACGACCGCCGAAGGGAATTGGTCGCTCGAGCGGGGATTTCACGCATCCAAAGATTCTCGCTTGTTCCACATTCGCCGAAAGGGGTTTACGCCGAGCGGGGAGGCTATTTTTCAGAAATTTCAAGAGAAGTTTGGGCAGAGGTTTTACGTGATTTTAACATGTTAATTGCATCTTTTAGCATCTCATGAGCATGAATTAAAGTAAAGAAAGATTAGGATGAGCATGAAATGAATATGAAAGAATGTAAAAGAAGAAAGGAAATGATATGAATTATGTGAATTGATGATGAATGATAAGAAATGTATTATAATGTTAATTGCAGTCGTGTCACGGCGAAGACCGTGCCATCGGTTTGAAACCCTCTCAGAAGTGACATTTCAGAAGATATGTTAATATGAAATTATGTTCTAAAAGTGCTATGATATGATACGTTTTGAAATGAGAATGTTTTCTGTGAACGAATGTTCTATTGCAAACCTAGTATGGCATCCATAGTCAGTTGAGTCATGGGGGCGAGAACAAGCAGGCCCATGCGTCATGAGTCATGGGGGACCGCATGGGAGGACAACCCCATGACCAGGTTACGAGATCTCGGTATGTGTTTAATCGGTGTCCGGGACCGGTTACTCTAGTCGTTAGTCGACACATGTTATGTTCTATGGAGTATGCCATTACGTATGTTCTATATGATGATGATTATGCTTCAGTTTACGGTTTTATAAGAAATATTGGAGTTCGTTCACTAACCTCTTTACTGTTATGTTACTTGCTGAGCTTTAGCTCATTGTTTGTATTTATGTATTTATAGGTGAGCAATCTGGGAGCCGAGTCTAGGCGGAATCTCGGATCGAGCCGCCGTTTTGAAAGCCTACCGTTTTGAGTGCTCTGAGCCGGAGCTAGGCCTGGAAGGCCGTTTTGAGAGCTTTTCTTTTGTCTTGCATCTGTGGCATACATTTATGTTTTGTATATGATCATGTTGTGTAAAGATAGTGGGTAATTAACTCATTTTTGGCATGTCATGTATGTTCATGTAAATGCACAGCTCTTGGACTATTAGGTTTCTTTTTCGCTTCCGCGGGCCCCGTTTATTTATGTTTTGTACAGTAAGGCCGGAGGTAATTTACGAATTACTGGCCGGTCACGTTGCCGGACTTTTCGGGGCAAGTTCGGGGCGTGACAGTTTGGCACCATGTTTTAACATGATTTTCAGAGCTTATATTGCATGCCATTTATCCATGTTAGGCCTCTTTTGAATGTGTTTAAAAGTTGCCTTTATATGCTTAAGTGTTGGACCATACTTGCATGCATGTGTGTATGTATTTTAGACCTCATTTCCATGGATTCGGCCACTGTTTTGGGCCTAATTAGAGCTGCCTAATCCATGTTTAAGACCATCATTTGCTTGGTTGCATGCTTACCTTACATGTTTGTACATTGTCCATTTTCATGCTTGCATGCTTGCCCTCATGATCATGTTGCATATTAGCTAACATGCCTGGGATGCATTGTACTTTGCATGCATACCTTGTCCCTTGATTTAGTGATAGGGATTGGGCCTTGGTTTGATTGTTTGCATTGCATTTGAAATCAATGTGCACAACTTGGTTCTTTGGGCCATCATGCATGGAAATACGTGATTGATGGTCCGAGAATCGAGGCACGTGCCCCTTTGAGTCACAAACATGATAAGGGGCATGATTGGTGCATACATTGCTTGAATTGTATTGCCATGCAAGTTCTGCCCTCTGCTGCTGTCAATTGCAGATTCTGCAGGAATTGTTTGCCGACCGGCAGTACAGAGTGCCGACCGGCAATGTATTCGTGGCCGATAGCCTCATTTCCAGCCGATGGCCATGTGTAGTAGCCGGTGGTAATTCTACTCAGCCGGTGGTGTCCCCCAATGTCCAGAGAGACATCCCTGAGGCTTTGGCAGTCTTTGGAGGGGCAGAGCAGGGAAAATAGAGGCAGACCATGCATGGCAGTGCAATTCCGAGCAGATCTTAACATGCTGCATCGTGCTCTCCTCCCGAGGCGGTTTACTGTTTTCCTAGTTTAGTTAGTTGTTAACTAATTAGGCAATTTGTAATATTTAATTAGCTTGCATAGTTAATTAATTTGTATTATTCTTTTGGTCCCTCCGAGCGAGGGCGAATCTGTAATAAGTGTGGGTGAGTGTGTGCATGTCTTCCAACCCCACATCTTTCTTCCCTTTTATTTACCTGCTTATGATGGTAGATTAGGGCATATTGAAAATTAGCATACCTTATGCAATGCATACGTGCATCCATGCATTTGTTTACATGCACCGGGCTCGGTACATCATACAAACTGCATTGTATTTTCAATTCCAAATTGAATACGTGATAGTTGTAGCATTTCACATGCCACTTTAGGGTTTGCCGAGCCCATCCTAATCACATCCTGTATGTGTTGCATTAGCCACTTAACATGAACTAGGACATGCATGTTTGCTAATCAGTTTATTATTTCGGCACGGAGTACGGTGTGAGTTTTTATGCTTTAGCATATCGCATGCGTGTGAATGCCGCCATAAAAGCATGATTACCATGAGGCTAGCTGCTTATGTAATATAACTGCTTGAATGCCTGTGGATGGAGGTCAAATTACCTAAATTGGGATAATGCATTAAAACTGTGAGTTTTAAGCCCACTAGATAGTGGCAAAACCATCTTTTTCTAAAGCCCACTTGAGGGTGGCAAAACCTGCATTTTAGCCTACCTGTGGGTAGCAAACCATTTTTCAAAACGAACGCATAATGTCTTGTTCCAATTTAGGCGATTTGGTCTATACTTGTTTGTTGTGCGCATAACATAGTAAAACTAGGCTACTAACCGGAATAAGAACATATAATGTTTTCAAAATTAGATATCACAGTTAGTAGAGGCCGATCTATGATCGGGCGAGAGGGGGTGCTCATAGTTGACCTTCCCCAATCGTACCCAAGTTCCCGAGCCGAGGCAACTTTGGTGATGATGGACACGTGCCCTTTGGCACCGAGTTAGGGTTTCCTAAATTCCCCCATTAAAAAATATTTAGGTGGCGACTCTGTAGCTGGCAAAGCAGTCCATATTTGGCACTTCTTTCAAAAATCTGTTTTCTCAAAAACGATTTGCCGGATTTGGACTCTTTGGTTCAGATTTAGAACCGTGACAATTTGAGTCCGAACTGTAGTAGACCCGCAAAAACGAACAGAACGGGAGTCATCCTCCCGGGGCATTCGGGGACGTCTACACCATTGGACTTAATTGGATTAAAGAATGGTTGGTAAATTAAAATAAGTAACTAAAACTTGGGACTAAAAGTGAGCAAGATAATAATTTGGTTGTGTTCAATCGGACGTTAATTGAACACATAGAAACTTGAACCATTTCATGCTCATTAGTGATGAAATGATTCAAGTCTCCAAGCTCATCACTTCCCTTGATCTTTCATGATAGGGAGGTGGTTTTTGAGAGTCTCATTTTGTTACTTATCGAGCTTGCACACTTGGTTTCACAAGCCATCATACAATGAAATTGCATCCATTGATAGTTTGTGAACCGAACTTACTACTCCTTTGATTTTCTCATGAAAAGGAGGGGTGGGTTGTGCAAACAAACCCTTGAAAATACCCTGTATATGCTCTGCTTATCTTCTGTTGTAGCAAGATGAACCTGTGCAGCAGTGGCAGGCAGGCCACTTTCCATGGCCAGCAGGTGGCCGGCAGACCACCTTTGATGGCCGGCCGACCACCTTTGATGGCCGGCCGGCCATCACTGGTGACCGATAATCCTCACCATTGGCCGGCCAGCCACTAATGCAAAGTTCAGCAGTGAGTTTGTAAAGCAGAGCAGAGTGAGCAACAGTGTTGGTGTTCTATTGTGCAATAGAGGCTCTCTAGAAGCAACACGGTGGCCTTTTCAGCTGGAAACCGAGCATGTACATGAGCATCCCTCGTTTCCTAAGGTAGAATAGTTAGTTGTTTGGTTTAATTAATTATTTTAATTGCACTTGTGTTGTAATTATTTAATTAGTTAGTTAACTAGTTAGTTAATTCAAGTGTTGTAATAGCTAATTTAGTAGTTTAGCTGGTTTATTCGTTTTGGTTAGCTTAATTAGCTTTAGATTAGCTTAATTAGCTAGTTAGCATAGTATATTCATTTGGACTCTCCTTCGTGAGAGCGCAATGTAATAATGTGTATGTCTTCCAACCCCACGTCTTTCTCCCCTTTATTTACTAGCTTATGATAGTTAGTTTAGGGATATCACATTTCAATTAGCGTTCTCCATGTTTGCATCCATTTGTATTGCTTGCACTGAGGCTCGGTTCATCATTCTAATTGCATTATTATTGTTTAAATACTTCTTTGAATACGTGCTTAGACTGTATGCTATTTAATTGATTCATATGCCATATTAGTTGTCGAGCCTATAATTGCATAGTTAGGAATCATGTATTTTTCTAACTCTTTTGTTTATTTTGGCTTGGAGTACTAGGTAAGCCTTTACTTGCTTTAGCATAATTACATGTGTGTGATTGTAGCCATGTTTAGCATGCTTACCATGAGGCTAAATGCTTAATTGATATAACTGTTTGAATGCCTGTGGATGAAGGCTTGCTGCTTGAATTGGAAACATTTGAGCAATGTTTATATGCGATCACTTTTTCAAGTGGTACATATTTCGAAACTATTTTCAAAACAAACATGAATCGAAATGTTCCAATTCTTGCAAGATTAGTCTATACTTGTATGTGTGCGCATCATATAGTAATTCTAGCCTAATAAATCGGAACAAGAGCATATAATGTAAATAAAACTCATATCATGATTAGTAGAGGCCGATCTTTGATCGGCCGAGCGGGGGTGTTCAAATGTATTCATGACCTTCCCCTCTCGTATCTAAGTTCCCGAGCCGAGACAATCTTGGTGATGACGGACACGTGGCCTTTGGCACAAGTCATGGGTTTCCTAAATTTTTCCAAAACAAAATATTTATGTGGCAACTCTGTATTTGGCGAAGCAGTCCATTTTTGGCAATTTGATTCAAAATCGATTTTCCAAAAGATTTGCAGGAGTTGGACTCTTTGGTATTTATCAATTTCACATTGCACTTGTGAGATTAGATTAAGAACCGTGGGAGTCCGAACTGTAGGGCTTATTTCAACCTCTTGAAAGAGGGGGAATGCGAAAAAAGTTGAGCTATAGTTTCTGGTGACTCCGCTGGGGATTTAGAGAACTTGACTCGAACTCATGATATGAAATTTTATTTACACTTATATGTTTCTTTGCATTGCATTTGCATTGGTGTATTTAAGTCACTGTGTTTTCCATCTGTTTTTCCTGGATAGTTTGCCGGAGGCTTGCTTGAAAAGCTTGCCAAAATGCTGACCGGTCACGGGCTCTGCCATGATGGGAACACAACCCTTAGATCTGGACTACTGTTGTACTGTTTGATCCTCCTTTCACTTCTCGGCGTTAGGTACGAGAGGTATTTTAGGTAGTCTTGCCGAGGAACCCTTTTGACCATTTGGCCTAGTTGGATATCAAAAGCCATAGAGACTGTTCCAAACTAGGACAGGATGCTTACCTGAATACAGGATTTTGTGAAACCACTTTGTTTGAATAGTGAACCCTAGTTCCTGATGAAATTATGACAGGGTAACCCTACCCCCTCATAAAGGTGTTTTGGTTCTTACTTAACTGGTATGTGCTTTATAGTGAAACTATATAGGATTGTGCGTATCAGTTGCAAGTTTGGTATCAGTTTTGGAGACAGAATTCAGTGTTGAGTGTAGTCCTATAGCTTTGATTACATCTGTGTGTTGTTAACATTTGAGCTGAGGTGCTGTGCGGTTTCTGATTACTCTTTCTTTTTGATAGGTAGTATAACATCATAGTTTTGGATAGTTCGGATACCCCCCAAGTGCTTTGGACCCATGTCAGGACTTTATAGATCCAGAGATCTTGTTAGGGGACAACCTGTGTTTGCTTCGCTCCCACCGGTTACTAGACGGGGAAGAGTTAGGTACAATTCACCAGTCTAGCAATCACCTGCATCCAGTCAGGCTTAGTCTTTTGTATCCAATCCAGTATGAGATCATTCACCATTTTCAATGGCACAATATCCCCCGGTTAGCATGGAGGATCTAATCCACCACTTTCAGCAAATAGTTGAAACCATGCAACAAGACGCTGCTCATCAAGCCGAGTCACAACACGACAAGCTGAGGTCATAATAGGCTACAGCAACAACAACCAAAGCCAACAATTTCTTTTACATCTCATACACCTCCTATGAGTATCCTAGCACCCGGAGGCACAGTTCATACTACTAATGCCCAGGCTGAGAATTAGGGTAATTCAGCAGAGTTGATCCCACCACAAGGCTTCAAAGCACCTGTGTATCAAACCGAGGCTCCATTTGAATTTGAGGTTGACCCGACTGTGCTTAAGGTCAACAAGCTGGAGAAGCTTTTCAAGAGAGTGCAGGGTGTGAACTCTATTCCTGACATAGAAGACGGGTATACCGACTCTGCAGTGACATTGCCAAATCAGTTCAAAATGCCACATATCGATTGGTTCGATGGCTCTGGAGACCCCATGGTTCATCTTCGGTTGTTTTCAGACATTTTGCGGCCGATGGGCCTAACTATATTGCAGAAGCTCTCTCTTTTCGGTCGAACCCTATCAGGAATAATAGCTTTCTCGTATGCAAAGCTGGAGGATTCTGTGAAGCAGAGTTGGAAGGAAATGACTGAGGCCTTTATTATATAGTACTCCTATAACACTTAAATCGAGGTCACAACTCGTGATCTCGAAGCAGCACACCAAGAGCCAAATGAGGGTTTTTCAGAATTCGTGACAATGTGGAGGGCCAAGGCTTCAATGATGACTGCACAACCTTCAGAGAAAGATCAGATAAGAATGGTAGTTCGCAATTTGCACAGGAAGTTGTTGCAGAAAATGATAGTCCTACCTCTGTTCACGTTCACTGAGCTCCATGAGATGGGAGTTTAGATTGAAGACACCATGAAACAGGGCTTGATTGTTGATGAAAAAGAGCAGGCTAAGAGGCTTTTTGTACGCAGTTTCAATGCAACCGCTAGTGGTAGTACATCTATGTGACCGTTTGATGTGAGTGTTGTCACTACTACAACCAAGACTGCCAATCCCTTTACCAGCACAACTCCACAAACTTCAAACAACCCGGCCCGATCCCAAAGGACCTTCACTCCACTCTATATGCCTTTATCCCAAGCCATCAGGGGGTTGATAAAAAAGGGGCACCTCAAGCCATTAGAGCCTCGCCCACTACCCGATCCTCTCCCACCTAAACACAACCCAACCAAGTACTGTGCGTTTTACCAGTAACACGGTCATGACACTGACCAATGCTTCAGGCTACATCATCATATTCAAGACCTCATAGACAATAAGGTGATTGCACCACCCCAAAAGCCAAATGTAACTACCAACCCTCTCCCGGCCCATAATGAAGTTCCCCCACCTCATAACCTAAACCTAATCCATACATTGGCCATCCCCTACGACCCCAGCGTATACGTTACCCTTTCCCACCTACCCAAACCGACAGTGTTCATTCCTGAAAACACATATTTGTGCATGGACACATCCACACTTCAACCTGAACCTATGGTGGAAACAGTGGCAGAAGAAGAGAGGTTGGCTATAAAGGAGAGTAAGAGTCCGTTGCCTAAGTGCTATGAGAATTTGACTGAGGGGGAGTATGATTCGTGCTGCTACATTGTGCCAATTAATCAAGTTAAGCCAGAGGTAGTATTGCCAACTATAGCGAAGGTCAATGTGGTTAGGGAAAATGGCCTGAGCCAAGGTTTGGATGATCTAGTGAAACTTGAAGAGGACCTAGACAACTTGGAGTTCTTTGATGAACAAGATCAAGGGGATGTATAGATTAACTGGTTCGATTTGAATGGTTCAACGGACAACTCTAGGTGGTTAAGTGATGAACCCGACGGGGAGGAAAGAAGTGAAACAAAGCCGGAGGAAAGGGAGCAAGAATTCCTGCAGTGGTCAGAATGACCGATGAAAAGGGAAAACTGCTGGAGAACAATGGCGTAAATAATTCAGCACAGGAATTGGGCACTATGAGTACTGTGGACACAAAACAGGAAGCTGTGTTGAAGTAGTTTACACAAGAGAGAATTGAAGAAAGCTAGAAAGCTGTAATGGCCTGACACCCTGTGGGCGATGCTTGTGATGTAAGAGTAATCAGAACGAAGCCAAACAATTGTTTATTGGTTGCCAGAGGCATATGGTGGGAGGACGATGATCTACATTTGGCTCATACCGATGAAGACTGGGACGAGACCCTTCTAGATAACTCACAGTACGCTGAGGAAATCGACCACATGACGAGGATTGGGTGGTAGTTCAAGCTGTCGCACTTAGACCAAGGCGAGGCCTCTAGGAAAGATAGAGAGGTTGAGAAATAGAAAGAGAAGCAGCTGGAAGAAGAGGCAGTGTTGAAATAACTAAAAAAGATCCAAGCCGACATCTCAATCTGGGGTCTCCTTATAGCCTCCCGGGTACATCGACAAGCTGTATTATCAGCAATGGACAAAGCCAAACTGGCCATTGACACTATCCCTGAACAACTTGTAGGACTGGTCTTCCCAGGTGGTGTCGCGCCAACCTTAACCTTTTCTAATAAAGAAAAGCCATCAGAAGGCTCAGCACACAACAAATCCCTATACATATCTGTTGAGTGCAGAGAAAAATAGGTACCGGTGGTGTTGGTTGATACTGGGTCAGCTATCAATGTCTGTCTGTCTCGCACAGGTTATGCTATCAACCTGAAACTAGCAGACTTCGTGCCCATAGCCCAAGTGATTCGGGCATATGACAATACAAGCAGGGAGGTTATGGGCATGATACAAATCCGTATTCAGGTCGGCCCAGCTTAACAAGATGTCGAGTTCCATGTCCTAGATGTCTTGACCACTTTCAACTTGTTGCTAGGGAGGCCCTGTGTGATAACCCTGTTCCGTATTATGCTAATTGGTCCTTATTATAAATGTGATTATGTGTTTGATATGATTTTGTGTGCCATTATGTGAAAATATGTGGTTTTGAATTTCTATCTATTCACCGTAGGAATATCTGTTTGATTATCTGCTTTAGAAATTAAATTGAAGGCCTTATCGGCCATGAAACCTGAAATTGATTACGCCATTGTGATTAGCATAATTTTTAGAGCCTGCGGTGATATTTAATTGAAAAATTGATTTGGATCAAAATAATTAGATTCAAAACGGTTAATTAAATGCCCAACTATTTAGTTTGATAACTTTGACGAGTGGGACTTACATAAGAGAGCACTATGCACTCAACTTCTCTCCTTTATTTCATATTTGGCTGATTACAACTCTATGAAGAGAGAGGGAGGTTCGGCTAGAGAGAGAGAGTGTGTGTAGGAGATTGAAATTTGATCATTGAAGCTTGAATAATTTGAAGATCAACTCAAGATTTGACCATAGTTTGGGAAGATTGAGCTTCTAGGTGAGTAATTGATTATGAATTCATGAGTTTAATTTTGTAATTTTTTGAATTCAAAGTTGAAGAATGATCAAGAACATGAATTAAATTGGTTATGATGAAATTGAGTTGGTTTTGTTGATTTGGTAGTCTATATGCACATGCATGTGAGAAATTGCTTTGAAATTGCATGTTTGAGCACAAAATGTGTAATCCATGTGAGATTTTAATTGAAGCTCATATTTTGACCGTCTCTTCATCATCTAAGTTGAGAATAAGAGTTGTATTCCACATGCATGTACAATTCATGAAAAAGTGAGTTTGAAATACATGGGATTGTTGTGATAGAAACAAGTTTGGTGTAATTTGAGCCATGCATGTGAGTAATTCATGGAATTGAGCTTCATAATGTTGTAATTTAGTATTTGTACCATGTTAATACATGTATATGTGAAGTTTGAGCTGAAATTATGTGTTTAGAACCTTTGAATATCAAGTTGAAGCTCAAGAACATGTTCTGGAAAATCTAGAAATTATGATGTCCGCTCGAGCGGGGAAATACGAGCTCCCAGTATTTGCTGCAGCCTTGACATCCGCTCGAGCGGGGAAGTTCACGCTCGAGCGGGGAGCTATGTAGACCGAGTTCGTGCTCGAGTGTCCGAGTACGCACTCGAGCGTAATTTTGATGTAACCAGCACTTTTGCAGACCTCATGGGTTCGCTCGAGCGGGGACCCTGTTTTTGAAAATTTTGAAAGTGCATTCTGTGTTTCGTTTTCTGTTCTCTTTCACTTCTAAATACTCTTAGGCATGCATTAAGCATTGTAAATGAATTAAAGGGATAAGAATAAAGCCTAAAGAGGAATATGTGAATTAAAGAACGGATTGAATCATTTGTGACCCGTATGTGTTATGTGATGTGTAGGGTCAAGCTCCAGGGCAAATCAACCAACCGATCACTGTGAGTAATATCTTGACAAAGATATCTGAAATATGTTGTTGTCCAATTGCTTACTTTTATGTAAGTTTATAAGTTTGTTAATTTCATTGGTGGACAATGTTTGCTACACCAAATGAATGGGCCAAAGGCCAGTTTGACATGAATGTATGAATGAGACAAAGGCCAGTTTGACACGAATGAATGAATGAATGGGCTGGAGGCCAGTCTGACATAAATGAATGAATGGGCCAAAGGCCAGTTTGACACGAACGATAGAATGAATGGACCAGAGGCCAGTATGATTTGAACGATAGAATGAATGGGCCAGAGGCCAGTATGATCTGAATGAAAGAATGAATGGGCCAGAGGCCAGTCTGACATGAATGAAAGACAAATGGGCCAAAGGCCAATTTGACATGAATGAAAGACAAATGGGCCAAAGGCTAGTTTGACATGAATGGATTGGGCCCGAGGCTGTCCGAAGTGTTTGGAACCGAAGTCACTTGATCTATAGCTATTTATATACTAGATAGAAATATGAATTGGGCCTAAGGCCGTCCGATGTATATTGTTCCAATGCATCTTCTTCAATTGATATTATTCACTAGGCTTTCGTTCACGCTCATTCATGCGTTTGTGGTGAGCCAAGAGAGGTCCAGACCCAGCCCCAGTGAAGTCTGTGTGGAATAACCAAGGTTTTGAAGAGTCAGCCCTTGCGTCTCATGCACGAGACTCGTCTTCGGCCTTTTGTCATGTATTTATATTTTGTCATGTTGGCGAAGACTTTGAATCTGTTGTATATAGTTTTCATGGGTTGACTTAGACTTAAATGATCCTGTCTGTATAGAACCTTATGCTACTATATTTTCTGAAGTGAGTTATTAACATTTATGTGTACGGTTTGTTATGACGTGCCATGTAAGCACAGCTCTATGGACAAAGTTTTAAATTTTGTTATGACGTGCCATGTAAGCACTGCTCTATGAACCTGTGAATCTTTTGTACAAAGAATATTGTAAATCTAATTAGATGGTGAGAACAAGAGATGATGAGATAGAAGAGTCCTCTACTACCAGAATAGATAGAATGGAAAGGTTGATTCAGGAAATGGCAGAAGCATTGAGGCAACAACAGGAATGGCAACAACAGTGGGAGCAACCACATCCTCCACCTCCACCTCTGGCACCGCCCATGCTAGATAATCACAATGATGATCGGATAATAGCTCTCACCAAAGAATTCAAGAAAATGAAACCACCACAGTTCCATGGTGGATTAGATTCGTTGAAAGCCGAAGCTTGGATTCTCGGCATCAAAAAATTGTTTGAAGTGTTCCCGTGTTCGGAGACACAGAAAGTGCTTCTAGCCACTTTTATACTAGAGGATGAGGTAAGGAGATGGTGGATGTTAATGCGAGAAAATCACAAAGATGTTGACTGGGTGAAATTTCTGAAAATTTTCTATGACAAGTACTTCCCACAATGTGTTTGGGATAGGAAAGTGTCAGAGTTCATGGAACTTAGGCAAGACGGTATGACTATAGCCGAGTACGAGGCCAAATTCACTGAATTGGCCAGGTTTGCACCACACGTGATTGACACTAATTATAAGAAAGCGAGACATTTTGAAGGTGGGCTTCGAAGTGACATTTTAGAAAGGGTGAATGTCTTGAAGCTAGAAACCTACATTGGGGTGCTAGACAGGGCCATAATATCAGAAGCTAACATAGCTAGACAGACTAAGTCCACAACTGACTGGAAAGGTAATAAAAGGCAAGGCTTCTTCTCAAAGAAAAAATTTTTGAAAAAGCAAAACACGGGCTCCTCGAATACTTCGAATTCTTCCCGAGACACATCTCCCATGTGAAACATTTGTAGCAAAAGGCACCGTGGGGTTTGTTACCGTGTATCAGGAGCCTGTTTCAAATGTGGTAAACAAGGACACATGGCCCGAGATTGTAATCAAAACAGTGGAAAGCTGGCAGCTAGCTCAACTGTATCGATCCCGAAGCCGAGGAATACCATGAGACCTGCTACCACCAGGGATACTGTAAGACAAGGGAGAGTTTTTGGGCTTGTTCCGGGCGATACGTGGAATGCCAACGCAGTTGTCTCAGGTACTATTTCTATATGTAATCAGGTTGCCTTTGTGTTAACTGACTCCGGATCAACACACTCTTTTGTGACATGTGCATTTGCATCTAGACTAAGTAGACCTCTAGAATTATTGCCATATCTGCTATGTGTATCTGCTCCATCCGGGGAATCTGTGTTATGTGAATATGTATATCATTTTTGTGACATGCGTATTGGGAATGCCATCCTATATATGGATTTGCTACCCTTGAACTTTAGGCACTTTGATATAATTCTAGGCATGGATTGGTTAACTAAATATTGTGCCACTATTGACTGTGTGACAGAATGGGTTGTGTTTAGACCACCAGAACAGGAAGAAATTGTGTTTGTGGGTAACAGGATAGTGTCTCCACCTTATTTAATATCTGCAATGAAGGCATGCAAACTGATTAGGAAAGGGTGCTAGGGTTATTTGTGTTATGTGTTGTCTGAACAATCTGTAAATGTTGGATTAAATGGTATCCCTATTGTTAGAGAATTTCTAGATGTGTTTCCAAATGAACTACCAGGGGAATTGGTGGATAAGGAGATAGAGTTTACAATTGAGACTATGCCAAGCACCCAACCTATTTCCAAAACTCCTTACAGAATGGCTGCTACTGAAATGAAAGAATTGAAATAATAGTTGCAAGACCTGCTTAACAAAGGGTTTATCCGACCTAGCACTTCGCCATGGGGTGCACCCGTATTGTTTGTGAAAAAGAAGGATGGAACCCTACGTTTGTGTATTGACTATCGAGAACTGAACAAGGTAACAATAAAGAATAAATATCCCTTACCTCGTGTTGTTGACCTGTTTGACCAGTTGCAGGGCTCGCAAGTGTTTTCCAAAATTGATTTGAGATCTGGGTATCATCAGCTGAAAGTAAAGGCAGAAGATGTTGAGAAAACCGCATTCAGAACGAGGTATGGTCATTTTGAATTTCTTGTTATGCCATTTGGAGTGATTAATGCTCTGGCAGCATTTATGGACTTAATGAACCGAATTTTTAAAACCTACCTTGATGAATTTGTTGTGGTTTTTATTGATGACATTTTGACATATTCTAAAGATAGACTTGAACATGAACATCATTTGAGAACTGTCCTACAAATACTTCGGAAAAGGAAATTATTTGCTAAACTAAAGAAATATGAGTTTTGGTTGGATGAAGTTGTTTTCTTAGGGCATGTGATCAACAAGGAAGGAATTTCAGTGGACCCATAGAAAATAGAGGCAATTGTGAATTGGCCTACACCGACTAATGTGACAGAAGTCCGCAGTTTCATGGGCTTAGCTGGTCATTACAGAAGATTTGTGAAAGACTTTTCCAAGATAGCTGTACCTCTCACCTAGTTGACACGCAAGGGGTAATCATTTGAATGGAATGACGAAAGAGAATATGCCATTCATGAATTGAAAACGAGACTGACCACTACACCAATATTGACATTGCCCATAGGTACGGAAAATTTTGTAATCTTCAGTGATGCGTCTTATAAAGGTTTGGGTTGTGTATTAATGTAGAACGGAAAGGTTATTGCTTACGCCTCTTGACAGTTGAGACCACACGAGAAAAACTACCCAACACACGATTTGGAATTGGCCCCAGTTGTCTTTGCTTTGAAAATCTGGCGACATTATTTGTATGGGGCAAAGTGTGAAGTCTACACGGATCACAAAAGTCTGAAGTACTTTTTTACACAAACGGAGTTGAGCATGCGATAGAGGAGATGGCTGGAACTGATAAAGGATTATGATCTTGAGATTTAGTATCACCCCGGGAAAGCTAATACAGTTGCTGATGCCTTGAGCAGAAAATCAACGGGGAGTATGGCTTGTTTGCTTACTGAACAGAAAGAGATCTTGCAAGATTTTGAAAAGTCCGAAATTGAAGTGGCGTTGTGTGAACCGGGCGGATCGATAGTCGCTATTTCAACTGAACCGACAATCATTGATGAGATTAAACAAAAACAGAAAAGAGGATGGATTCCTCAAGAAAGTGATTGATGAATTTGAGACAAGTCCGAAAGCAGAGTTCAGCATTAAAGGTGAAGCGTTGAGATTTCGAAACTGAATATGTATTCCAGTTATTCCGGAACTAAAAAAAAGGGTTTTAGATGAAGCCCATAAATCAGTGTTTGCTATGCATCCGGGTAACAATAAAATCTATCAGGATTTGAAGCAAAGTTATTGGTGGCCTAAGATGAAGAAAAAGATTGCAGAATATGTGTCCAAATGTCTTCAGTGTCAGCAAGTTAAAGCTGAACATAAAAAACCGGGTGGTCTACTTCAACCTCTCCCTATTCCTGAATGGAAGTGAGAGCATGTGGCTATGGATTTTGTTGTTGGCCTACCTCGGACTCCTCGAGGTATGGATTCTATTTGGGTTGTAGTTGATAGACTGACTAAATCTACACATTTTCTACCAGTTAGAACTAGGTTTAATGCTTATAGATTGGCTACCATATATGTTGATGAGATTGTCCGTTTACACGAAGTCCCGGTATCTATTGTGTCGGATAGAGATCCAAAATTTGTTTCAAGATTGTGGAAGAGTTTGCAGGAAGCTATGGGGACAGAACTAAGGTTCAGTACTGCATTCCACCCACAGACAGATGGGCAGTCAGAACGAATAATACAAGCTATGGAAGATATGCTTCGGATGTGTGCTTTAGATTTTCAAGGGAGTTGGGAAGACTATTTGCTACTTGTGGAATTTGCATACAACAACAGCTTCCACTCCAGCATCGGTATGGCACGATACGAGGCTTTGTATGGCAGAAGGTGTAGATCATCGATTTGTTGGACAGAAGTCGGGGATAGAGCTTTACTTGGGCCTGAAATTGTGCAAGACACTTCTAAGAAGATCAAAACTATTCGGCAAAGGCTCAAAACAGCTTAGGACTGACAAAAGAATTATGCAGATGTTCGGAGAAGACCTCTCGAGTATGAGGTTGGTGACCATGTGTTCATCCGTGTGTCTCCGATGAAAGGCCAAGTCAAGTTTGGAAAGAATGACAAGTTGTCGCCCCGTTACATTGGGCCGTTTCAGATTCTGGAAAAGCTTGGCCTAGTTTCCTATAGGGTTGCTTTGCCACTGGGATTTGAACAAATCCATGATGTGTTTCATGTGTCGATGTTGAGGAGTTACCTCCGAGACCCGTTTCATGTGATTGATTATCACCAGGTAGCCATTGATGAAAATTTGGAATACGCCGAATGGCCGGAATGAATTGTCGACCGACAAGTGAAACAATTGAAAAGCAAGTCCATCCTGATGGTGAAAGTGGAATGGAAATAGCACTATGGGATGGATGCCACGTGGGAAAAAGACGAGGAAATGCGACTATGTTATCTACATTTGTTTCCCGACGAAGATAAAATATGTTTGGAGGACCAAACTTCCTGAAGGGGGGAAGACTGTGATAACCCTATTCCGTATTATGCTAATTGGTCCTTATTATAAATGTGATTATGTGTTTGATATGATTTGTCTGCCATTATGTGAAAATATGTGGTTTTGAATTTGTATCTGTTCACCGTAGGAATATCTGTTTGATTATCTGCTTTGAAAATTAAATTGAAGGCCTTATAGGCCATGAAACCCGAAATTGATTACGTCATTATGATTAGCGTAATTTTTAGAGCCTGCGGTGATATTTAATTGAAAATTTGATTTGGATCAAAATAATTAGATCCAGAACGGTTAATTAAGTGCCCAACTATTTAATATTGATAACTTTGACTAGTGGGACTTACATAAGAGGGCACTATACACTCAATTTCTCTCATTTATTTCATATTTGGCTGATTACAACTCTATAAAGAGAGAGGGAGGTTCGGCTAGAGAGAGAGAGTGTGTAGGAGATTGAAATTTGAATAATTTGAAGATCAACTCAAGATTTGACCATAGTTTGGAAAGATTGAGCTTCTAGGTGAGTAATTGATAATGAATTCATGAGTTTAATTTTGTAATTTTTTGAATTCAAAGTTGAAGAATGATTAAGAACATGAATTAAATTGGTTTATGATGAAATTGAGTTGGTTTTGTTGATTTGGTAGTCTATATGTACATGCATGTGAGAAATTGCTTTGAAATTGCATGTTTGAGCACAAAATGTGTAATCTATGTGAGATTTTAATTGAAGCTCATATTTTGACCGTCTCTTCATCATCTAAGTTGAGAATAAGAGTTGTATTCCACATGCATGTACGATTCATGAGAAAGTGAGTTTGAAATACATGGGATTGTTGTGATAGAAACAAGTTTGGTGTAATTTGAGCCATGCATGTGAGTAATTCATGGAATTGAGCTTCATAATGTTGTAATTTAGTATTTGTACCATGTTAATACATGTATATGTGAAGTTTAAGCTGAAATTATGTGTTTAGAACCTTTGAATATCAAGTTGAAGCTCAAGAACATGCTTTGGAAAATCCAAAAATTATGATGTCCGCTCGAGCAGGAAATACGAGCTCCCAGTATTTCCTGCAGACTTGACGTCCACTCGAACGGGGAAGTTCACGCTCGAGCAGGGAGCTATGTAGACCGAGTTCGCGCTCGAGTGTCCGAGTGCACGCTCGAGCGTAATTTTGATGTAACCAGCACTTTTGCAGACCTCATGGGTCCGCTCGAGCGGGGAAGTCCACGTTCAAGCGGGGACCCTGTTTCTGAAAATTTTGAAAGTGCATTCTGTGTTTCGTTTTCTGTTCTCTTTCACTTCTAAGTACTCTTAGGCATGCATTAAGCATTGTAAATGAATTAAAGGGATAAGAATAAAGCCTAAAGAGGAATATGTGAATTAAAGAACGGATTGAATCATTTGTGACCCGTATGTGTTATGTGATGTGTAAGGTCAAGCTCCAAGGCAAATCAACCAACCGATCACTGTGAGTAATATCTTGACAAAGATATCTGAAATATGTTGTTGTCCAATTGCTTACTTCTATGTAAGTTTATAAGTTTGTTAATTTGATTGGTGGATAATGTTTGCTATGCCAAATGAATGGGTCAAAGGCCAGTTTGACATGAATGTATGAATGAGCCAAAGGCCAGTTTGACACGAATGAATGAATGAATGAATGGGCCGAAGGCCAGTCTGACATAAATGAATGAATGGGCCAAAGGCCAGTTTGACACGAACGATAGAATAAATGGGCCAGAGGCCAGTATGATTTGAACAATAGAATGAATGGGCCAGAGGCCAGTCTGACATGAATGAAAGACAAATGGGCCAAAGGCCAGTTTGACATGATTAAAAGACAAATGGGCCAAAGGCCAGTTTGACATGAATGGATTGGGCCCGAGGCCGTCCGAAGTGTTTGGAACCGAAGTCACTTGATCTATAGCTATTTATATACTAGATAGAAATATGAATTGGGCCTAAGGCCATCCGATGTATATTGTTCCAATGCATCTTCTTCAATTGATACTATTCACTGGGCTTTCGTTCACGCTCATTTATGTGTTTTTAGGTGAGCCAGGAGAGGTCCAAACCCAACCCGAGTGAAGTCTGTGTGGAATAACCAAGGTTTTGAAGAGTCAGCCCTTGCGTCTCATGCACGAGACTCGTCTTCGGCCTTTTGTCATGTATTTATATTTTGTCATGTTGGCGAAGACTTTGAATCTGTTGTATATAGTTTTCATGGGTTGACTTAGACTTAAATGATCCTGTCTGTATAGAACCTTATGCTACTATATTTTCTGAAGTGAGTTATTAACATTTATGTGTAAGGTTTGTTATGATGTGCCATGTAAGCACAGCTCTATGGACAAAGTTTTAAATTTTGCTTCCATTTGGCCCCTTTACTTTGACGAGTTATGTCCGGTTTGGTTTGAGGCCGTAGGTAATCTCATGATTACTGGCCGGTTATGTCCTTAACCCTTGGAGGCGGGTTCGGGTCATGACACCCTGGTTGCACTTGGTGAAAGCAGTCTCTTCTACCTTCCACCAAATGCTGAAGTACCCTTAAGGAAAGGAAGTGGCAATTGTTTTCGAGAATTCATCCATCCACCCACCACCAGAGGTGACTACACCGGTGTTGGAGATTGTTCATGGTGAGGAGGATGTTTTCCTTTCAGGGTTTACGTTGGATGAGGCCTGGGCAGTACAAACCATCTTGGCAGCAGATGAGGGCATGTATGTCAGCACCCAATCAATCTATTTCATGAACAAACTCCAGCATGTGCCAGGAATGGGATTGGGAAGAAGTGGCCAGAAAGGCATCACAGCATTGGCCAATGTGCCGCATAATCTGTATATCTTTGGTCTTGGCTATATGCCTACCAAAAAAGATTGGGTCTGGAAAAGAGAAGAGATGCCAGGTAGAACTAGAGCCAAGTAGGCTGGAAAACACTATGAGCTCGTTCATAGGCCAATCCGTGGAATGCTGAATGGCCACTTTGTTCGGGAGGGTGAAGACTTCCGTTTTTGTGGCTTTCCCGAGCCTTGGATGAATTCTACAAAGCAGCGTGTTCCCGGGTTTGAAATCTTCTTCGATCTACAGCTACAAGATAGTGATGCCAAGGAAAAGGCTGAGCCAAGTACTGAACAGAGCATAGAAAGTGACTTGGACAACAACGAGCTTGGAGTAGGGACAGCACTGGCATGTCTCCTTTCAGATCCTTCGGCTTACTCAGAGCTCTTAAGGGATAACCTGACAATTTATATGATCGGGGACCAACCGGGTGTGAACCCATCTAGCAGTATTTTTGATGCATCTGAAGCATCATCTCTTGTCTGGCAGTTGGAGAAGGGCTACCTATCTAGTTCTAGTCGGGTGATGAGCCAGAATCTGATTCCACAAAGTCTGTGGAGTCGGAATTACATTCCGGTTCTTCTAAGTCTGAGTCTGGTATTCCTAGGGGTGATAACCCAGATGCCAAGGTCTTGTCTAGGTTCTATTTTTCTTTTGCTTTTGAGTCGGTTGTAACCGAAGAGCTAGATGAGTTGGATCTTATGAATGAGAATGTTGCTGATTTTGAGTATTTCTCTGTGCTGCTTGGTTATTGCATTGATCAAGATTTTTAGAATTTTAATGAAAATGATGAGGAAGGAATTCATTTGGTTTTGAAAAATTTGATTAATCGAGAGGATGAGAGGTTTGCAAAACCCCTTGCTGATGAAATCATTGCTTTTAATGTGGGTATTGAGAAGGATCTGCGTCTAGTCCAGATCGGGTCCATGTTGTCTTCAGAGGAGCGCGAGCGCTTAGTCGCTTTATTAAAATATTTCAAAGATATTTTTGAGTGGTCCTATGAAGACATGCCTGGAATCGACCCTAAGATTGCACAATATTGGATTCTTCTTGACCCTAAGACCCGACTCGTCAAGCAGAAGTTGCGTGAAATCCATCTAGATTGGGCGTTAAAAATCAAAGAGGAAGCTACCAAATAGATTGAGGCAGGGTTTTTGCTTCTGTCTGACTATCCAACATGGTTGGCCAATATTGTTCCAGTCCCAAAGAAGGATGGCAAAATTAGAGTCCGTGTTGACTTCAGAGATCTGAATAAGGCTAGTCCGAAGGATGATTTTCCCTGTCGCATATTGATGAATTGGTGGACTTCACTGTGGGCCATGTATTGCTCTCCTTCATGGATGGATTTTTTGGGTTTAACCAGATTCTGATGGTGCCCGAGGACAGAGAGAAAACTGCTTTCACTACGCCGTGGGGAACTTACTGTTACCAGGTTATGCCGTTTGGGCTGAAGAATGCCGAGGTTACCTATCAAAGTGCTATGACCACTATTCTACATGATATGATCCACAAAGAGGTCGAGGTGTATATGGACGACATGATTGTCAAGTCCAAAGAAAGAGAGGGCCACTACACCGCCTGGAAGAAATTCTTTCAACGGATTAGAGAATATATGTCACGACCCAAACCCGCCCCTATAGGTTTCACGTCGTAACCGGCCAGTAATCCTTGGATTACCTACGGCCTCTGATGATGTCAGCATATAATAAGGGGCTAGCGGAAGCAATACATAAATATAAATGTCCAATGAGCTGTGTTGACTTACATGAAACGGAATAATTTAAAACTTTATTTACATAATCATAAGTCAACCATAAATTATATTATACCACACACCTTACAGTATCTTAAGTACAGCCAACACAATTAAAATAAGTCTCATGCAAAAACAAACTAAATAAAACTTGATCCCAAGACACTGCGGGAACCTCCTCGTGAGGCACAAAGGTGGTGACAATGTAAAACACGCCCCCACAAAACCTTCGGGCTTGCACTCCAGAATGCTCACCTATAATATATATATACAAACAGTGAGCTAAAGCCCAGTGAATACTATTAAGGTAAAGGGGTTCGTGAACGAAATTCGAACATTTTATACGTACAAAACAGATCATAGCATAATCATAATCATCTCATATCAGAACATAATAATGGCATATCCTATAGAACATAGCACATCACATAACGTCTTCCGACTAGAGTAACTGGTCCCGGACACCGATTAAACAAACACGACAATAAAGTGGCTAACGAGATCTCGTAAATGTCATGGACCCGCATTTTCATGCTGCCCCCCATGACTTGGGACTATCTATGGATGCCATAATAGATTTCAAACATGGATCTTCGTTCACAGAAACATATATCATTTCAGAAATCATAGCTTGATATATCACATTTGGAACATAATTTCATATGAACGTATCTTTACGATAACGTTACTCACAGTGGTTCCGTAGATGGTCAATCACTCATCGGACGTTGACCTACAATCACAAAGGCACATAACACAACGTATCTCATCGTTACTTTTTTCATGTGGCCAATAGACTTAGTTTACATTACGTTGGTTCATGTTTATTCTTATCACATGGCTTAGAACACACACACCCTTGCAATCTCTTAGTGTGATTCACACTTATGTCAATGCTCCACTCACACACATATTTGTCATTCAATAACTCGTTACATTCTTTTCTTAGTGTGCGTTTCTAGCCCATAACCTCATTACTACAGCTGAATTAAGGCTTAGGAATGCCTAAGATGCAATGAGGATGTCAAAACATGCCTTGGAATACTTAGGCAAAATTTCAGGATTTTAGGTCCTCGCTCGAGCGAAGATTTCCTCGCTCGAGCGAGCATGCAAAATGTGATCGGTCGCCGAAGCACATTTCTTCGCCGAGCGATCAGAAATGATGCAAACTTCAGGAGCATGAAATTTACGCCGAAGGACTTTGGTCGCTTCGAGAGCACGACCTCAGAGTGGTCGCTCGAGCGAGCTCTCCTTCGCTCGAGCGAAGGTGCAAAATCTGGAATTTCCAGATTGCACCTCCAACTTCAATTTCGACATTCAATCATTCAAAACTCGTTTTTCTGGGCCCAAAATGAAGGCAACACATGAAGACTTATAAAACAACATGGTTTAAGAATTAAAACAAGAAATCATGGCCTAAAAACTTGTCATTTCATCAAAATCCAACTCAAATCTCAATTTGACCCATGAAACCAACATGCAAGAACTTCTTCCAATCCAAACCTTCCAAAACATGATCAAACTTGGTAATTTGATGAAAAATAAGTTGAATGTCCAAAATGTAAGAGAAATTAACACATGCATGGAAGAAACCTTTGATTTCAAACTCAAAACATGGAAATTTATGCATGCATGCATGATTTGCAACTCAACTCTTCTTCGAAGGCTCAAATTACATATTTAAACTCATAATCCTCATGAATTCAACAATTAAACACATCACCTACAAGAATTATCTTACCTAGAGCCTTCAATCTCACTTATTCTAGCACAATCTTGACAAATGCAAGCTAAATCTTTAACTTTTCTTTGAATTCCTCTTGAACCTCCTTCTCCTCTCTCTAGAGTTGCACTCTCTCTCACTCTAAAATAATTCCTCAGATTTTTGCACTAAGTTATGAGGGAAAATGAGCTCAAATGAGCTTATAACTCAAATATAAGCTTAAGGGGCTAAAACACATTAAATAAAACATAAGGCATGCCAAACGCGACTTAACGAATCAGATTAAATCAATTTTTTAACAAAATTTTCCATAAGGTTCTAAAAATTCCAATTAACGTATTGATATAAACAATTCCGGGTTTGGATGCCGATAAGGCTTTCAATTTTCATTTTAAAGCGGGATTCTAAGCAGATATTTTTATAGGTGACAGTTAGATGGCCAATTACGATGCAAATTACGTATTAATCCCATAGTTCATTTTAATCCACTCATTAGCATCCTTAAATATTGATTAATAGCTAATTACAGGTCAGGGTTATTACAATATAGACTGAGGTTGAATTCGCAAAAGTGTACTTTCGGCGTAACAGTAGGAAAGATCCTGGGTTTCTTGATCACACAGAGGGGCATCGAGGTAGATCCTTCCAAAATCAGGGCCATCCTAGAAATGCCAGCACCAAGGACTGAAAAGGAGGTGCTAGGCTTTCTAGGTAAAGTGCAATTCATAAGACGGTTTATTTCCAAATTAACACTGACTTGTAAACCATTTTTTGGTCTCCTGAAGAAAGGAATAAAATTCCGATGGGATGATTAATGTCAATTCGCTTTTGAGCAGATTAAGCAGTACCTTCAGAATATGCCTATGTTGTCGCCACCAGAGCCGGGGAAACCTTTAATTCTATATCTGTCAGTCACAGACATAACGATGGGATGCATGCTTGCTCAAGAATCTGAGGATAGGGAGGAGAAAGCCATCTATTACTTGAGCAAGAAAATATTGGAATATGATACTGTAGCTTGACTTTTTCGCACCCCCCTTTCGGAGAGCTCGAATTGGTCCTACAATTTGGACTCTTCTCACGGTTCTGAATATAATCTCACAAAGTGCAATGTAAGACTGATAAATCACCAAAGAGTCCAAATCCGGCAATTGGTTTTGAAAAATCAATTTTGAATCACAAAACGCCAAGCATGGACTGCTTTGCCAGATTTCAGAGTCGCCACCTAAATATTTTGTTTTTAGGAAATTTAGGAAACCCTGACTCGCACCAAAGGCCACGTGTCTGTCATCACCAAAGTTGCCTGGGCTCGGGAACTTGGGTACGGAGAGGAAGGTCCTGAAATGAGCACCCCCACTCGCCCGATCAAAGGATCGGCCTCTACTAACATGATATGTTGTTTTTGAAAACACATGTGTTCTTATTACGGTTATTAATCTAACTTACTATGTGATGCGCGCAACATACAAATATAGACTCAATCACTCAAGTTGGAACAAAACATCTCATGTTTGTTTTTCGAAAAGTGGTTTGAAGTTGCTACCCTCAAGTAGGCTAAAGTGCGGATTTGCCACCCTCAAGTGGACTTAAAACATGATGATTTGCTATTTCAAGTGGGCTTAAAACTCACATTTCGATGAATTGTTCCAATTCAAGCAATGAAGCCTTCATCAACAGGCATTCATGCAGTTATAGTAGTTTAAGCAAATAGCCTCATGGCAAGCATGCTAACATGGCAACATACACATCTCATGCAATATGCTAAAGCGTAAACACTCACAGTGTACTCCGAGCCAAAAAAGAAAACTAGTTAGAAATCAATGTATGATTCTAGCTATGTTAAGATGCTTAATGCAACACATGTAAAATGCAACTAAATAGGCTTGGCTATCTAAGATGGCATATGAATATAACACTCGATAACATGCTTTGAAACACGTATTCAAGTAAGCTTTGAAATTCAATGCAGTTTGAATGATGTGCCGAGCCCGGTGCATGCAATACGGATGAATGATGCACGCATGCAAAGCATAAGTATGCTAATTGAAACATGCCCTAAAACTAACCATCAAAAACTGGTAAATAAAAGGGAGAAATACGTGGGGTTGGAAGACATTCACACACTCATGCACACTTATTACAACATTTGCCCTCTCGACGGAGAGTCCGAATGAAATGAATGCTAACTAGCTACGCTAATTAAGTTAAATATTACAAATCATAATTTATTAACTATCTAGGTAACTAATTACAAACACAAATGAATAACTAAACACATTAACTATTTAAGTACAGAACCAACGAATTAACCATCTAAGCAAAACAGTTAAAAGGGCCTCGAGGGTGAAGGATGCATGCATGCTCGATCGGCTTCCTCCCGAAAATCCGTCGCTTTGCCACCAGTTGCCTCTGTTTGCATTCGCTTTGATCCTGAACACCGGACCAATCTCCAGGTTGTTTCTGCTCTAGAACCAGAACAACTTTGAACCACCTTCAAGCTGGTGGGCTGTCGGCCACCTAAGGAGGCTGTAGGCCACTTGCTCTGGCCGGTCGGCTACTTGTTTCTACATTCTCCAATTTTGCTGCAAACAAACTACAAAAGGGGCAAGGCAAGGTATTTGCAGGGTATGTGTGCATAACCACCCTCCTTATCATTTCTCAAGCTCAAAGGAGCGTGGTACTCGACACTCAGGCCACCAACTGAGCATGACAATGCACGATGGCCGAGAAGCCAAGTTTGTACAAGTTAATGAATGCACAAATAACACACAAGACTCAAGAGGCCTCCACCCTATCATGCACAATCAAGGGGGACAGTGACTAAAAAATGAGGCACGTTTCATCACTTCAAGTATGAAACGCCTCTCATTTCTCGTGTTTGGATTAACGTCTGATCCAAACACATGCAATGCAACACAAACATGTTATCTTGTCATGTTTTACTTTGATTCATTTTGTTTACTCGTTTTAGATTACCAATAAGTCCTTTAACCGATTAAATCCAAAAGTGAGAAGTCTTCTAATTTGGAAAGACAGACCAAGCCACAAGCTTCTTGAGCATGAAAGAAGCATCATGCCATTGGGCATGAACGTCTCAATTTCATGCTCAAACCAACAATAGGCTTAAGACCTCTTTCAAAGTAATACAACAAATGAAAGATGGCATGCAATGGTATACATTTCAGCACTGAAATGGCACAACAAATGATGCTAAAACATGCTAACAACTCATGCAATGCATGCTAAGAGTCAAGAACACCAAGACTAGCGAAGGACACAATGCTAGAGGCATGCGATACTATGCACAAACAACCAAACCAGCCCAAGACAGAGCTATAATAGGCCAAAACAGTGGCTAAAATGAACCGAGAAGATAGCATGAAAAGCAAGAAAATGATGTTCATGCATTGGCTCATAAACGAGGCATAAGGCTCAACTCTCAAACACAATTAAGGAGTAATATATATGAGTGTATAATGGAAGTATATGCTCTGAAATACCATGCCAAATGATGCCATATCATACAAATAACACATATACAACATGTTAAATGCCCCAAAACTCAAGGCTAGTCAAGGGCCTTTACACTACAACCATACTAAGCGATGCTCAAATGACCTTAACCATTCAAAATAAACCTAAGGCAGGTCAAAATAGTAGCAAAAGCATGCTAGACTCGCAGCATAGATAGCAAGAAAAATAAGCTCAATTATTGGCTCACAAAAAAGGCATAAAGGCACAACTCTTGAACACAATGAAAGAGTGATAAACATGAGAGTATGACAGAAGTTTATGCTCTGAATTTATATACCAAATGATGCTATATCATGCACATATCACAAATATAGCATGCTAGTGGTCTCAACACTCAAGACTAGTGAAGCCATTCACACTATAGCTATACAAAGCAAGCCCCAAAAGGCCAAGAGCACTCAAAAAAGTCCTAAAGCATGTCAAAATAATACCAAAACATGCATGGAGTATAGCCAAGACAAGCTAGAATGAAAGGCCAAAACACCAAGTACACTAGGTTAAAGAGCATGGTTGCACTGCAAGTGCAAGAACCAAGCAAGAGGTGATCCAACCAACTAAAATCAGAGTTGAAGCATGTTAAATAATGGCCAAAAAATATACTGGAGTGGAGCCAATACATGCTAGAATTATAGGCTAAGACATGAAGCATGTTAGGCTAACAAGTAGGATTACACTACAAGTGTATGAAGCATGCATAAGGTGACTCAACCAAGCCAAAACAAAACTACAACATATTGAAATAAGACCAAAAATAGGCTGAGATCAAGCCAACACATGCTAGAAAAATATGCTCAAGTATGAGGCCAACAAGACATGGAACCAAGAGACAAGGAGGGGAGGCCACCCCCTCCTACTTTAGACCTTAAAACATGGTTTCTATCACTAAAATTCCTCTAAGTTTCAGTGGTAGAAAGGCCAAACAAAGGGTGCCTCTAAAGCTTTAAAAGATGGCACCAAGCTTAAGCAAATAAGGCACACAAGAGGGTAGAACACCCTCAACACCAAAGAGGTCTCAAGCAACCATTTTAAGCACTTAAAAATAGAACTTTTTGTAGTTGAAAGCTAAGCCCAAAATAGCATGCACAGGTGGCGAAGTAAGAAACTAAAACAAGGCTCAAAAGGAGATAAAGGGATTACCTTTGAAGCACAGCCACAACAGCAACTTCTTGAGTCAAAAACCAGCCTTTAGACTCCAAACAAGACCTCCAAGTATCTCAGCAACAAAGTAAGAGTGTTTGGAGAAGAGGTTGTGTGCAAAGATGCAAAGAAAATACAATTCTAAGCACAATAGAGAGAGAGAGAGAGAGAGAGAGAGAGAGAGAGATCTAGAGATAGAGTAAATGTTTGCTCTTCAAAATTCTGAACCCTCTCAAGGGGAAGGAAACTCCCCTTATATAGAATTACAAGCCTCAAGCTTGTTTGACAAGCTAGAAGCTTGTTACAATCCCTCCATATACGTGTATGGAGGATGCCTTCTGTGCCCAACAACTGGCACAGCTAGCATAAAAAATATCTAAAAAAACAGAAAAATGGCCGTAGGCCACTTCAAGTGGCCGACCGGCCACTTCCACTAGCCTACTGGCCACCTCAAGTGGCCTACAAGAGGACAAAGTGGCCTACACCCACCAAAAGTGGCCGACAGGCCCTCCCCTCCCTCTAGGCAAGGGTTAACAAGGTATGGTCCAAAAACCAACCAAAAAGAAGAGAGCTAAGAGGCCCCAAGACAAGGCACTTAGTCGAAAGCTCCGGAAACTAGCCGACGGGCCACGACAAGTGGCCTACAAGAGGGAAAATAGCCTACAGCTACAAAAAGTGGCGTATAGGCCTCTCTCTCCCTCCAGGCAAAGGCACCAAGGCATGGGCAAAAACAAACTAAGAAAGAAGAGAGTTAAGAGGTCCCGAGACAAGGCACTCAGCCAAAAGCTCCGGAAACTCAAAACGAGCACAAACATGCGTAATTATCGAGTACACAAACGATGACATCAAAGTCTTGAGGTCGGTCAAAAATGGGGTGTCTACAGAGACTCGCTACACTCCGTTGAAGAAACCTTGACTAGCCTTGGTATGCGCTACCAGAAAGTTAAGGCATTACTTGTTAGCTCACTCCGTAATTCTGGTTTCGAGATTAGATCCCATCAAATATCTCTTTGAGAAACCAGTGCTTACGGGTAGGCTAGCTCGTTGGTTGCTTCTTCTCTCCGAGTTTGATCCCAAGTATGTTACTCGCAAGTCGGTCAAGGGGATAGCTGTAGCAAAGTTCCTGGCAGATCACCCAGTAGAAGGGGATGAAACGGTGGAATACCTGTTCCCCGATGAAGCCATTCTCCAAGTCGAGGAAGAGACTTGGATAATGTACTTTGATGGAGGGTCCAATCAATATGGTTATGGGATAGGTGTGTTACTGATAGCACCCGACGATTCCCATATACCTTTAGCCTTCAAACTCTGGTTCAAGGTGTTCAATAACGAAGCAGAGTATGAGGCATGTATCGCTGGTTTAGAAGGCGCCCTAGAACTAGGGGCAAAAAGGTTGGATGTTATCGGGGACTCGACCCTAGTTATTTCTCAAGCAAATGGAGACTGGAAGGTCACAGAAGAAAAGATAAAAGTTTATCACCAGACCTTGGACGTTCTGATTCCTAGGTTTGAAAAGCTAACTTTCACGTATCTACTGAGGGAGAAGAACAGGTTCGCTAATGCTTTATCAACTCTATCATCCATGATAGACATCCCTCTTGGAGTCCGAATACGTCCGATCATCATTAAGCAGAGATACACGCCCGCCTATGAGACTATCGTTGCAATAGATAAAGCACAAGATCAAAACCCTTAGTACTACGATATCTGGAACTTCTTGGAAAAAAACGATTTATCCACTAGGGTTAAATGCCAAGGACAAAAGGGGCATACGGTGAATGGCCGTCAAATTTATCATCTGCGGAGGTAAACTGTACAAGAGAGGGCATCTGGGAATACACAAGTTATGTGTCAAAGAAGAGGAGTCAAAGTGCCTGATGGAGGCCATCCATGGAGGAGAGTGCAAAGCTCACATGAACGGAGTAATGTTAGCCCGGACAATTCTCAGGCAAGGTTATTACAGGTTTACCATTGAGGAGGATTGTATTGGTTTTGTTTGGCGATGCCACAAATGCCAAATTCATGCTAATCCCATGAATATCCCGCCATCGAAACTGTACAACATGACTTTGCCATGGCCTTTCTTAGTCTGGGGAATCGACGTCATCGGCGTAGTCACACCAAAAGGGTCGAATGGGCATGAATACATTCTGGTGGCAATTGATTACTTCACAAAGTGGGTTGAGGCTCAGTCCTACGCAGTGTTGAAAGCAGCGCATATGGCTAAGTTCATTTAGAATAACATCATTTGCTGATACGGAGTCCCAAACGAGATCATTTCAAGTAATGGCTCCCACTTCAAGAAAGAAGTGATAGGCTTGTTGGAAAAATATAATGTGGCTTTTCACAAGTCATCTACATACTGGCCACAAACCAAAGAAGTCATTGAGGCCACCAACAAGAACGTCAAGCATATTTTGCGGAAGATGGTTGAGACCTACAGGGACTGGCTAGACATATTTCCATTCACACTCTGGGGCTATAGAACTTTAATCCGGACGTCTACATGGGTAACTCCTTATTCTCTCATTTATGGGATGGAAGATGTTTTGCCAGTTGAAATAAAAGTTTCATCACTGCGAGTTATGGATGAGTGTCAGATAGCAGAGGTAGACTGGTAACAGAGCAGATTCGAAGAATTGATATTGTTAGATGATAGAAGGCTGAAAGCATTGTACCATGTTCAACGCTACCAGCACAAGATTACTAGGGCTTTTAACAAGAAGGTTAAGTCCCAGAATCTTAGAGAGGGAGATATGGTGCTGAAAGACAACCGAGCTCTCATCTATGACCCTAGGGGCACGTTTTGACCCAATTGGACTGGTCCTTATATCATCAAAACTATCTGGACGGGTGGAGCTGTTATTCTCATGGACTTGGATGGCCTAGAATTTTCCCAACTAATCAACATGGACAAGTTGAAGAAATACTATCCCTGAGAGGCTCGTTAGGTCGAAAACCCAAAAGGGCGACCTAGGCAAAAGTTTGAGCAGAAAAAAAAAATTAGAAAAAAGAAAAACTAAGCTCGCAAGATTGAAAACCCTAAAGGGCGGCCTTGGCAAAAGTTAGAGCACAAAAGGAGAGAGTTAATACTCGAGTGAACCTGGACTGAACTACGTAAGGCCTGATTCCCATCTTCGGGATATGTAGGCAACTTCATCTTGAAGTTCGGCCGTAAACACCTCCAAATGAATTGTCCTATCCATCTGTTTGATCAAGTCATCTTTGCCTTTTCTTTACCTGTGGGTTTGGTTGTGATCTCTACTCTGAGAGAAGAGCTGGTTACAATGCTGAATAGTAGTGGTCAATCAAGGGACATCTATGATCTTTTGATTCGAGGTTGTACATCTTAAGGATTGACTCTATACGTGGCAAGTGGTGATCCTCTGCGAAAATGATTTTGAAAAGTTTTGATAAAAGTTTATTTTTGTTCAAATTTTACATTTTACAACTTAAACCATTTTTAGACCAAAAGGAAAAAAATTTAGTGCTCATAACCTTAAATTCATTGATTTCAATACAAAGTTCTCCAATTCTTCGATACAAATCAAAGTTGCTTTTATTACATTGAAAAAACTTAAAAGGAAAAGTCAAAGGAATAAACTAGGGGCATAGATGAATCAGGTGCTCCTACGTCCCCCGCTCGTGCTTGTGGAAGCTTTTGAAGCCAAAGTGAGCCCGGTTTGTGCCTCCTCATCAAGCCAAGCTAAACACTCGCCAGAAAGGGCGCAACTGAAACTAGGGGCAGGAGCCAGAAGCTCTCTAGTCCTCCAAGTAGTGAGGTATCTAGCCAAGTGTGAACCTCGGATGAGGAATGAAATTGGGAACTTTACTCCCTCTTCCAGATGGATCTGATCATACCCAAACTGACGTCCGCAATTGGAAAGAGAAGTAGAACACGCAGTGTGTAAGCCTAATCAGCTAGATGCCGGGCTGCTGAGCCATGCTATAGCTCATCTCGGTCAGGTTAAGCCAGGGGCAACGCCAAGCTATGTTAGCAGTAGATTTGTTACACATCCAATGGCACCACCATCCCTCGTTCGGGAAATATACTAGACGGGCTGAGTACTCAGGGCAAGAGTCCACTACCTTCAGCTTATCCATAAGCCACACTTGGGAAGGGATGAAAGAAAAGAGAGATGTATGATGAGAGAAAAGTGAGAAAATGACTTTGAGAGAAAAATAGAGCATGAGTGCTGAGAGATGTGAGAAACATATATGAGAAATGGTGGGAAACATTACCTGAAGAAGTAGTGGACTCCCCGCGAATCTAGTAGTCTCCCGCCAATGAAAGGCGTTTAAGCCCATCAAAGTCTCGGCCAGCACCAAGCCAATGCAACTCTTGCTATCTTTCAAACCTTGGGCCATTTCGATCAATCGAATGTTGGACCTGCTGAAACTAGGGGCAAGAAGGAAATGAGCCAGCATACATAAGCAGAGGGCATGCTACCAAAAATTTTGCAAGAGAAGGTTTCCTCAATCACCGGCATTGAAAAATTGATGAATCAAACTAGGAATGTCTAGCTCTCCGTTGTGGGCCAGAGATTTAGCCTCGTGCAGAGTAAGCCCACACATCCGTCCCAAATCTTGGGTATGGCCAAAACGGGGCTGAGGCATGATTTCCTCATTACGCCAAGATTCCTTTAGTGCCTGAAATTCTTCAATTGTCGGGCATATTTCTTGTCCCCCGAAGCTAAGGCGTGTGTAATCGGGTCTTAGCACCTAGCCGCGGCATAAAGGAATGGAAAACAAAGTTGAATTCGACTTAACAAAAAAAGTGCATTTATGCCGAAATCCCAGAAATTTACCTTTTCTAAGCCGTCTAAAGTCGCTATCTAATCCGAGAGTTTTTCAGTGAAAAATGGCTCCATTTGTGAAGAATTTGCAACTGAAATGAAGAATTCACGAAGTTCAACCTTTTGTAGAAGATAAGGTAGTGAGTGGAAGCCAACTGTCAACAATCTGGAGGTTCTGCACATTGATGGCCGGCAAGTGGCTGGCAGGCTACCTTTGTGGCCAGTAGGCCATTTCTTGTGGTTGGAAGGTGGCTAGCAAGCTTCCTATCTGACCGACAGCCTTCCTCTCAGGCATGTTGTCCACCTTTATGCTGAACAATGCTGAATGCATGTGTTTTGTTCTACTCTTTGTTTGTTTTAAGGTCTTGTTTTGAGTCCTTTTGATTTTAGCAAGTTTGTTGAGTTGTATTTGAGTTGTTTTGTTTAGCTTATTGAGTTGTTTTTGTGTTACTTATCGAGTTATATTTTGCATTTTGTATTCTGGTTGTCGGTCAGTTCATTACCTCGATTAAGAATTTCGTTTCAATCAAGTGCTCTTGGTCATTTCAATTCCATGTCCATTTCATGCATATGTGGTGCTCATGATGCGAAAATGATAACACACTTTTCATAAAAACTGCGAGGTTTTATTCGAATCATGGCTTTTTACAAAAGAGGAGTGTGGCTCGCCTTTTTCGCGCCCCCTTTCGGTAGCTCAAAAAGAAGCCCTATAGTTTGGACTTCCGCAGTTCTGAATCTAATCTCACAAGTGCAATGTGAAACTGATAAACACCAAAGAGTCCAAATTCAGCAAAAATTGGACTGTTTTTCCAGATACAGAGTCGTCACCTAAATATTTTATTTTTAAAAAAATTTAGGAAGCCCATGACTCGTGTCAAAGGCCACGTGTCCGTCATTAACAAAGTTGCCTCGGCTCGAGAACTTAAGTACGAGAGGGGAATGTCATGAATTGAGCACCCCCACTCACCCATTCAAAGACCGGCCTCTACTAATCATGATATGATTTTTTATAAACATTATGTGCTCTTATTCCGGTTATTAAACTAGCATTACTATGTGATGCGCACAACCAAGTATAGACTAGTTTACTTAATTTGGAACAATTCAACTCATGTTTGTTTGCAAAAATGGTTTGAACTTGCCACCTCAAGTGGGTTTAAAGATTGCGGATTTGCCACCAAACATAGTGGGCTTAAAACATGATTTGCCACTTAACAAAATGGGCTTAAAACATATATTCGTTGAATCATTCCAATTCAAACAACAAGCCTTCATCCACAGGAATTCATGCAATTTAGCAAGTAAGCATAGAGCCTCATGGCAAGCATGCTAGACATGGCAGTCACTCACACTCATGCAAGTATGCTAAAGTACTAAAACTCACCTAGTACTCCAAGCTAAGAAGATACGAGTTAGAAAATAATGCATGATCCCTAACTATACAAGATGTCTAATGCAATATATACAATATGCAATTAATAGGCTTGGCTACTAATATGACATATGGATCGATTTAAACAACATGCAATTAAACACGTATTCAAGGAATTATTGAAATGACGATGTAGTTAGAATGATGCGCTGAGCCTCGGTGCATGCAATACGAATGAATGGATGCAAGCATGTGATATGCTAATTAAAACATGACCCTAATCAAACCATCGAAAGTGATTAAATAAAATGGAGAAAAACGTGGGGTTGGAAGACATACACACACGCACACACAAACACTTATTACAACATTACGCCCTCGCGAAGGAGGGTCCGAATGAATAAGCTAACCAACTAGCTACGCTAATTAAGCTAACTAATTACAACACTTAAAAGGATTAACTAACTATTCCAAGCTAATTAGGTAAAACAAATAAATAATTAACTATCTAAGTTAATTAATTACAATATAAATTAATTAACTAATCTACTTGAATAATTACATCATTTGCAAGAATTAGCTACAACTAATTAACTAAGCAAATTAACTAAAAGGCCACGGGAAATAAGGGATGCATGTATGCTTGATTTTTCACTCGAGAGGCCACTGTTTTGTTACTGTAAGCCTCTATTGCACAGAAGCACTTATGCTTTCTCCTTCTCTAGATCAACTTTGTTTTGTCTCAGGAGCACACTGTTGAATTTGCATTAGTGGCCGACAGTGGGGCCGATCGGCCACTGCTGATGGTCAGTCGACCAACAATGGTGGCCGATTGGCTACTGGTGGTGGTCGTTGGCCACCACTAGCTTAGACTTCCTTGCTGAAAAAGAGAGCAAACAGAGCAAAACAGTGTACTTTTTGAAGGTTTATTTGTACTGTTACCTTCCTTATCATCAAACAAGTTCAAAGGAGTGATACTCTTGGCTCTCAAATCATCAACCAAGCAATTTCATTGCATGATGGCCATAGACCAAGTTTGTACAAGTTTAATGAATGCAAAACAAGACTCAAATGACCATCACTCTATCATGCATGATCAAGGGCAATAGAGACCTAGGAAAATAGCACATTTCAACACTTTTGAGTATAAAATGTTCCATTTTCCTTGTGTGCAAACTAACGTCCAATTTGAACACATGCAATGCAGCACAAAGAAGTGCTTATCTTACCACTTTTACTTGCCAATTTTGTTTACACATTTTAATTACCAAATCATTCTTTAATAATTAGTCCATTGGTGAGTGTCTTCTAAGATAAAAGAAGTGTCAACCAAGGGATAATGTAAGGCAAGAGAGAGATCATGCCATTGGTAATGAACCCTCAAAGAGGATTAAACCATTGAGCATAACCTCAATCTTAAGCTTAAAGTATCCCAATCTTGAAACAACCCTCAAAAGAAAATCAAAGAGTCAAGCAAAGAGGGAGGTTGCAGAGATTATAGTGCTGAAATAGAGAGAAAAACAACACCAAAAGATGCTATCAACTCAAACAAGAGGTGTCTAAGACCCTAAAACACCAACTTGTGAGGACCATTACACTACAACCATGCAAAACAAGACTCAAACAACCCAAATAGCCCAAAACAGAGCTAGAGCAGTCTATTTCAAAGGTAAAAACATGCTGGACTTGAGCTAAGTTAAGCTGGAAAAAAAAGCTAACATGTGAAGTTAACTAGACATGCAAACAAGGCACAAAGAGGGGAGGCTAACCCCTCCAAATTTGGACTTCAAAATGAGTTTTTTTTCCAGTGAAAAACCTCTGAAATTCAGTGGTTAAAAGGCCCAAAAAAGTTGGTTTGAAAGTGATGAACAAAGGCATAAAAACTTTACAAGTAAAGAAGCAAGAAGGGTGAACCACCCCTTAACTGAAAATGGCCTCAAACCAACACCTTTAAGCCATAAAAGTAGAGCCTTTTATAGTTCAAAATCAGCCCCAAAACAATTGAAAGAGAGTGTTATACCTCTTGAAGCCAAGACACAATTTGGGCAACAATCCAAGCCATAAACCTCCTCCTAGAGCTCAAAAAAAGTCCGAAGCTACCTCAGCCCAAAGACTAGCAACTTCTATCAAGGGTGTATAGACAAAAGTGTAGGATTTGTCAGCAAATGTGTATAAAATTACAATAGAGAGAGAAAAGTCTAGAGAGAGAGAGATAATTTGGTTCCAAATTTTCTAACCCTCAAAAATGGGGGAGGAACTCCCATATATATATATAGAAAAACAAGCCTTGAGCTTAGAAACATCCCACCATACACGTGTAGGGAGATGTAGCTAAATATGCCAACAGCTCGGACAGCTGTCAACAAATATCTGGAAAAAGACACTGGTGGCCATCGGCCACCACTGGCAACCGACCGGCCACACTAATGGCCGACAACCATGAGCCATGGCTGACAGCCTATGGTGGTGGCCGACAGATCACCACAAGTTCCAAGCTTGAAACAACAAGGTTTTGGTCCAAAACAAAGCACAAAAAGGACTAGCTTTAAAGGCTCAAAGACAGGGCATTCCATCGAGGACTTTGGGCACTCAAAGTGAACATATGCAAACATAATCATTGAGTGCACAAGCGATGACGTCTAAGTCTTGAGGTCGGTCAAAAATGGTGTGTCTACAAGGAGTACAAGTTTTCAAGCAAAATAAAACTTCCTAAAGGCTATATATGTGCTAATGTTACCAAACAAAAAGAAACTAAGCAAAAAATCAAAAAATCAGTGCCAGGCGCCTCAGGCCCGAGAGGCCCTCTTCGTCCGCTTCCTCGAAAGAGAGGACTCTAGAGCACTATCTCCATTGGCTCTGCTGTCTGAATCTGTCTCTGAGCCGAAACCAGAGCCGGCATCATCTCCGTTCTCTACTTTAGAACCCTCCTCAATACCGTCACATCCGTTCTTGAAACCTGAGCCGGTATCATCATGTCTATGGTCCGATGACCTAGAGTGCTGACTCACTACCTCCTCCGAGCCGCTGGTCTCAACATCATCATCCCTCAAGATGGGCTCAGGAGGATTGCTCCGGTCTCGGGTACTCCTATCTCTACCTCTCTTCCCTACTACTAGAGAAGGTGCTGCTGCTGCTGGCGCTGCTGCTGTTGATGAAGCAGTCAGTATAGCTCGGATCTAAAAAAAGACAGTTGTCACATATTAGTTTTAGTATGTGTATCAGATGCAAGCATAGTATGTAGTGTGTGTGTCAGATGCAAGCATGCCATGCAAAATGAGTGTATATAGAAGTCAGATATAGTATGTAAGTATAGTGTGTGAATGCAGTGTGCCAATGCAGTGTATCAGTGCAGTTTGGAAAAATACAATTGAAATGCTAGTGCATCAGTGGAAATTTGATAGCATAAAGTGTAAACTGAAGAAATTACTGCGATGCCGTGAAGGCCAAGCAGTGTCTCTCTTCTCTGTATCATACCCATCAAGAAGGCTATCAGCTCAAGAGCACCCCCTGTATACTCAATAGATGCCTATAAATGCATTTGGATGATCAGTGTTCGCAGGGAATATATCTGAAATGAAATGTGAGGTGCAAGTGGTAAAGAGTGGTCCATACTTTAGTCGGGCCTCGAACCCTGACAAGCTTGTGCCCAGCTGCTGCAGGCTGAATCAGGACTTGGTAAGCATCCTCGACATACCGCCATCATGTTAGTGCAATAGGAAGCTTTGGCCAACTGATCCTCTACCTTGCCCAAGAAGCACGGACCCTGGTCACTCTAGGCGCTTCTCTCGCAGTAGGAGCTCTCACATCCTCACCTCCAAGAGCACGGGTCAAAGGTGGCAAGAGATGCGTCTGGATGAAGGTCGCATAGTCGCCCTCTGCTCAGAACTAGTCAGCATCCAAGCCCAACATAAATTGAGTTACCTCATCAATAGATAGGCTGTCTACTGATCGCATGGACTCTGGCGGCACCATCGGAATGATTAGGTCAGGCAGGCCCACGGTCTGGCGCACGAACCGCTTGCTTAGGAACCAAGTGTAACAACACCCGCGGGGGACCTCGCTACAGTTCGGACTCGATTTGTGTCACGGTTCGTAATCTGAACCAAAGAGTCCAAATATGGCAAATCGTTTTGAGAAAAAAAAAAAACAGATTTTGAAAGAAGTGCCAAACATGGACTGCTTTTCCAGATACAGAGTCGCCACCTAAATATTTTATTTTGAGAAATTTAGGAAACCCTGACTCGGTGCCAAAGGCCACGTGTCCGTCATCACCAAAGTTGCCTCGGCTCGGGAACTTGGGTACGATCGGGGAAGGTCAGCTATGAGCACCCCCTCTCGCCCGATCCGAAGACCGGCCTCTACTAACCGTGATATCCGATTTTGAAAACGTTATGTGTTCTTATTTCGGTTATTAGCCTAGAATTACTATGTTATGCACACAGCAAACAAGTATAGACTAGATCGCCTAATTTGGAAATAAGCATTGCATATCCGTTTGTTTTGAAAATGTTTCGGAATTCGCTACTCGTAAGTAGGCTAAAACACGGATTTCAACAAGTTGTTCCAACTCAGGCAATCCAGCCTTCACCCACAGGCATTCAGGCAGTTTATCTCACATAAGCATCTAGCCACATGGTAAGCATACTGTCATGGTAGCACTCACACGCAGGCGGTATGCTAAAGCATGAAAATACTTACATCGACTCGTACAAAACAATAAACTAGTTAGCAAACATGCATGGTCCTAGTTCATGTCAATTTTGACTAATGCAACACATACAGGATGCAATTAGAGTAGGCTCGGCTAACCTAAACATGTCATGTGAAATGCAATCAATTGATGCACGTATTCAATTTGGAATTGAAGTACAAATGCAGTTAGCATGATGCGCCGAGCCCGGTGCATGCGAGACGAGTGTATGGATGCATACATGCATAGCATAAGGTATGCTAATTTAAATATGCCCTAATCTACCATCATAAGTGGGTAAATAAAAGGGAAGAAAGAAGTGGGGATTGAAAGACATGCACACACACGCACCCACACTTATTATAGATTCACCCTCACTCGGAGGGAACAAAAGAATATACAGATAATTAACCTACAAGCTAATTAAATATTACAAATTACCTAATTAGTTAACAAACTAACTAAGCTAGGAAAAACAAGAATCGCCTCGGGAAGAGAGCCGAATGCAATGCGCGCTCGGGTCCTGCTCGGAAGTGCACTGCCATGCATAGATCGCCTCTTTTCCTCGCTTTCTCCTCGAGGATCGCCAAAGTCTCGAACTACTTCCACGACACCGGGAATACCATCGGCTGAGTAGAATTACCACCGGCTGCTAGATATGGCCATCGGCACAAGATGCATCCATCGGCTGCCAATGGATGGTCGGTCGGCACTATATGTTGCCGGTCGGCCAAAAATGCCTGCAGAACCTGCAACTTACAGCAACAGAGGACAGAACTTGCATGGCAATGTAATTCAAGCAATGTATGCACCAACCAAGCTCCTTATCATGTTTGAGGCTCAAAGGGACATGGTCCTCGGTTCTCGGACCACCAATCAAGCATTTTCATGCATGATGGCCCGAAAACCAAGTGTGCACTTTCATGTCAAATGAAATGAAAACCAAACAAATCAAAGGCCCAATCCCTATCACTAAATCAAGGGATAAGGCATGCATGCAAGATGCAATGCAACCTAGGCATACAAGCTAAGGATGCAATATGGGAATGCAATGCACCCTATACTAGGCATGCAACCTATACAAGCAAACATGCAAGTCATGAGGCAATGCAAACCAATGAAAAGATGGACTTAAACATGATTTAGGCAGCCCTAATTAGGCCTAAAATCAGTGGCCAAAGTGCCAAGTACATGAAGGCAAATGTTCACGCAAGTATGCAAAGATACATGGTTCAAGACTTAAGCATAATGAAGCAACTTTTGAACGCATTTAAAAGGGACAAACATGGATTAATGGCATGCAAAGTAAGCTCTGAAATCATGCTATAAGAGGTGCCAAACCAACTTAAACAAGACAAACAATGGCATGCAAATGGTCCAAGTGCTTAGGACAAGCCATGGAGGCTTAAACCAAGGTCAAGTCCACCAAGCCTCACAAGGCTAAGGGGACTTAAAACAGGTCAAAATAAGGCTTGAACAAAGCCAAGGGTGCACCTAGATGGCATCTAAGTGGCTCAAGTCCAAAGGCATGCACAATGGCCAAAACATGGAGCATAAGGCACAACCTTTTAAAGCAACAAAGAGACAACCAAGGCAAGCATACAAGCATGTCTCAAGGACTGAAATGGCACTATAAATGGTGCCAAACCACCAAATCAAAGCAAAGCAAAGCATGCTATACACTTACATACTTAAGGCCAAAAAGCCCAAAATGCAAAGGGGGCATACAATGCAAGCTATGGTCGACCCAAAAAACAATGGAAAGACCTTAAACATGGTGAAATAAGCACAAAAGCTTCACAAACCTAAGCCTAAAACATGCTAAAACAATGGCTCACAACCTAAGGCATGTTAGGGACTAAACATGGCATTACATGGTAGGTATGCAAGGCATGCATGGTGTACCAAAACCAACTTAATACAAAGTTAAATCATGACAATATAAGCATAAAATACAGCCATGGTATGATCAACAAACCTTTAAACATGATGCTCCCTTAAGAGGCCAAAATTGGTCTTTTTCAAGAACAACAAGGAGAGGGGGTGGCCCTCTCTTTCCTGAGACTTCAAGGCACCATCCTTACCACTGAAATCCCTCAAGATTTCAGTGGTGAGGAGGCCCAAGCACCAAAGTCTCGAAGCTCACCAAAAATGGCACAAAATGGGGCCTCTCAAGGCCTAAGGGTGGTCAAACACCTCCAAACCACAAAACACTCTAAACAAAAAATTTAGAGGGTCCAAAAATAGAACTTTTTTATGTTATACACTAAACACAAAAATAGTTACAAGATGGTCAAAAGTAGGATGCAAAATGGGGTAAAAAGGACTAGTTTCTTACCCTTGAAGCCTTTCTTCAACAATGGCGATCTTGTTGCTCCTTTAAGCTCAAATCTAGCCAAGAACACTAAGAACAAACCTCTGGTCCTTCAAAAGCCAAGGAAAGGTGAAAGACTAGGTGTTTATGTGCAATAGTATGGACAAAAGCACCTAGAACATAAAAGAGAGAGAAAAAGAAAGATAGAATAGTTACAACTTTCTAACCCTAGAACCAGAACTCTCCTCTGTGTTTTTCTCACAAAATTCTCTAACCCTAATGCCAAGAGAAGAGCCCTCCTCTTATAGGCAAACCATCTTGTAAAGCTTGTTCAATAAGCTTACAAGAGGAGCATCCATCCATACACGTGTATGGAGGGGAACAAAATGCCACACAGCTATCCTAAAATATCTGCAAAAGCAGATGAACAGTAGTCGGTTGCTCAAAATTGCCATTTTGACAAAATTGACTGCCGACCGGCAACAAAGAGTGCCGACCGGCAATATACATTGCCGGTGGCAACAAAACACCAGCCGGTGGCCTCTAGCCATGGCCGGTGATGTGTGGGGATGCCTCACAAGGCATTCCCTGCCCCTCCAAGGCAAAACACAAGTGTTTGGTGCAAAACCAGACACAAAATGGTCAAGTTCGGAGATCCTGAGGCAAGGCATGTAGCCGAGACCTCCAGGAACTCCAAACGAACACAAACATGGATAATCACCGGGTGTTCAAACGGTGACGTCCAAGTCTTGAGGACGGTCAAAAATGGGGTGTCTACACCAAGCCCGGCAGACTAGGCCCTCAAGTGGAATATGGAAGCAAGAAGTGGCCCAGGCCCTGGCGTACTGGTCCCGAATCCCAGCCAGTATCACGGCCCACAGCTGCCACATAATCTGCAAGTAGAGGTTGTACAGATTATTAGTTGCTGTTAGTTACTAATGTGAATTAGAACAGTTGTAAAGCAAAAATGACTGTGTTTTGGGTTACCTCATGAGCAGCCATAGTGTTGAAGTAATGGTGGAAGAACGTGAAGGTCTCGTGGGTCCTACGCTACTACCGGCCGTCATACCTCCATAAGTAAGGGATTGCTAGTGGGAGCTCCTCTATGGGCTCTGGAGCCATAGTCGGAAAATAAGCATACACCCACAGTTGCAAAAAAGATATAGTGATATGTGTCAATACAGTATGAACAGATACAGAAAGTGCAAAGAAGAAAGCACAATGTATGAACAGATACAGAAAGTGCAAAGCAGAAAGCACAATGTATGAATAGATACAGAAAGTGCAAAGTAGAAATCATAGGTGTCGAACAGATGTAAAGCCGAAAATGTAAAGTGTAACACCCGCATCCTTTAATCCATTGGAGTGTGTAATTAATTCCCTTATTTTCATTTTTTGAAGTCTTTGGGGTTGTTGAATGTTGATTTTGGAGGAATATAATCCAATTTAAACTCGTTGGGATTGTTCCTTCATACTTGTTTATGTTGAAAAGTTGTTTGGGAACCTAGAAATCTTACTTTGGGGTTGACACCAATCTTGGTAGTGTCAACACTTGCCTTTGTTGTTGGCCTCAAGGGTCAACGCCAGTCTGGAAGGGTCGACCCTTGTATGTTGCAGAATCTGGAAGTTGCTTGCTGAAATTTAGTGTCGACCCTTCCTGTCTAAGGGTCGACACCTTACCTATTGCACAGATTACTTTTCTTCCTAAAGGGTCGACACATGTGCCCGAAGGGTCGACACCTGCGTATAATTTTTAGCTTTTTGAACTAGTTTGGGCCCTAATTTTTAGGGGTTTTTGACTTGTTCTTTTCATTTGACTTTGGGGCTATTATTCTATTATTACCTTGCTACTATAAATAGGCTCCAAACATATTTTCATTTCACTTTTTCTTCTATTTCCTCTCTTCAAACCGTGAGTTCTCTTCTCTCTCGCTAAAAGTCAAACTTTTTCACTAAAATCTCTAGATCTACTCACCTAGAGTGATCTTTTTACCTTGGTCCTTTGAGAAAGAATGTAAATCTCGCCAAGGGCTTCATTTTGATCTGAATAGTTCGTGGTTTCGTCGTAGGTGAATTCTGGGTCATCATCTCTTGCTTCAAGAGGTAGGGGTTTCTAGTTCTCTTTCAATACCCTCATTTATAGATAAATTTGTGGTATTTTCTTCATATAAATACAAAATTTTATATTTTTATGCATATTGTGATGAATTCTAAGATTGGGGGTTAGGGTTTGAAAAGAGTTGGGTTTACTTGTTAGGTTATAATCTTGGGTCATGAGTTTGGGTGTAAAAGTAATAGAATGGTTGGAATAAAATGTGTTTTTGTGAAAATCTTTAATTTCTCTTAAAAACCATAGTTTCGCTCATGAAGATGGTTAATGGTTTTGCTTCAATTAATAGTAGAATCATGAAATTGTGGTGTTAAATTACACATGTACAAGTTTAATTGAAATTTTAAAGAATTTGAGAAATTTATGTAAAAGTTGCAATTGAACTCATAATGTTGATATTTTAAATTATGTTATAATATGAAACCAAACTTGGGGGAAAAGAAATTACTAATGGTATGGATGATATGAGCTTTGTGTTGAAATGGCTGTGCTGAATTTTGTTGTGTGCTATGTGAATTGTATTGGGTTATGTTGTGTTGAGTTGGTTAAGTTGTGTTGTGTGGGGTTGAGTTGAGTTGAGTTGTGTTATGCTTGGTACTCGCGCGGGGAGTTGAAAAATGGTTTTTTGGTGCCCACGACTATCCATATAATAGCCGGTAAATGCGGGAGATAGTTTTAAAGATTGAAAAAAAAATGGTTTCTCGGTGCCCACGACCGTTCGTATAATAGCCGATAAATGTGGGGGTGGTTTGAATTCAAGGTGCCCAGTTGCCATGTCTAGGCTTATCACTAGACGAATGTAGGAAAAATGTTTTTGGGTGTCTACACAGTCCTGACGTATAATAGCCAGCAAAAGTGGAAAAATTGATGGTTTTCGAAAATGTTTTGGGTACCCATGTCCTGCCATATAACAGCCAACAAATGTAGGGGATGGTTTTAAAAGTTGAAAAATGGTTTTTGGAAAAATGTGGTTTATGGAAGAAGATGGCTTTTGAGAAAATGGTTTTTGGGAGTTCACTTCTCGCCGTATAATAGCCGACAAAAGGTGAAAAATGTTATGGATTTGGTGCCCTCTGTCCCGTCGTATCAAGTCGGCAAAATGTGGAATGTGTTGAGTCGATGATAATATGTGTGAATTGAGATGAACTTATGAAATTACAATTGATGTGTAATTTGGCACGAAAAGGGAATGCATATAGAAATTATTTGAAGAAATTGAATTAAAAGGGTTTATTATCCTTGTGATATGTTGAATTATGATTGATAACACACATGTGGATATGATGTAGTTGTGATATATTGAATTATAATTGATATGCAAGTGTGGATGTGACGTAGTTGTTAGATAAGTAGGGGTTGAGTGTAGGATAACAATTATTGAATATAAAGGAGATTTGGATTTCTACATTGAGAAGTTACAGCAAATATGAATAGATTGGTGAGAATAGCATGTATGTGGGATGTTTTAGAGTATTAAGGGAACTTAAACTTGAGGTTATGATATTATAATAAATGTAACTAGTAAAAGGTGAGAACGGAAATAAAAAGAGGAATGTTAAGATGGAAATTAAATGAGGAATATTTTGGAATGGCTTAATAAATATAAAATGATGTGGTTCCTTAAATATATTTGTTTCAAAAAAAAAAAAAAAAGATTTATGGTTTTCTGATGAAAAAAATAGTTTTTGATGGTTGAAGGTTTTCTTTAAATGTTCAAATAAATTTTGAGAAAAAGGTACTCTACGTACGATATTTTGAAATTACAAAACGTCACCTTACTATATGGTATCACCCTATATGCATGATCATTTCTATCTATAGGATGGTTATTGTTTTAGAACTATGAGATTCATATTGGGCAATTGTGATCACCCCTCATTGTTTTATTTTTTTTCAGGAAGGGAAAATTCTGATTGATTGGTTAGAGGATTAAGAAGTTCACGTGTCTGTTATGTGTAATTTCATAGTAGATGTGCAAGAATGAATTTTGTGCATCGATGTTTGTAATTATTCATTTGTAACTCTGTAGCGGGAGCTTGGCATGTATTATTATTATTATTGTAGTATTCATCATGAGAGAGAACATGTACTATTATGTTTCTATTACTCAAGGGTAATAGATATTTGTTTTATTTGTATTAAAAAAAAAAAAAAAGGACCTAAATTACAGGCTTTTGCTAATGATTCCGAGTAACTAAAAATTGGGGCGTGAAATAAAGTGCAAAGAGAGAACTGAGATACATACCTCCCAAGCTCACTAGTAGCCTTCAATCAAGTCTCCTCTCAGACGAGAGATCAAGCTCATGTATCCATATAGGATGGCAAGGCCGGCTTTGCCCCTAATCATAGAAGTGCACCCGAGGAAGGGTCACCAAAGTACTCAACAGATATAAGCCTACGATGTTCTACTTGTTCGAAAATAAGGTGGTACCGAAGACGAACATCAGGAAGCCTCGAGCGTATTGCTCCATCTCCTCTACTATCTCGGGCTCGTTCTCTCTGAACTGATCGGAAAACCAGGTATATCTGACCATGCCTGTCTGATATATGGGTGGACGCGCTCCTAGTAGCTCAACCCAAGCCGCCTCCCACTCCCCTATGTCTGTATCAAATGGGATCGGATCACCCCTTACATCTAAGCCGGTGATCATAGCGAAGTCATAGGGAGTCATCATCATCTTTCTTGTAGTGGAAAAGTAGAAAGAGTTGGTGGTGTCCCACCATCTCTCCACAAGTGTGTCCAGAAGAAGACGACTTGTGATAACTCGTGTCTGGCCGGAGCAGAATAGGCCGAAGCCGGTCTCGTCTACGATGTCGCGAACTCTTACGGGGAGCTCGTCGTACCAGTCTCGCGCAGTAGTAGCTCCTTACCCTCTAAAGGCACAAGACTCACCATGTGGCAAAGAACAGATGAATCAATAATGGTAATGATAAAAGTACAATTAGAAAATGCAGTGCAAGAAATGCAAGTAAAGAAAGGCAGGAATGCATGAAAACAGGGATCATACATCAACTGCGACAGATGAAAGGTGAGAAGTCGGCTCCCTCGGTAGAAGATCCTCTGGCACACCGAGAATGGAGTTGTTGAAGCACCTAATGCCACCAGTTGGCAAGATGTGTGTGCGAGGATGGTACCTCTCCAGATCAAATGGCCGTACTCTCACGGGTAGTAGCTTTGGCACAGGCTCAGGCTCGAACTCTACCTCGAGGTCAACCTCAATACCTCCAGCTGCCTCAGCAACGATCAACTCATCCACCTCAGGAACAGGTGAAAATACGTAGAGAACCTCTAGAGGGGCTCCGTCGTGAGGTAAATCATCCACCATCTGAAGAATGGATGAAAAGTAGGTGAAAAATGAAGAAAAATGAAAAAAAGAGGGTAAACTTGGAAAAAGTCAACCCTAGGAGAGAGAAAATGGAAGAAAAAGTCAAAGTTTGGAAAAGTGCACGGAACTCGAAAGAAACTCGATGGGAACAAGCCTAGAAGGATGAAAATGAGGAAAAGTGTGTCGAAATTAAATTCCAATCGGTTCAAAGTGAAGAGGATCAAGAGGGTTTAGCGAATAAAGTTTCTGTGGGGCGTTGGAAAACGCGTAGAAAATGCAAATCTAGAGAGAATGAGCACCTAGAGAGAGAGAGGGAGAGCATTTTCGGACATGTGGGAGTGAGGAAATGAGCCCTAGTGGCTTGTACTTAAAGACCCGTGTGTGCAAAGACGAATTTACCCCGAATTGCCATCGGTGGCCAGCAAGGCTATACAATGGCTGACCAGTGGCCGGCCAATGGCCGGTGACCTTCTTTAATGTTTTGATGCTGCTTTATGTCTTTGTTTCCCAAGAGTTGCAAGGAAAGTTCACTATTGGGTCTAGATTGTCTCTACGGAAGCTCAAAACTATATTTTCAGCGCATGCTGTTAATCACTTGTCAACATGAACGAGTATCCTTTTTAAACATATTGCACTTCCTCTGAGAGGTAAATCGGAAGATGCCATCGAATGTTGCTTTTATTTGTTTTTCTTTCGTTCTCTCTTTTTGCATAGAATACGCCTTTCACACATACATATCTTGTATGCGCGTCTTGCATCAATTATGATTCACGCGTAGAATATGCTCTTGTTCTTACTTCATGCATAGAATATGCTTTAGTACCTTGCATAGAACATGCTAAAACATGCCTTCACTTAGCTTTATAGTTCGATTGTTTATCTTGCATAGAACATGCATTGTCAATGTATCGCATACTAACCGGCAAATGATATTGTATGTATGATTCATTCAGAGGAGTTCTGGCTAAGTCATTAGTGTCTCGGTAGGAGAACCCGGGCATATTTACTTTGTGCATCTATCGCACTCATTCACTTTGTGCATCTATCCCACTTATTTACCTTCGTGCATTTATCGCACACCACTCTCCTGTATCTCGAGATGTGTTAAACACAGCCCCGAGCGATTTTGGTTTCTTAAGACGCGTGAAATGCGGCCTTGGGCGGGTTTCATCTCGAGACGTATGAAACCCGACCTCGAGCGATTTTTGTTTCTTAGGACATGTGAAACGCAACCCTAAGCAGGTTTCATCTCGAAATGTATGAAACATGGCCCTGAGCGATTTTTGTTTCTCGAGACACGTGGAACGCGGCCAAGGGCAAGTTTTATCTTGGGATGTGTGAAACACGGCCCGGAGTAGTTTTGGTTTCTCAGAACACATGAAACGCGGCCCTGGACGGGTTTTACCTCGGGACGTGTGAAACACAGCCCCGAGTGGTTTCGGTTTCTCAGGACGCGTGGCCTTAGGCTGGGTTTATCTCAGGATGCGTGAAATGTGACCCCGAGCGGTTTCTCTTGTTTCTCGGAACATGTGAAACACGACCCCGAGCGGTTTTCTTTGTTTCTCAGGGTGCATAAAGCGTAACCCTGAGCAGTGTTTTCTTTCCTCATCTCTTGTTTTGGCGTGGTTAGAGTGTAGTTTTATCTTCTTTTTGCTTGAAGCTGCTCATTCATGTGTTGCTATTTCGATTATTTCTTATCACATTTGTTATTGCCTATTGCATCATCTCGCATGATCATGAGTTTTCAAAATAACCGGCTTCGCGTAGCATGTGAGTCCCGCTTTCAAAGTTACATTATGCATATCATTTGCATCTTGCCCCAGAACTACACTGGTTTGATTCCTTGCAAAGGGATATGTACGCAACTTACGGGCGCAACTATTTTATTTTCATTTTGATTGTTTGTCCAAGTCTTACGGCTTTGTCAAAATGGGTCATCTCTGGGCTTTGACATTCACTCACGTCATTTCATGACTCCAAGTTCTGTCAAAGAAGGACAACTGTAGACACCCCATTTTTGACGACCCTTACGACTTGGACGTTCTCGCATGCACACCCAATGATGAGTTTATATGCTCGCCAAGTGCTCAAAGTCCTCAGTGAAATGCCACAACTTTGAGCCTTTCAAACCCTATACCTTTCTTGTCCCAATTTTGGACCTAGCCTAGTTTTTCCAGCCTTTAGCCTCTAGTGGCCTGCTGGCCACCACTTTTGGGTTGCCGGCCATCACTTTTGGGCTACCAGCCACTGATGTGGCTTGCCGGCCACCAGTGCATTTTGCAGATATTTTATGCCAAATGTTCTAGTTGTTTGCACAGATGCATGTATCTATCCCCACGTGTAGGGCTAGATCTCCTTAAGGGAATTTCATGTTTTCTATATATAGGAGGCCCCTCTCTCATGTTTTAAGATTAGAAAATTTTGAGATCAAAATTTTTTTGCTCTTTCTCTCTCTCTCTACCAAATCTCTACACTTTAGCCTCCAAATCTTCAACGTTTGCCTATACGCCTTTAACCAAATCTCACCATCTTTGGGCTAAGGTATTTTTGAGCTTAGTTTGACCTCTAGAGGGTGTGTTTACTTGGTTTTGTTACTTGGAATAGCTTCTTCTCTTCAAGAGGTATAAGGCTTTACCTATTTGTTTGCTTTTTCTACTATTTTTCCATTGTTTTGGGCTGTCAAAACTCTGTGTTTTTTGGGCTAAAGCTTGGGTTTAATGCCATTAAAGGTTGAGGGGTTAATAACCCTTCTTTGTATCTTGTTTTGGAGGCCTTTGCCCTTGTGTTTCCCATTCTTTTACTATCTTTTTCCAAGCTTTTAAACACTGATTTTCGGAGTTTTTTCAGTGGCCAAAATAATGTTTTGAAGTCCAAATTTGGAAGGGTTAGTCTCCCCTCCTTGTATCTTGCTTACTAGCCTAGTTGGTGCCATGATTTAGCATTTTAATCTAGACTTTTTTAGCTTAATTCCAACATGTTTTAGGACTTATTTTAGACTATTTTAGCACTGTTGTGGGCTGTTGTTTGCATTTGAGCTTTGTTTTGTATGCTTCTAGCGTAATAGTCCTCATAAGTTTGATGTTTTAGGTCTTAGACATCACTTATTTGAGTTGATAGCACTTATTTTGGGTTTTTCATACTTCATTTCATCACTAATAACCTCTGCAATCTCCGTCCATTCTTGATTTCTTATTTTTCTTTGAAAGTGGTTTCAAGTCACTTACTTGCCCGAGTATGAAATTGACATTTCATACTTAATGGTTTAACCCCTTAGGGGGTTCATTACCAACGGTATGATGCTTCTTTCATACCCAAAGTAACTTGTGTTTTGAGCCCTCTTTCCATTAGAGGACTTTAATTCACCATTGGACTTAATTGGATTAAAGAATGGTTGGTAAATTAAAATAAGTAACTAAAACTTGGGACTAAAAGTGAGCAAGATAATAATTTGGTTGTGTTCAATCGGACGTTAATTGAACACATGGAAACTTGAACCATTTCATACTCATTAGTGATGAAATGATTCAAGTCTCCAAGGTCATCACTTCCCTTGATTTTTCATGATAGGGAGGTGGTTCTTGAGAGTCTTATTTTGTTGCTTATTGAGGTTGCACACTTGGTTTCACAAGCCATCATGTAATGAAATTGCATCTATTGATGGTTTGTGAACCAAACTTGCTACTCCTTTGATTTGCTCATGAAAAGGAAGGGTGAGTTGTGTAAACAAACCCTTGAAATACCCTATATATGCTCTACTTGTTCTTTGTTGCAACAAGATGAACCTGTGCAACAGTAGCTGGCAAGCCATTTTCCATGCCCGACAGGTGGCCGGCAGACCACCTTTGATGGTCGGCCGGCCATCACTAGTGGCCGACAATCCTCACCACTGGCCGGCCGACCAATGATGCAAAGTTCAGCAGTGAGTTTGTAAGGCAGAATAGAGTGAGCAGCAATGTTAGTGTTCTATTGTGCAACAGACGCTCTCCGGAAGCAAAACGTTGGTCTTTCGGGTGGAAATCGAGCATGTACACGAGCATCACTCATTTCCTAAGGCGGAGCAGTTAGTTGTTTAATTTAATTACTTATTTTAATTGCACTTGTGTTGTAATTATTTAATTAGTTAGTTAACTAGTTAGTTAATTCAAGTGTTGTAATAGCTAGTTTATTCATTTTGGTTTGTAATAATTAGCTTAATTAGCTTTAGATTAGCTTAATTATCTAGTTAGCTTAGTTTATTCATTCGGACTCTCCTTCATGAGAGCGCAATATAATAATGTATATGTCTTCCAACTCCACATCTTTCTTCTATTTATTTACTATCTTATGATGGTTAGTTTAGGGATATCACGTTTTAATTAGCATTCTCTATGTTTGCATCCATTTGTATTGCATGCACCAAGACTCGGTTCATCATTCTAACTGCATTATTATTGTTTAAATACTTCTTTGAATACGTGCTTAGACCGCATGCTATTTAATTGATTCATATGCCATATTAGTTGTCGAGCCTATTAATTGCATATCGCATGTGTTGCGTTAATCATCTTGCATAGTTAGGAATCATGTATTTTGCTAACTTTTTTGTTTATTTTGGCTTGGAATACTAGGTAAGCCTTTACTCACTTTAGCGTAATTGCATGTGTGTGATTGTTTCCATGTCCACCATGCTTACCATGAGACTAAATGCTTAATTGATATAACTGCTTGAATGCCTGTGGATGAATGCTTGTTGCTTGAATTGGAAAAATTTGAGCAATGTTTATATGCGATCACTTTTTTAAGTGATACATATTTCGAAACAATTTTCAAAACAAACATGAATCGAAATGTTCTAATTCTTGCAAGATTAGTCTATACTTGTGTGTGTGCGTATCACATAGTAATGCTAGCCTAATAAACCGGAACAAGAGCATATAATGTAAATAAGATTCATATCATGATCAATAGAGGCCGATCTTTGATCGGCAAGCAGGGGTGCTCAAATGTATTTATGACCTTTTCCTCTCATACCTAAGTTTCCAAGCCGAGACAATCTTGGTGATGACGGACATATGGTCTTTGGCACAAGTCATGGGTTTCCTAAATTTCTCCAAAACAATATATTTAGGTAGCGACTCTATATCTAGCAAAGTAGTCCATTTTTGGCAATTTGATTCAAAATCGATTTTTCAAAAGATTTGTCGGAGTTGGACTCTTTGGTGTTTATCAATTTCACATTGCACTTGTAAGATTAGATGCAGAACCTCGACAGTCCGAATTGTAGGGCTTATTTCGACCTCTTGAAAAATGGGAGGCGCGAAAAAGTCGAGCTACACAATGTCACGTTAGCGGCCACCAGGGTTTTAAGCCAACCATGTTTGAAGCCCCGGTTTTCAAACTTAGGTACCTCCTTGACATACTTTTCAATGGCCGCGTTCTCTCCAGCATCGAATGCCTTGGAAATCTCTAAGTCAGCAATTTCTTTTTCCTTCTTTGATTCTTCCAAGTCGGCCTCTAGCCTCGCGATCGCCTCTTTGGCCAATTTGAGTGCATCATCACTCATATTCGCCCTCTCCTCGGTGGCCACCCTGAGTAGGTTGGCGCGCCTGGCCTTTTTGTCCTCAGCATTGGCCTTAGCTCGCTCCTCTTCTGCCTTCCTAGCCTCAGACTCAACTTTAAGAGACGCCACCGCCAATTCGGCCAACACTTCTTTGGCTTTACCCTTTTTTTTTTCAATCTCGGCTTTAAGTAAGCCGATCTGCTCAACAGCATCATAGCGATGGCGACCGATTTCTGTGATTCTGTCCGCTGTCTGAAACAAAACATGGGAAAGTTAATCGGCATACAAAAGAAATAAAGTATGAAATTTGCCAATTACGTACCAATATCGCCGACTTAGCAGCTAATGCTATCAAAACCATGTCTGGTTCTGCACGGAACACGACCTTATCCATTGGCAAAGAAATCGACGAAGCCACGCTTAAGGCCACGACAGGATCTTTCATAGTCGACGCATCAGCAGAAACCGGCGCGTTCTTCATTCGGGTTGGATGATAAACGGCGTCAGCAAGTCTTGGGAATCTTCTATTCGAGGCCATTTATCGATTAAATTTTTAGAAGAGTCAGCCTCAATCTCGGCGGGGCGTTTCTCCCCCCTTTGTTCGGTAACTAAATCGTCCAGTTGATATTTAGTGACCAAGTCTGCCACAACAGTTTCTTGTTCCATTTCCTCAATTGGAACAGGGGGTGGGGGTTTAGATCTAGCGATTTTGGCCATCCTTCAAGCTGTCATCCTTTCATTGTTTTTCCTTCTCGCCATCTGTGCAAGCGATTCCCCAACCATGTTTTCAAGGTCTGTGTTAGGTAGGTCCCCTAGATCAGTAAAATGTCTTCTTCCAATGATGGGTCAATTAGACCTGATGTAGATAGAAGGTCGAAGTCGACTTCTTCAAAAGACAAATTGAGAACCGTGTCAACTTCCTCCCCCAAATGACCCTCAAAGCCGTCCGAGTTGGACTGGTTCAGCTGTTCAACGACCTGATCGCTGACTTCACCGCCTGGCTCTGAATCCAAACCTTTAAGACCAATGTCCCTAAGGCTCTTGAAGTTTGGAAAAATGAGTGCCGTAAGATGCTGTTCACCCCTTGGAATCGGGATATGATTTGCAGCCGAAAAATTAGAGTACGTTGGGTCGTATCACAATAGCACATGGGCGGCCCGCCCTTGCGTTTGGAGGTTTGGATAGCCAAAGAATTTGAGCGTGGTTTTGACTTGCTCAAGCACAGCGTCGTCGGCGGAAGTGAGTGCTTTCTTCAAATTGTTACCTGTACAAACAAAACGATAAGTACATGGAATCTAAGCCGAATAAACATATAAGAAATGCACAAAGAAATGGGACTGTACGGCCAATTGGTTTGCCTTTTTGTCTAGGCATAGGATCCAGGCGATCTTCGCCTTCGTCGAATTCCCAGTTGCATCGGACAACGACCATGGCGTCGTCAACACATTTACCAAAGTCACCAAATGGTGATTAGTGTCCTTGGCCCCGAGAAAGCAGCGTCCTTGCCGACTAGAAGATTTCACCAAAGCATAACAATGCCGAATAGCAGGGATTCCTAGATTAATCCTAAGTCCACGATTTAAATCTACTATGCCCATTATGATTCAGTAAAAGTTTATATTTAGCTGTGAAGGGAGTAGACCCCAATAGCGAAGAACGGCCCTCAAAAATAGGTGAAGGGGAAAACGGACTTCAACCTCAGCGATTGACAAGAGGGGAAAGATGATCTTACTTGCATCAATCCTCTCCATGTCAACTACGTTGTCCGCCACGAGTGACAGATGGATGTCATCTGGAATTAAAAAATGGCGTCAAAAGGCGAAAATAGGGTCCGCAAAAAGAAGAGCTTTCAAATGTTTCGCCATTCAAATCGGAATAGAAAATACGCTAACTAAAAATGAATAAGAAAATGGGAGCTGGAATGAGGAAGAAATGCAAAGAAGAGAAGAACTTACAGGTTAGAGAGAGAAGGACAATAGAGAGCAGGTGGAAATCGTAGAGGTCGTGAAGGAGTGATACTGTGAGACAACCAAAAAGCCTTGCACATTCAAAAAAATATTCGAAAGAAGGGCGCGGTTTCATATCTCATTAAATGAGCAATGTGTATGAAGGGGTGAGAAGTTATAATGATTTCTAAACCGTGTTCATTCTGATGCTTTGGTATTAGAAGGAGTGCGAGCGCCATATTTTTGACTTTCCATACATAAAACAAAACATGCCGATTAATCAGTATTAGTCGGATGTTCGGGGGGCAATTATGGAGGCCGAATAAAATCAATTAGGAAGGCCAAGACATTTGATCGACATCAAGCCAAAGACAATTCAGCCTTGACCAGGGGCTCATGAAGCCGAATGTACGAATCGGCCATATAAGGAGCCGAATAGGAACCAACACACAACTGGAAGGCCGAGTAAGTAACCATATGCAAGGTTAAGAGTGGGCCTGACCCTTAGGCCCAGATGTAATATAAAAAGGGAGGAACATCAACCAAAGGGAGGTAGGTGAGAATATACGAAAAAACTTGAAATAGAAGTAAACTAGAGAGAATACTAAGTTGTCTGTTGGAGTGCTAATTCCGACACCCCCGACCGGAGTTTTCATCCCTTTTTCAGATAGCAATCAGAGGATTAGGGATGTCTGACTAGATTCTAGAGTATTTCCAAACCATCTCACCACATATACTATTCGATTAAGTGACGCACAAATTTGATATAGTGAAGCTTTGCCATATGTTTAGATAATAATAATAATAATAATAATAATAATAATAATAATAATAATAATAAAACTACTCTACAATAGCTTCCCACTCAACTACATACCCTAAATAATTACTTTATAATAATTTTTTCTCTTCTTCAGTTACTTACTTTTATCATTTTTTTTTTCTTTTTTCTTTCTTCCTTTCTTTCTTTCTGTAATGGTTTTTTCTTTTAAAGAAAGTACAAAAATATTTAATTCAATTATGACAAATGAAGTACAAATCAAAGGAAGGTTTCGTTTAGGAAGTGGGTTGGCTTTTGCCTATTTAAGCCTAAAGCTAAAAAATCTCATTTGGATTAGGCTTTTTGACTTTCGTGAAAGAAAAAATGAAATAATTATAATTTGAATATGATATTTTGTTTTATTAACTTTTTAGTCTATTTTGTGATTATTTTAGCCTTGTTGCCCCATGCCAAATGAGGGCGAAGTACAACTTTTGTTTCTCTTTGACAATAAGTGATATAAGGGATTTCAATTTTTAGATTCTCAACGACTAAAATTTTTGCTTATTTATATTTTTTTGGTATAAATTTTGTGTATTTTTTTTCTTCCTCTCCTTTTACAAAAATTTTGTTACATTATTTTTTTTTGATTTTTCAGAAAAGGCAATTGAGGCTGTTGAAAATGTCCAAATGAATTGAAGAAAAACGAGAAATTGAGGAATAAAGAGATGTAATAGAAGAAAAATAATTATTAAGTTTAGAGATTGAGAGAGAGGCCTTTATATAATTTTTTTTGGTATACATTTTAAATAAATACAGAAAAAAGTTCTTTATTTCTTTTTAGACATTCATTTGACAGTTTAATGGCAAAGTCAAAAAAAGAAAACAAAAAAGGGAATAAATTGTTTTATTCATTGTGTTTTCAATTGTTTTCTTTCTATCTTTCTTTAAAACGTGGACAAACTATTTTTCAATTTCTAAACTCTTTCCAAAAAGGTAGTAGTGCAAACTTTTCAAAAAAAAAAAAAATTTGCATTCAAAAAAAGAATGAGGATGTTCATAAACATTTTTTGAAACACAAATAATAATAATAATAACATATTATAAAACACAAAATTCCTTTTTCTTGGCTGGCTGAAAATAGCAAGTTGAAAATAATATTCTGAAAATTTATTTATTTTAGAAAAAAGAATGGGTAAGAAATAGATATTCAGAATTTTTTTTTTTTCGAATTTCAATGTTTGATAGGATATATATGCACTCATAATTTTGAAAATTACTTATTTTAGAGAAGAAGAAGAAGAAGAAGAAGAAGAAGAAGAAGAAGAAGAAGAAGAAGGAGGAGGAGGAGGAAGAAGAAGAAATAAATATTCAGAAATTTATTTCAATTTCAAGGTTTGATATGATATATATAGACACACACTCATGTATTATCTTCGAGTTTTATAAGATATATATACAGACTCATGTACTTTTGCATTATCTTTTAATTTTTTTGAGCTTCTATTTTTTTAATTTTTGTTTATCAAATCTCTTTGATTGCGAATGTTTAGTCATTGAATTTATGTTTAAATTTATATTCAGTTAGGAATATTAAGTTTGGCCAAAATTATTTTTATATTCAGTTTTTTTTATTTTATTTACAAATTTAGTATTTTTAATTTAAAATTAAACTGTTCGAATTACCAAAATCAGTCCCAAAATAGCCCTACCAAGTCCAAACGCTATCTCAAGTTGAGATAACAACTTGAGAGAAGCCTAAGCCAAATCGAAATTTAAGGGTAAATGTGTTGCAATTGAAATAATAAGGATCAAATTGAAACTTAGGTGAAACTATAGGGACCGTTCATAAATTTGCCCAAAAATTTAAAAGTAAGCAACAGCACGTGGTGTAATCATCCTATAAAAAATACAAACTCACAAGCCAACGAATAATTTATGAATAACATAAACAATCACAGTGCACGAACTCAATAATTTATGTAAATGATAAGATTCTTAATTTTTTTAGCAATAATACAATGTAACATTAATGATTTTGGGTCTAATTGCAATGGCCTAAAATCCCGATGGACGCAGAGAAAATCTGAACGTGTCTGATGGGTGTTTCATATATATATATATATAACTTGTTTTATGACTTCAAAGCATTTAAAGCATTTATGGTTTTTTGTTGTTGCCAAGTGAGGCCAAGGGAATCTAACCTTAACTTAGCTAATTAAAACTTCATATTTTGAGTCCAATAATGGTTGATTTAATTTGCACATCAGGTTTGACTTCATTTTATACCAAATTCTTGGTCTCTAATGTCTCATATCCAGTAGCTGTATTTGTCCACACATTTAGCAATCATTCTTATCATTTTGAATTTAAACAAGAAAAAGTGATACTAAATATCATTTATCTTTTTATTAGTTTGGAGGGAAAAATTATTAGTGTTAGTTTTGTCATTACAATTTTATATATTTATTTTCCTTCCATTGAATACGAAATAAATGAACAGCAAAAATAATTGAAAATTATTGTAAATCAATGGAATGCAAGTAGTTTTACTTGGAACTGGGGATATTGCTGCTGTAACATTTGTCACTCTATTAACTGTTGTGAGGTCACGAGGTTTTATTCCGAGTATATTGTGGAGGATTTGTGTCATTTATATTGTAAAATTTGTTGATTCATGTAAAAAAAAATTAAATTAGTTAGATATTTGTAACTCTATAACATGACCGCATTTTTTTTTTTTGTATAAAAAACATGGTGTTGGCTATATATTTTGTACAAGCCAATTACAATTCAACGCGTGGCGAAATAAGGGTAATATAGGAAGACTATTCAGGTCCTCGATCCTGATCGTACACGTGGCAGTTAGTATTGGTTATTACGAGATCTGAGTAGCAGCGGATCAACAAAGAGATACAAAGTGACGTGGCTTCAACGGTTACTCGCATTTCATATTCAAATTTAGGAGGGAAGCCTAACTGTAAGTAATGGCGTAATGGAGCTAATATTGGGGCAACATGATCGACAATCATGGAGGAACAGTTCGACGGTTGGAAATACAATTCGATGGTCATTCTTGAGCAGTATAACTAGTAGAGAAGGCCCTAGAAAAACCTCCCAGACTCAGATCCAAAAAACCAGTCCTTTATACTTATTTTCCTTTCCAGTTTTACATTTACAGTTCTTTACATTATCAGACTTTTAAAATTCTCAGACCGCACTTCGTTTCATAGGAGTAGTTCCAAGTAGATTTGCTGTAAATCTCTACGAGACTGAGTTTGGATCATTGTAAGTCTTTTCATCTTAATGAAATACTTCGACTGTTCTTCAATTCATTGTTATCTGTTTAATTCTCCTAAGTCAAGCCGCCAGTAAAAGTCTTCTTCATTGAAGCTGAAAGAACTAAAACACAATCGTCTGATAATTGGTTGGCAATTAATTTTCTATAAGGACTAATTGATCCTTGCTGGCACACTCGCAATTACAAAAATAACCTTCAAAATTCAAAAGCCAACATATGTTTTTGGCACGCCCAGTGGGACTACATTTAAAATGGCTAGACATAGAAGACAAAGAGAAAATGAATGCTTGGAAGAAGGTGTGGAAGGAGAGGTAGAGATACCTAATCCAGAGGATAATGTGATAACACGTCCTGTGAAAACTCCTATTTTATCAGAACCTATGGTCGAACAGACCAGCACTTCAGAATAAGTACCGTATGCTCATAATATTGGACGAGACCAAGGAATTGGACCATCCACTGTTCCATTTACTCAACCAATAAATCCATGGGGTGGCCTAGTAGATGCTATGGGACAGCAATTAATGAACACGATGGAAAGGTGGGCAACATCCTTTTTGGATCGAATGAATAACCACCAACCAACAAGTGCAAGACACATCGAGAAAATTTCAAATGTCCCTCAGCAAAGATTGGCTAGAGATAAACAGCCTATGCAAGTTAATGGACATTCTAATGGTCAAACTAGTAATCAAAACTATGAAAGACCATCACCTCAGTCTTGGTACGAACCTATTCCGAGACCTATAGTAGGTCAAAATGCCTCAGTACTTAATAGTGAAGCCATGCAATTTGGTGGATCTGGCCTAGTACAAGAAAATGGAATAAGAATGGTTCCAAATCCTATGTTCAAAGCCATACCTAGCACAAGGGGGTTCACTAATCCCTTATTTGAATTTATACCTGGGGGGTTGGAAGGTTTTCCTATAAATGGAAGAGATACAATACCAGTTCCAGCACCTTTTGCTGGTCCTTTCGCAAGACATGCTCAAAGGGGTTACCCACACCCCCAACAACAACCTGCACCACAGGGATAACCAATCCCAAATGTACCACCTTATGGACCAAGAGGACTACAGACACAAGTTTGCCCACCAAATCCTGTGTTTGCCCTCCAGTAGTGGTTCAGCAGGCACAAAATATGGTCCCTAGGGACCAAATTGTTGACATTGTTAGAGAGATATGTGGACCAATGGTTCAGGGGGTCTAGACTCCAGTGTACAGGAAACCGTATCCCGAATGGGTAGACAGGGTACATGAATACCCAAGAGGTTTCAGGATACCAGACTTTGCCCCCTTTTTTATGGGAATGGAAACCAATCAACAGTAGAGCATATTGCTAGGTTTGCTGCTCAATGCGGCGAATTTACTAATAATGATTATATGAAGTTAAGGTTATTCCCAAATTCCCTAACTGGGGGAGCATTTATATGGTATATTAACCTTACACCTAGCTCTATCCAGACTTGGCAACAAATGGAAGAGGCATTTCATGCCCAATTCTTTCAATCAGAGCCAGAGGTTTCCATGGCAGACTTGGCAAGATTAAGTTAAAGGCCTGATGAGAAGGCTACTCAGTTCATTACCAAATTTAAAAGGGCTCGAAATAAATGTAGAGTCATCTTACCAGAGCTAGAATTCGTGAGATTGGCTCAAAATGGTTTAGAGTTTAGGCTTCGAAAGAAGTTTGACTCGACTGAGTTCAGAGACTTAGTAGAACTCACCTATAAGGTGTCTAGATATGAAGCATTATTAGAGGAAGAACAAGATCGAAATAATGCATCGTATAAGACATATTATAGAGATCCTAATTATGAGATCGATGCAGCAGAAATTGTGAGGAAAGAACCTGTAATCTGTGAAGCATTAATTCATAAAGATACAACAATTGACCAACAGTTTAAAAAGAAAGACCTTCATAGGAAATACTCTTTCGATTTAACTAAGGCAGATGACATTTTTTATCATTTGCTTGCAGCCAACTTCATTAAGTTACCAAAAGGAGTCAAAATTTCATCTCCTGATGAACTTAAAGGAAAAGTATATTGTAAATGGCATAATTCTTGGTCTTACTCGACTAAGAACTGCATTTTTTCGAGACAGGATCCAAGAACAAATTCGAAAGGGAAGTTTGAAATTCCCAACCAAAGCAGAAAAGGCCATGGGAATCGACAGTAATCCATTCCCAGAAATTAGAGAGGCGGCAGCCAATGTCATTGTGCCAGACTTTCAGAACTTGTTTTTGAAAGAATTGGAAGAAGTTAATGTGCAGATGCATGTGGCCAACCAGACAACTACCAAGAAAGACACTGGAAATCTACCAGCTATTGGACAAGATTTCTCACACTAGGGGGAAGATTTTAATGATGAAGCACTGGATGACAATTCCTTAGAAGCAGCTGTAATGCAAAGGATGTGTCCCAGGTGCAAACTAAGTTACAAGTGATTGAAGGAGCCTCAAATTGATGGGAAGCAGTACTACAAGGATGTGCAAAGACGTCCTAAACCAACCAATGCTTACAATAAAAGGCCATATCCATCTGGTGTTAGGTAGCAGCCATTGATGGTTGAACCAACAGCCGATAGAATGCATTTTAAAGGCAAGAGGCCTTTGTATGAATCCAGATCACCTAATTATTACAGGATGGAGAGCAGTCATTCTGAAAGGAGACTGGAGAAGGGTTCAGTTTATGGGATCAAAGCCAGGGATTGGCCCCATAGATTAATTTCACGCAGGACAGAAAGTGGACACCTTCATCGAAGGCCTAAGTTAGGCCTAAAGCATGAAGTCGTACCAAGCAAAGGCCTTCACAGCAACCAAGGTAGCTTCGAAGGAGGAAAGAAGCAGTTCAACAGTTGGGTCAGTAAGTTCGTGGGTACCTGGGGTCCCAGATTGGTTTGTGATGCAAAACAAACCTAGGGAAGTGTTTACTCAAAGAGATGTAATTGGAAACCAAGGCAGGATAGTCAAACCTTCTTTGGTAGCTCCCAACAATTGGGTGTTGCTTAAACATCCAAAAACAAAAGAACTAGACATGGTCCCTGTAATTTCTAGATCACAAATGAGGAAGATTCAGCGCAGGTACACTCAGTACCAGCAAGACTTGAAAGAGAGTGAAGAGAGCTCTTGATTGGTTTAGACAGAAAGAAAGAAGAATCCAAAGTCAGACCATATTCTAAAACCAGCTCCACAAAGCAAAATGGGTTCTAGTAGAGAACAGTTGGCCAAAGTTCACTCTGAACTAAAAGCCAGAGAGAAATCCAGTCTAGCAGGATTGGAGAAGGCATTAATGGAAAGTGATAGCGAGGCAGAGAAAGAAGTTGGCTTAGGCCAAAAGAAAGAAATGGTTGAAGAAGAAATGTTCAAAGCCTTCATGGCTGAACAAACATTCTTGGTTGAAAAGCCAGTAGGAAAAGACCATTCGAAAGAATCTGTTAATAATGAAGTGCCAGAATACAGCATGGAGGATGCTTCTAAAGTGGCTGAACAAGGTAGCCAAGAGGAGAAACAGACACAGCCAACCATTCAATTCGGCTCATTTCCTCCAGTATCAGTAAATATGGTACACATACTACCGCATGAATTCCAAGCTGGAGATGAGAACCAAGAAGGGCAAGAAATTGACCCAATTCTAGTCTCTAGTAAAGACTCACAAGTGAGTATGGTGCAAGATGATTTCGGAATGGCTACTCCAATGAAAACTGAGTATGAGAGTAAAGAAGAAATGAGCATTAACCTTTCGTACCCTTTTGAGTATCTGTCAAACTTTATGACACAGCATGTCAAGCCTTTGTATATCAAGGCTTTCTTCGATGGGATACAATTAAACCGAGTCTTGATAGATAATGGAGCAACGGTGAACTTACTACCGAAATCTTCCTTAAAGAAACTAGGGAAAATAAATCCCAGGTTAATCCCAACCAGCACAACCATTGCTGGTTTCGCTGGAGACAAGCAGATGGCTCAGGGAATTCTGCCCATCAACTCGAAATGGCTCGAACCAAAGATGCATGACAAAGATTCTTCGTCATCGACAGCAATGCTAAGTACAATGCTTTACTTGGTAGAGATTGGATCCACACTAACAAATGTGTGCCTTCCTCTTTGTATCAGAAAATAATGATGGCCTTGGGCAATGGGGAGACAGAGGAAATTGATGCAGATCCTCAACCCTTCATAGCCTGTGCAGACTTTGCAGAGGCCAAACTGTATATTGAGGGAGTAACACCACTCAGTATACTAAGGAAACCTGATGGCTCAGCCGAAGTAACGGCTGATGAGGAAGTGACACACCTAAAGCACTTAGTCCAGGAGAGTGCTGATGAGAAGGTTGTCATTAAGGCTGACAATGATGCCTAGTTGTAGGCAAAAAAATGAAGTCCAAGAAGCCAAGTCTTTGGCTCTAATTAAGTTGTCAATATTGGATGTAAAGTCAATAGTCCAGAGAGTACAAGAGCAAGAGAAAGAAGCCATGAGGATTGGCTGCAAGCAGGAGCAGCAACAGGCCAGAGTTTTGGCCCTTGACAAATACTGTGCATTGGACATTGGAACAAAAGTCCATGAGATACAGGAGGAAGAGGCCTTATGGATAGATTTTGTTTATGAGGAGGAGGGTAAGGATGTTGAATTAAAGAACCTGGGAGCAGAACAAAGTAAGAAAATTATTTCGAAGCTAGAGGGGATCAAAGAAGAAGCTTCAATAAGTTATCAGATTCTAGACCCCTTAGAAGAAGTAAATTTAAGGGAAGGTTCTATACAATAGCCCACCTATATAAATGCTTGTTTGAATGCTCTGGACAGGGACCAGTTGTTGGTTGTTTTGAAGAAGTATAAAGATTGCTTTGCATGGTCTTATAATGAACTACCAGGATTAGAGAGATCATTAGTGGAACATATGCTCCCTATGAGGCCTAATTTTAAGCCATATAAGCAAAAGCCAAGAAGAATGAGTCCAGAAGTGATTCAGAAAGTTAAGGAAGAAATTCTTAGACTACTCAAGGCATGCTTTATTAGGACAGCCAGGTATGTTGAGTGGCTATCCAATATTGTGCCTGCGGTCAAAAAGAATGGTAAAATGAGGGTATGCATTGATTTCAGAAACTTGAATTTAGCAACTCCAAAAGATGAGTATCCTATGCCTATAGTAGACTTGTTGGTAGACAGTTCAGTAGGACATCAAATTTTATCAATGATGGATGGGCACTCTGGTTATAACCAAATCTGCGTTGCAAAAAAAGATGTTTACAAGACAACATTCAGATGTCCTGGGAATATTAGGACCTTCGAATGGGTTAACATGCCATTTGGCCTAAAGAATGCTGGGGCTACATATCAGAGGGCTATGAACACTATCTTTCATGACCTCATTGGAGAGTATTTAGAGTGTTATATTGATGACATTGTAGTTAAATCCCAATCCATGGGGGAGCATCTGTTTCACTTAGAAGCAGCCTTTAAAAGAATGAGAAAGTTCAAATTAAAACTCAATCCTCTTAAGTGTGCTTTTACGATCATCCGAAACTTCTTGGGCTATGTAGTACACAAGAAAGGAATACAGATTGACCAGAATAAAGCCAAAGCCATCATTGAAGCCAGACCTCCATCAAGTAAGAAAGAATTACAAAAGTTCCTTGGACAGGTTAATTTTCTTCAAAGATTCATTTCTAACACTACAGGGAAAACTAAAGTATTTTCTTCCTTATTAAGGCTGAAAGATGAAGAGGAATTTGTGTGGACAGCAGAGCATCAAATTGCTTTCGAAGGTATCAAAGCCTACTTGGCCAACCCTCCAGTGCTGATGCCACCAAAGGATGATAGGCCCTTGAAGTTGTACATAGCTGCAGTATAAGATTCATTGGGAGCTTTCTTAGCCCAAGACAATGAAGAAGGCAAGGAGCAAGCTTTTTATTACCTTAGTAGGTTTTTAAATTCTTCTGAATGTAAATATTCAGCTGTAGAAAAGTTGTGTCTTGCATTGTATTTTGCTGCAATGAAATTAAGATATTATCTTTTGCCTACAACTGTCTTGATAATTGCAACCACAGATTTGGTTAAAGATATGTTATCTAGACCTATGTTGAGGGGAAGAATTGGCAAATGGATATTAGCCTTATCAAAATTTCATTTAGAATATGTTCCTCCAAAGGGCAGTGAAAGGACAAGTTTTAGCTAATTTTTTGGCAGACCATCCATCTCAAATAGAAAGCAAAGAGATAATGGAACTTGGTATGGCTAGTGTTGAGCTATGGCAAATGTGGTTCGATGAATCGAAAGCCAATGGCCTAACTGGAATTGGTATAGTGATTAAGTCACCACAAGGAATAGAAACCACACATGGTTTCAGAGTGGATGAAAGTACTTGTTCTAATAATCAAGCTGAATATGAAGCCTTAATAGTGGGATTGGAAATTCTGATTGGACTACAAGTTCATATAGTTGACATATTTGGAGATTCTCAATTGGTGGTTAACCAAGTGAAAGGAATTTTCAAATGTCAGAGTATAAGCATGTTGCCAAACTATGTTGTTGCATTACATCTGCTTTCTCAATTTCAAATAGCAAATGTAACTTATGTCCCAAGATTCTTGAATAATAGAGCTAATGATGTGGCTCAGAAAGCTTCAAATTTCAATAGGAGGGATAATAGTCAAAAGGACATAAACCAAACAACATACCAGAAATCTATACCACCCTTAAATAAAAGGAATGTGGTCTTGGAAGACAATCACAATGATTTACAGGAACAAGATTGGAGGCATCCAATAATGCAGTACTTGGCTGGTCCATCCTCAAAGGCCAGCAGGAAAATTAAATTGCAATCCATGCAATACATTATACACGGCAATGCTCTCTACAAAAGGGAAGAGATAGTTTATTGTTGGAATGTTTAGGCCCAAAAGAAGCATTAACAGCTATGGCTGAGGTTCATGAAGGCATCTGTGGTGCTCATCAGCCTGGTGTGAAAATAAGGTTGTTGTTTCGAAGGCATTCCTACTATTGGCCAACTATCCTTAAAGATTACATAGGGTATGCAAAAGGTTGCCAGGCATGTCAAAAGCATGGCACAATAAGGCATATGCCCATAACTGACCTGTATGCAGTGGTAAAACCTTGGCCATTCAAAAGATGGGCCATGGATATAATGGAAAAAATACACCCACCCTCTTCGAAGCATCATTGTTTTATTTTAGTAGCCACTGATTATTTCACTAAGTGGGTCGAAGCTAAGCCATACAAGGTCAGAGACTGATCGAGGTCATTGGATTCATCAAGGATTTAATCCATAGATTTGGCATCCCACAAACTATAACTGTTGATAATGGGACTGTGTTCGATGGGAAAATGGTGAAGTCTTTTGTGGCAGAGTTTAGAATTAGCCTTGTTAATTCTACCCCCTATTATACACAAACCAATGGTCAAGCTGAATCATCCAATAAGTCCTTGAAAAAAGGAATACAAAAGGTTCTGGAAGACAATCCTAGGGACTGGCATAACTTACTGTTGGATGTATTGTGGGGTTATAGAACTTCGCCAAGGTCAAGCACAGGAGTTACTCCTTATGCCTTGGTGTATGGGCATGATGCAGTGTTACCTGTGGAAATTAATGTTAAATCTTTAAGGGTAAGATGCCAAGACCAGCTGAATCATGAGCAATACCATCAGAGTATGTGCTTGGAATTAGAAGGCATAGATGAAGCCAGAATTCTAGCATTAAATAGTATTCTCTTTCAAAAGAAGAAAGCAGCCAAAAATTACAATAAGAAAGTCAAATACATTGGCTTTGATGAAGGTGACTTGGTATGGAAAACAATACTCCCAATAGGAATTAAAAGCCATAAGTTTGGTAAATGGTCACCTAACTGGGAAGGACCATATCAAATTCATAGAGTCATGCCTTTTGGGGCATACCATTTGAGAAATTTTAATGGATACATACATCCTAAAAAAATCAATGGCAGATATTTGAAACCTTATTTTCCAACTATTTTGGAAACACAAGGAGTAGAATAAATGTCAAGCAAAAGAACACAAGAGTACTCAAATGATAAATCAGAATTTGTTTTTCTTCATAAAGAGTTAAATACATTCTGCCATAAATTGGCCCAAAAGTCATTACAATGCCTTAATTGTTCTTTTACAACAGACTTCCTATTCTTAAATGAGGGAACCAACTGAATGGCTGTGGTCATTTCTTGTTTTTGATTGGCCAATTCTTGGTTGGTGATCTGCAGTTTGGTGTCAGTTCGAATTAAGGCTTGATTCACTGCAGACAGCTCCTCCTCAAGTTGAGCTTTCCTCTCCAGTAGTTGAGTTCGAAAATGGGAGACAAAGGAATGTTGTTCCTTTAGCACTGAGACTTCAGAATGTACTGTGGAAACAAAGCTCTGATCTCTCACTAATTTCTTCTCTGCAGCCTTGGCAGTATGACAAATATTGATGTAGAAGTCAATAGTAGCTGCTGCCTGAGATAGATGACTTGAGACAGTTATGCTGGATTGCTCAACAACTTTGCAACACTGCAGGAAGCCATTTCTTATTATAGGCCTTTGTAAAGCCTCGAAAGGAATCCTTGAAAAAGATTATCAGTAATTCCAGACACCTGTCTAAATCCATCAGAGGTGTAGGAGGCTTCCTACTGGAGGAAGAGGAGCTCTCAAGAATTTCTAACAAGGAGTCAGCCAGAACTAACGGCTCAGCCTCATCATTAGCTATTGGAGAGGTAGAGGGCATATCGAAAAGACTGGCTAGTCTTGCTTCGAAGACATCTACTTCGTCCATGGACATGAGGGTTGTAGAAAGAGTAGTGGTGGGAGACACAGAGGACTGCATAGGGATAGTAGAAATGGATGAAACATCTTCAGCAGTCTCTATGGTCCTAGCCACCAATAGGTCAATGGAAGAAGGGCTGGAAGTAGGTAAAGGTACTAAACCATGGATTAGAGAGCTACCAGCACCCTCTTTAGGGGAATCAGCTATCAACAGAGATGGAGCAACAGCTGGAATTTCCTTAGGGAGAGGGAAAAGAGCAAGGCTCGGAAAAGAATTGAATAGAGGTAGATCTAAAGATAAGAAAGGAAGATATGGATTTAATCCAAAGGAAAAGATACAGGAATGTTTGGCCTCAAAGGGGGTACATGGAATGTAGGCCTAGGAAGTGGGAGTATTATATGAATGGTCTTCACATTTTGCATCTGATCAACCTCAATTGAAACTGAGGGAGTCCTCATTGGAAGAATAAGCTCAGGAGTTGTTGTTGCAAAAGAAGAAAATGACAAAGTGATGTCAAGGCTCAATACCCAAAAATTCAACAAGGAAAAACAGTAGAGGTTTTAAAGAAGTTACTTGTTTCAGAAGTGACAGCAGCAGTAGGAGAGCTTCGAAGAGAGTAGTGCTTAGCAATGTGTTGTCTTCTTACAACATCCCTTTGAATTGCATCAGCAGTAGCAGCTTCATCTTTTAAGAATTGTTGTTGCCATCTCTTCTCAGCTCTCTCAAAGACAATTATGGCCTTGGAGTGCTCTTGTTCCACTGCCTTAGCAGCTGCCTCATGTATAGGGTCTTCGACAAAATCAGAAGGAGAGACAGTCATCTTCCTTCTCTTTTTTCTTTGTACTGGCATTGAATGTTCTTCCTCAATTTCTTTCTCTCCAATTTGGGATTCAAATTCTTCAGAAATGAGTTCCTCTACTCTAACAGTTGTCTCATGTGTGGGATCTTGAACCAAGTCAGAAGAAGGGACGGTCACTTTTTTCCTTCTTTTCAGGGGAGACTCTTGCTCTTGAGTTAACTCTTCTTCTTCTTCTTCTTCTTCTTCTTCTGCTTGCACCTCAAAAACTTCCTTTTCAGGCTCAAGTAAAAGTCTCCTTTTCTTTTGTTGCCATTTTCTTTTGAGGAGATTTAGAGCTTGAGTCTTCTGAGGAGAGTCTCCCTGTGAGGCACCTGCACCACCTTCACAAAAGAAGAACTAAAGATAAGACTAAAAGCATTATAAAGAAGGTAAAAAGAGAAAAGATGAGGGTATATACCTTTCTTCAAGGTGGCCAAGTAACTCTAGGAGAAGTTGAAGCAGCAGGAGCAGACTGTGTGGAGGCAGGCATAGGAACTGAAGTAGTCAGAACAGTGGAAGAAGTAGCAACTCCAGCTCCTTTGGGCTTGGGCACATCCAACACCATCAGTAGGTCTTGAGGGGAAATGGCCAAGTACACTTCCATATTGGTCACCCACCAGTTTTGGTATCTCTTCAAAATGTTACCTTGAGGAAGGAATGGAGTATACTCAAAATCGATCAAGTCCTGTATAAATTTGGAAGTTGCCTTTTCCAGTCTGGACCTTCAAACTTTCATATCCCTTGTGGTAAGACTTAAATTGGTGTTACTACAGAGAAGTATTGGGACCCCCTGAGAGAAGCCAAATTGTCTAGCAAATTGTGTAGGACAATAAGGCTCAGCAATGCATTTGTAAGCTCTGGGGTTCATGGTCCCAATGAATAATTCTCTGGGGATTAAAATGGAGGCCCATATATCTTTGTAAGCAGGTGAAGCACAGAGCCTATCACTTAGGAAATTCTTTAACCAAAGTGGGCTAATAGTAGTGGGTTCGAAGGGACGAAAGCAGCAGGAAAGAGGAGAAGCTGGAAGTTAGTGGAAGAAAGAGAAGTAAAAAACAAAAGTAGAAGGATAAAGTGAAGCATTGGCTAGCCTCATGCCATGAGTAGGAGGGTTTGGCTCAAAAATTTAAGGCATTTGGATTGTAACTCAGTGAAATAAGCAAAAAGCCAAAGTTGAAGAATCCAAATTGGCCCTCCTTAATTGGCATCTAAGGGCTTCTCACAGAAAAGAGAGCAGGCTCTATATACGTGACCTAGAACATATGGAGTTAAAGCCACCCTCTTCTGTAAAACAAGGGCTTTGGCAAGAGGGGCAAATTCAGGCATAATTCTTTGAGAGGAAGTACAGAAAAGGAACTTGCAAAGCCAATATAATAAGAAAGAGAAGAATTCCCTATCGGTCACAGGACCCTCCATTCTATTCTCAGCCTTGACAAAGTCACTATAGGATGAGTTAAGAGAGGGGAGGGAAAAAGGGACTGCTAGGTCATGATAATCTGGTCCAATGGGAGTTCCAATGGGAGATAATCCTAAAAGATGGCAAATGTCAAGAACGGTAGGGGCCATCATCCCACATCTGAATTGGAAGAAATTGAAAACAAAATTCCAAAAGCACAGAGCAGCAGGAATTAAGAAGGGGTCTTCTGAGATGGTTAACCTGGATAGTCGGAAGGCGTCGAGAAGGCAGAGTTCTTGAAGGTCCAGGGTCCTACTAGGGACAACTCGATCATACCATTCTTGCCACTCCGGTCTCACCGTGGGCCAGCATCGGTGGGGGCGGTTCGTCCTCCAGTTCCTCCAGTCAAGGCCACCTTCGTAAAGGAGACAATGGTTTTCCAAACGAGGATACAGAGCTGGAAGCTCAATAGAAATCTCCTTGAATATGGGGCCAAGCACATAGTCTTATTGCACATGACGACGAGGGATGAAGATGCGTCCGTTGATGGCACTTTTCTTCCCAGCCTTGTACTTTTCACATTCTGCATCAATGAGTCTTTTCATTGCTACAGATGGGCTCACACGCTCTACAACTGGTACTTTCAATGAAGAGGAAGCCATTGATAAAACGCTTTCTCAAAGGACGAAGTTGGGAAAGGGAGTAAAAAGAAGTGGGAGATGAATAGAGATAAAGGGTTTGTATGTTGAACGAGCAAGTGATTTCAGAATACGAAACAAAAGGGTTTCAAAAGCCTTTGTATCTAAAAGATACATCGCGTAAATTCGTTAAGTACTAAAAGTGCGAATACGAAGAGTTTCCTTCAATATTGATACTCTTGGAGGGAAAAACACATCCCAGATATTGATACTAGCTTCGAAGTAGAATATTTGGCTTCGAAGCCAGATTTTGGCGCCAAAAGTCAAATAACAATGGCTTCGAAACTAAGAAGCCAGCTTCGAAGTACATTCCATGCTTAAGGATGTAAGAATACTCAAGTATTCATTTACTTCGAAGGGGATTAAAGACCTGTTTTAGGTTTCTTAATGAAAGTAATGTCCTTCGAAGTAAAACTTGAGACCCTTTGAGGATGGGAATTGGTGTTCGAAACATAACACACCAGATTTTGGTACCAAAAGTCCAATAACAACGACTTCGAAACTAAGAAGCCGACTTCAAAGCACATTCTGTACCCAATGGATACAAGAATGCTCAAGTATTCGTTTACTTCAAAGGGATTAAAGACCTGTTTTAGGTTTCTCAATGAAAGTAATGATCTTCGAAGCAAAACTAGAAATCCCTTAAGAATGGAAATTGGCATTCGAAACATCAAAACCAATAGTTGGTTTATATATATTAAGAAAAAGTTGTCTTTTCAAACTAAAATAGTGCAGCCCTCAAAAGGAGCTTCCATATTTTTGAAAGTATGGACTGTTGTTCAAGACAAAAAGATCAATTTAAAACTGATAGATCACACTAAATCATTGACCATATGTTGGTTATGATGGATCCTGAATAGAAAACATTAAAAACTATTAATTGCATTCCATAAATTAGAAAAGTTCATGGTCGTTTTTGTTAATATTCATTTAAAATGATTGAATCCAGGTTCGAAGGAAAAGATTGTTCAGTTCGAAGCTCTGAAATTGCTTTTAAAGACAAATGGAGACAAGATCAAACCATATCAAACAAAGAAAAGTCTTAGTGGTATTAAAGCAAAAGCAGTTACATCGAATGGCCCTATTTGGGTACAAACTCAAGCTCATAAAAATATGGAATGGAATAAATAATAAGATCATGAAATTTAGTCCAACTATGATCAATGAATTTCTGTTCTTTCTTTATTCTGTCATCTATTTCTTCTAACATTGGCTGCATGAGTTGATGTGCTCTGACTTCGTAAAAGAGCTCTTCAGCCTTTATTTTGAAAGCTGTTTGTCTCAATCCTTGTTCCAATTCATCTATATCCAAGTCATCCCAGTACACAGAATCTTTATTCTTGAAATCATTGAATTCTTCAATAAAGTTTTCTGCTTCGTACTGGTCATGAATTCGAAGGGACGAAAGTTGGTCTAAAGATTGTGTGGTGGTCATAGAGGTCCGATGCCAGTGGAGAAGCAATGGAAGTTAGTCAAAAAACATGTGAAGCTCTGCTTGGGCGAGGGGGTTGAGGACGTGACCCCGAGTCAGAATATCACAAGCCCATCGAAGGTTCTTAAGAGGGACTTCGTCCTCAAGAACATTGAAGGGCAAGTGGGAGAAAGCCGCGAGAAAAAGTTGAGCTTACTTCCGCTTAGCCGGAGTAGGGGAAGGTGGAGGTTTGTAAGGTGGAAAAACCTTATCCGCGAAGAAGGCAAGCCTTAGTTTCTCTGTCCAGCAAAGATTTGGCGGAAGAGAAGGTGTGGATGCTTCTATCTCAGGAGGTAGAGCAAGGGCAGAAGGAACAAAGGCATTGATATAATCGATCCAGTCAAAAGAACAAATCTTCGCCTTCTGGGCTAAGAATGATGGATTGTACCCTTGTGCCTCTTCTAGCCGTCGGGTGACATGCAATGTCTTTGTAGGCATGGAAGATGTATACCATGCCACAAGCAGATTCTCCTCCAAACTGCATCGATGGTCAATGGGCACGTAAGGATAGAGCACCGAGCTTCGGGCATAGGAAAGGAATTCTAAAGGGTCAGTAAACTCAACAAAGTAATGGTTGATTCGCTCCCTTAAATCACAAGACTCGGGTTTTGACCAGTTTGTCCAGTCAGAAGCCCCAGAAGAGGAAGAAGTTGCAGCCTTATCCCATGTAGAGGTTTGTGAAGGAAAACTTCCCATGTCCATATTTGCAACTTTCTGAATCAAAGGATTGAGAGCAGTTTGTTCGTAATCTGAGGATGAGTTAGAAGAAGACCTTCCCATGTCCATATTTGTAAGTTTCTGAATCGAAGGATTAAGGGCAATATGTTCGAAGTCCAAGGGTTGATAATCTGCAAAGGCATCCCTGACCTGAATATAGAAGGGTGGGTAAAGGTGGCTAATTAATGCATGGAGGTTCTTTCGAGGAGAAACAACATCATCATATGACTCTTCGTGTGCTCGATCAATGAAGGGGATAATTGATTCGGCCATAAAGAGTGTACTGGTCTGTTCGAATACTAAGGTGGTGGAGGTGTTCAAAAGATTGAAGGGGAGTTTAATGCAGATGATGAATGACAGTTGCATATCTATAAACCATGCACGTTCTAAGACGTGGGAAAAGACTTTGATCCACTAATATCACCAAGTATTGGGTATATTAGTGTGAGGGGTAATGTTGGCTACATATTTTGTACAAGCCAATTACAATTCGACGCGTGGCGAAATAAGGGTAATATAGGAAGACTATTCAGGTCCTCGATCCTGATCGTACATGTGGCAGTTAGTATTGGTTATTACGAGATCTGAGTAGCAGCGGATCAACAAAGAGATACAAGGTGACATGGCTTCAACGGTTACTCGCATTTCAGATTCAAATTTATGAGGGAAGCCTAACTGCAAGTAATGGCGTAATGGAGCTAATATTGGGGCAACATGATCGACAATCATGGAGGAGCAGTTCGATGGTTGGAAATGCAATTCGATGGTCATCCTTAAGCAGTATAAATAGTAGAGAAGGCCCCAGAAAAATCCTCCAAACTCATATCCAAAAAATCAGTCCTTTATACTTATTTTCGTTTCTAGTTTTACATTTACAGTTATTTACATTACTATACTTTAAAATTCTTGCACTGTACTTCGTTTAATAGGAGTAGTTCCAAGTAGATTTGCTGTAAACCTCTACGAGGCTGAGTTTGGATCATTGTAAGTCTTTTCATCTTAATGAAATACTTCGATTGTTCTTCAATTCATTGTTATCTGTTTAATTCTCCTAAGTCAAGCCACCAATAAAAGTCTTTTTCATTGAAGCTGAAAGAACTAAAACACAATCGTCTAATAATTGGTTGGCAATTAATTTTCTGTAAGGACTAATTGATCCTTGCTGGCACGCTCGCAATTACAAAAATAACCTTCGAAAGTCAAAAAGCCAACACATGGTTATCATGATTTTGATAATATTTTTAAAAACAATTAGAGCATGATCATTGTGCTATGAATTACCGATTAATCTATGATTATTGAAATAGATTCAAAACAAGACCCTACCAACATCGCAACAATTACTGTTATGACTAATATCACAATAGTATCCCTGTTACTTGAGATTAGTTACGTTGCACATAAAAAATAAATAAATATGCGTATCCGCGTTTCGTGCACATTAAAATAAAAAATAAAATAGTTCTATCTGCTTCACATGCACATTAAACTAAAATAAAATAAAAAAAATAGAATAGTTCTATATGCTTCGCATGCATATTAAAAAAAAAGGCCCATCTGCTAGAAGGCAAACAGGTTGAGGCTTTGGACATTTAAAAAAAAAGATGAAAAGAAAACAAAAAAAGATTAAAATAAATTAAAATAAAAAGAGCCTACCTGCTTGGCTCTGCTATTTAAAATATGACAATTAGATATATTTTTACCTATATTATATTAAATTTAAATTTACATAATAGATTCTAATTCTAAATAGTTTTTCTTTGTACTTTTTTAAAAAATACATTTATATTTTAACATAACACACACCTAGAAAAAAAAATGAAAAAAAGAAGCATAGTAAAATTAAAATAACGTCAAGGGAGTTGCTGCAATAATCTCAAGCGATTGACCACTACAAGAATTAACACTTTTGCCGACCAAAAAATTGGTCGCTAAAAGTCCATTTTTGGTCAGCAAAAGTTATCCGCGATCAATTTTTTTGGTCGCTACTTTGGTCGCCAATTGAGGGTCGGCAAAAGTAATTCGTGACCAAAATTTTGGATGGTCTGGAAAAGTTAGATTTGCCGACTAAATTTTTGGTCGCTAAATATATCATTACCGCGACTAATTAATTTAGTCGCTAAACACTTTGGTTGCGAAAAGTAATATTTTCCCGACCAAATATGTCTATCACCAAAAGCAAAAAATCGGCAACCAACTGTTTTCGTTGCCAAAAGTTGAGGAATCGCCAACTAATAATTTTGTCGCCAAAATGTAAGGAATTGCCAACTAATGATTTTAGTCGCAAAAGTGTAGAATTTGGCGACCAATTATTTAGTTGCCAAATGACATTAAACAATCAACGACTAATTAGTTAGTCGCCAAATCTCTTTTTTTTTTTTTTTTTTTTATTAACAATCAATTTTTGTTTATAAACATTCAATCCAATATTGAACAAAATTCATTCAACCCAACCCAAATATAACATTAAAATTCATCATATTTTCCTACTCAATCCCAAACTTTACAATTATTCCATTCAAAACATTAATTGAGACAAGTTTTAAACATCCATCCATTGAAAACCAATAAGTAATTGAACAAAAATTAAAAGGAAAATCAATGAAAGAATCCAAAAAAAATTCTAAACTAACATAGCCAAGCTGCATCTTTGCTAAAATACTAAAAAATTCTAAAATTAAAAAATTCTAATCAATGAAAGAATCCTGGAGCTCAATATGCTAGCATAGCCAAGCTGCACCTTTGAGCTTTAAACACCTGTAAACAACAGAACTCAGCAGAACTCAATAGAAAATGAAGAAAGGCTAGACTGATACCAAATTTTGCTGGACTGATATAAGTTGACCACAGAACTCAGCAGTAGATACACAATTTCTCTATTCCAATCTCTCTAATACCCTTACTATTGGATTACCAACAGCTGCTAAGTTGCCACACTCCATGCACAATAGCATACCCACAGATAAACTCAATGCCACACTCCATATCTTCACAGCAGACAAATTGGTACCCTTAGCAAATCCGACCTCCAATGCCATGCAACACCAACAGACCTCCAAGCTGGAACAAGCTCTTGGCAAAACAGAACAATCCCAACAATCCCATATCTGAGACATCATCACAGCAGCACAGCATAGCCCATAACCCATACCAGACATCATCACAGCAGACATAACCAAGACACCCAAATCCATCACAGCAGCACAACAGATGCTAGTAGGTGAGTCATAAAACCAGTAACAAACCACCTAGTAGCCTCAAACTCAGAAGTAGCCTCATACCATCTCTGCATCCACCAAGTCTATGTAGCCTCAAACTCAACTAGTAGAAAACCAGAAGTAGAAAGCCAGTAGCCCATACCATATCTGCATCCACCATACCATTCTCCTGGTAGCTGAACCAGTCAACAGAGCAGCAACAAGCATAACGAAACAGATAGCAATGCAAACAACTGATACACTGTAGCTAAGACACCAGAGCAGACAGCAGCTTTTCTGATGCAGAACAAAACACCCATAACAGATACACACTCAACCACCACTTCTCAGATAGAACTTGACCTGCTGCAAGTTGTACACCAGATCATTTATAGAAGTTGCCACCTGTAGTGGCGATGCCTTAGTCCACAAAGCTACTCGAACTTTCACATTGTCGCTTAGAGCTTCAAAATATGGTTGTAGTCCATTGAAAACACACTCGTTTCTATGCCTCCAGATAGACCAAAGAGTTGCCATAGGAATGACCATCCAGATTTTCTTCTCCAATTTTGACATACTACACCCATACCACCACTGCAGTAGTCCATCTACAGAACCTGGCATGACCCATTGAAAACCCCACCATCGCACAATGTTTGACCAAAGCCTCCAAACAAAAGGACATACAAGAAGAATATGCTCCACGATTTCAACATCATTATGACAGAACACACATTCAAGATTGACACTGTTCAGGGGTTTCATATTTCTTAATCACACCTTTTGGGTCGAACAGACGCATGTTGCTTGTACTGATAGTTATGGTGAGTTTAAATTTCTTTAGCAAGCCCTCTTGCTTTGCCATGATCAAGTTCTCCTCGGACATAATAACTTCAAAGTGTACGGTGGTGTCATCGTTGTGCTCTCTGTAATCCTGCAACCATTAAAATCTATCGTGAGACTCCAAACACCTCAGAGAGAGAGAGAGGTAAGCCATAAAGCTTATTGCTTCCACAATGACTGTGAATAGTATAAAGAATTTTAGTTAGCTTAAATACAGAGAGAGAGAGAGAGAGAGAGAGAGAGAGGTAAGCCATACTAGAAGATTCAGCCCCTCTGCTAGTATTAGCACACATTCCATAATACCATAAAAGCTCATGATTATTACCAGGGTTAAGCCACACGAGCTGCAAGAAACTTGACATGGATAAGTTTTTAAAATGAATACATTCCACAAATTAATTGAATATGGATCCCTTAATACGTGTATTACCTCTCCATCAATGGCAATATTGGGAGCCTTGGTGGACGGGGCATGATCCATCGAGGACCTAATTTGTCCATTAATACCAAAGTAAATTGTGATTTTTTATGCTTTCTCATGATGATCCTGCATACAGATAAACAAAAGGCATGTAAAACAGAAACTAAAATTTAATCAAAATTTCGAAAGTTGAGTATCAAAATTTCAAAAGGAAAGCCATTCAAACCCCAATGCTCTTAATCACTTAAATCAAACTGCAATACATAAACATGCCACAAGTTTGCTGTCCATTAGTTCAGAATATTTAAGTTGGTTTGATTTCAAGCTTCAGACCATAATTAATCAACATCCTATTTCAATGAACTCATACTCCAAGTAAAAGGCCAACAGAGAAATTAACCGTTTTTTAACAAGATCAAACCAACTACAGAATGACAAGTGCATAAACTATTTTTGATGAGTTCATTTCCAAACCATACAATTTGTAAAACAATTCATAACAATCTTCAAACAAAAAAAATTAAACTCTTTTATACTTTAGGAATTTACGCCAAAGTAGTCAAAATCCCAAATTTGAATCCAAACCAAAAAATTGATAATCCAATTCATAGATATACCTAATATAGCCATATAAAAAAACCCAAGAAAATAAGGAAATCTTGCATCTGCCTATCTGTTAGCATTGGCCACCAATTATTGTACAAAGCACAAGCCTGTGGCATTACAAAAGTAAAAGTAAGCAACTAATAATGATTTTTTTACAAGGGATGTGCAACATAATTGCATATAGTGAACCCAGAGCAATGAACATGAAAGAATGCAACTAACCAAAACTTGCAAGACAATTCCTCCAGCGACCAAAATTGCCAAGAAAACAAGTTTCCCAATTTGCAAGCAGGCTCTCACATAACCTGGTATGTCTGCCATAATTGAACTTGCCTCAACTCATGGAAAGGAAGTCTAGAATGAAGATAGATACCAGTGTGTTACATATATATATTTTTAATTACAAAGAAAAAAAGTGGTCCTCCAAGAATGGGAAGGATTAAAAAAAACTAATAAAAGAATGACTCAGGCAGAATAGATCACACATCACCATGATTTCTGATGATTTCCAGGATAGTAAATTTTTTTTTATCAAACTACCAGTGTACTTTTTTAGCAATATAGGAACTCCACCTTTCCTATGTATAAGGTCTGTATTATACATACACAATTTGGTCGCATCTCCAAAGAAGTAGATGACTCTTTTAGGCACTCAACCAACATACAAATTTAGCAGAACCTTCGTCAAATTAATTCAGAAAATGTTCGGTCACATGTTGGGCAAAAAATGAAAGATTATATAGAGCCAGATACAAAGGGAGGGAGCTCCGGATGAATTTATCTATGCAATCACTAATTAGTAGGGGGAAAACTACGTATTCCTAAACGCCCAATATTTGTGTGGAATAGCAATGATCCAAACTGCCATATGGCATAAACTGCCATAAAAAAAAAAAAAAAAATCAACTAAATTTCATAACTTTGAAGGCACTTCAATTCAGATCAAAAGTTACAGACCTAATTCCAAATCCAAAGACGAAATCAAAACCCAGTTAACCGAATTACCCAATATCACCAAAAAAACCCAACTAACAAGCTAAAAACTAGCAAGATCGCAACTAATTCAACAGTCCCCCCAAAAAAACAAAAAACCCTAAAATCAAATTATCCCATTTCAATTGAATTTGCTTAGGACATCTAACATGCATACCAATTGACGTTTCTACAATCAACAACAAAATTTTCCCAAAAAGAACACAAAAACAAGCTCCATCCTTGTTAGCTTTTCCCACATGATAATATTTCATAAGGTCAGGAGCCTTTGCAAAGTTTGATCAATTCAAAAACTCTTTGGCCAACCTAACCAAGAGAGGCTTGTGAATATCTGAACATTTTTGGTCCACACAAAGATCTAGAACTGAGTTTGCTTATGGCCATACAAACATTAATTTGCAAGGAATGCTAAAATTGAGATGTGTGTAAAAAACAATTATATTATCAAGAGTTAAAAGAAATCAAACACACTGGCAATTAAAGCGCCAAAATGAAATCTTAGTGTGTTGAATCAAGCATAAATAAAATTCCAATCAAAGATCCACCATACCTCACAACAAGTTTGCAACATGTTGTAACATATTGTTTTCATGAACAGGGAGGGCATCAATCACTTCACATCTTTCTTCTTCAGCTTTGAATATTGCTCTGATAATGCTCATGGGGCTCACAACACCAAATATTAATTCACATCATATTTGCGTGAGCGATCTAAGAACTCACTTCTGCCCTACCTTTTATACCAAAACCACTATACCCACTAATTAGCAACCTAAATACATATATATATATATACATATATATAGACATATGATTGATTTAGAGTCGAATTAGGATTCACAATTTTGATAAACTATATCAAAATTTTTGAGGGATTGTCTGGAATTAGATTGTCAGTCTCTTTTTTCACTCGTACGTACCAAGCTGTATTGAACCTAAATCTCGAAAAACATCGAAACCCAGAAGAGATTATCAATGCCAGAAACCTAAGAGCAGAGAATAAGATGACAAACCCAAAAGAACTCCATAAAAAATGGACCAAAATGCAATCAAATTTCCCCCTCACCGCGTTATATATATATAGAGAGAAAGAGAGATAGAGAGAGACCGAGGGCAAAGGCTAGAGAGGGAGAGAGCGAGAAACAGAGAGAAACAAACAGACAGATCGAGAGTGAGAAAGAACCTGTGAGGATGCGGCGGGGGCAGCAGCGGTGGCGGTGGCGGTGGTGCTAGCAGTGGCGTGCAACGCTGGTTAGTGATGAGGTGAGATTGGGTGAGGATCCACCAGAAATGAGGAGTCCATTAGACAGAGGGCGAGGGCGAGGGCGAGGGCGATGGCGATGGCGATGGCGAAGTGCGACAGACGTTCACAATGGTGGTAAGGGACTTCGGTGAGCTAGAGAGAGTGGGCACCGATTGAGAGAGAGAACACAGAAAGAGGGAGAGTGCGGATCAACATACTACACAGGGAGCGAGTTGGAGACAGAGAGGAGATCAGGGCCTTCTAATAAAAAAAATTTCTGTTTTCCAGGTACAAAACGATGTCGTTTTTTGATTGCCGGCCAAATTTTTTTTGTCGCCAAAAAATTTCATTTCCCCCCTCCATGTTTGAAATTTCCCTCCCAAACTTTTGGCGACCAAAACACCATATTAGTCGCAAAAAAGGTACCTTCGCCAACAAAAATTTTTAGTCACCAAATCTCAATCAACGGCGACTAAAATATTAGTCGCTAAAAGTACAAATTTGGCGACTAATTTTTTTGGTCGCCAAAATGTAACCTTCCGCGACCAAATTTGTAGTTGGTCGCCAAAAGCATACCAATTTCTGTGACTAACTCATTTTTGGTCACCAAAATGTGACCTTCTGCGACCAACTCATATTTGGTCGCCAAAAATATTGATCATTCACGACAAATTAATATTTGGTCACCAAATGTCATTTTTTTGCGACCAAAATTTTTTTGGTCGGCAAATGTGTAAATTCTTGTAGTGGACGGAGTGGTAAAGACATGAGAATAAGATTCAAAATTTGAAATTTGAGTCACTCTCAAGGGGCTGCTAGAGGTTTACCTAGTCATTTACTTTAAGACTATGATTAGTGGAATTGTGTTTAAGTTAGGCAAGAATTGATTATCAAAAATAAAATAAAATAAAATAAAATTCTATAGTGTACATTCTTAAAAAAAAAAAAAAAAGGCATACGATGCACATCTTATTACAACATTAATAACAATTTTATATCATACCATTCGCAACATAATCATAATGGACCGAACTTTCACTTTAAAGTACACACCATAATTTTACTTTAAATTCCCATATTCATAATTTTATCACAAAAGTGACAGCACACTATATACATTCATAATTTGTAATATAAAAATTAGTAATTTTCTAATAATAAAAAAGTGTGTACATAGTAACATTTTCCTAACATCAATGGTCGGAATGACAATGTCTAAGCATGTAGGTGATTAGGAGACCCAAGGAATATTGCAGGTCAATTTATCCATCTCTTGCTCCATTTTAATCCAACCTCCTCCATTTTAAAGCAATTTAATTATTAATATTTTATCACAAGATTGAAACAAAGCCTTATGGGATGTCACAAAGTTTGTAATTATCTCAGTGTGGTTGAAGAATAAATACAGTTTATTCTGTAGACACAGTCAATCAATCTCCACAATTGTTTCTATTTGGGGATTAAATTTTTTGCTTGGAAACATGCAAGTTCATGCATGGATGACTATCTTTTTCATACTTGAAGAATAACATTGTTGAAAAATTTGAAGTATATTAATTTTTTTTTAAAATTTACTTGTAAATCTATGTGTTGCTCACTTCTAGTTCTGACTAGAGTGAGATTTAAAAACATAAAATAAAAAAGAAAACAAAACAACCCAATTTTACAAATAATGCCCTATCCTGAATTATAGTTATTTTTAAACTTGTAATTTCATTCAAGATTATTGTTATGATATCAGTTGTGTAACACACGTGAATTGGTGAAATGCCACCCAATTTTCAAGACAAAGCAATTAAGATGGTGTTTGGTTTACTGAAATAGAATCGAATGAAATTATCATTTTATTAAAATATATTTTTTTATATTTGATTAATTAAAAAAAATAAGAAAAATTTATTATAAATGGAATAATCATTTATTATTAAAAGGGAATAATGATTCTATAGGGGAGACTAAAAAATGACCATTTTCTATCATTCTATCTCATTTCAATGAACTAAATAAAACAAAAGGTATAAAATGACTAATTAAGTAATCAATCTTAGTTTGTTACATTTCTTATACATATTATAATTTTTGTTTTAGATATATTTTATAAATTACATATTTTTTTTTCGTAAATCAAAACATATAGGGTAAATTACACTCACATCTCCTAAGATTTGAAAAAAATAAAATGTCTCACAAATTTAACATAATTACACTGACCTCCTTATATCAGGTTGTGCTCCCACACGAACTTTGTCTAAAATGTTCACAGACTTGGGCCGAGTTCATAGACAGGCTAGGCACAACTTTATCGTATCAACTAGGGCCGAGAGGCACTATGAGCTAAGCCGAGCTATCTACCTAGGCCGAGCCAGCATAGTTAGGATGACCCCCATTATAAACACACACTACAAGAATTTTCACTTTTGGCGACTAAATTTTTAGTCGCCAAAAGTCACTATTTAGTCGCCGAAGACTTTTAGCGACAAAAATATTTGGTTGCAAAACTAGTCGAGAAAGAATTGTAGGGATAGATCATTGGCGACTGAAATTATTTTAGTCGCCAAATGTACTACATTGCCGACTAAGTTTTTAGTCCCCAAAAGGTTTGAAATAAAATTAAATATCATATTTTCGGCGACTAATTTTTTTGTCGCTAAAAGTTTAGTTATTTTTAATGACTAATCATTTAGTCGCAGAAAAGAGTTTTAGGTACTAAATATGTTAGTAGCTTAAAGTAAATAACAATGTTTTGGCTACTAAGATTTTAGTCGCCTAAAGTAACAAATTTTTTACCTACTAAAGGTTTAGTCGCCTAAAGTCTTATGTTTTTAGCTACTAAGATTTTAGTCGGCAAACATTGTGTTTTGGCTACTAAACATTTGGTCATCTAAAGTCTCACATTTTTTTGCTACTAAAGTTTTAGTTACCAAAAGTTTTTTTTTTTTTCCTCAGCTTATTTTTTTAGCTACGACATATTTTAGTCGCCATATGTTGGATTGTTTGTTTTGGCTACTAAACTTTTAGTGGCCAAATGTTTGATTGTTTTTTTTTTTTGCTACTAAACTTTTAGTAGCCAAAACTATTTTCCGATTTTTTTTTTTAACTACTAACAATTTAGTCGCCAAAGACATGCTCTTATGTTTCATCGCAAAATTATAATTTATTCACAACCTGTCTATATTCCATGCAACCTGTAATACATATATAAACAAAACAATACATATACTATCCATAATTTCACAACGTAAAATTATCAATCATGCCACAGTCCATATTACTTCCAACCATCCAAAAATAAATAACTTTATATATTACATACAAACCAACTATTGTCTAAACTAAAATTATATTTCCATACAAGAATCCAACCTACTATATACAAAAAATATATTTACTTCCATGCGATATGGCCATTTGGCGTGGTACAACTTACCATCGTAATATGTACCACGACAAAAGGTGATCTATATGTCACACCAGCAACTATCAGTTGGATTACAAAAGTTATATGTATTAGTAATGCTAATATTCACAAAAGCAGAGGAAGACATAGTTAGCAGGATTATACAAAAGTGTCAAGTGTCCTCTATAAACAAAAATGTAGACTATCCACAAGTCTACGCCAAAAGCCATCTACAAAAAATAAAAAAATAATTGCACCCATTACAAAATATCAATTCATTTAGACATAGAAAAAAGGTTGTAATAACATGCATTTAAGATAAAATAATCTATAAAAACCCTTTTTCGAAATACAATCATATGTATGTATCATGAAAGATTTATTCCACACTTGATTTCAATTTACAAATAATACAATTTCTAGGAGCATACCTCTTCAAAAAATAAATTTTTATGAGTAGAATATTTTGGTGTTAAATTTATTTTAACTCTTCTTCATTCTCATTTTCCTAGTCAAAGTAAAATGATTGAGTAATCTACGGGGTTATCTCTATAACCATATCATGCTTTCTTAATATGTTTACCACCCAAATGACCACCGTGTATGATGAAACAATGGCATCATTTACAATGAAAATGTTGAAAATTTATTGGATGTCAAACTCTCTCTTTTTCGAATAAGTTTAAGTCGTTTTCGGCTCTAACTCCCAAACTACGTGTGCTAATGACATTCTATTTGTTATCACAAGTCCTATATATCACGAGAAAGTTGGCCATGACATCTCTACGGTGGTTCCGGGGCTGTTTCGCTTTTACGCTCCCTTAACACCCTTTTTCGGTTAAGCTTAAAGCGTTTTTGGCTCTAACTCCCAACCTACACATACTAATTACATTCCATCTATTGTCACATGTCCTATTTGTCACAGGGAAGGTGGTCGTGACATCCGTATGGTGATTCGGGAGCTGATTCGCATTTTCACCCCCTTAACGCCCTTTTTCGGTTAAGTTTACTGCATTTTCGGCTCTAACCCCAAACTATGTGTGCTAATTACATTCCATCTGTTGTCACAGGTCCTATTTGCCACGGGAAAGGTGGCCGTGACATCTGTACGCTAGTTCGGAAGCTGTTTCACATTTCCGTCGCCTTAATGCCCTTTTTTCGATTAAGTGTAAGGCGTTTTTTGCTCTAACTCTCAACCTACACATACTAATTACATTTCATCTATTGTCATAGGTCTTATTTGTGATGGAGAAGGTGGTCGTGACATCCATACCGTCGTTCGGCGACTGATTCGCATTTTCACCCCCTTAACGTCGTTTTTTTCGATTAAGTGTAATGCATTTTTTGCTCTAACTCCCAAACTATGTGTGCTAATTACATTTCGTCTATTTTCACAAGTCCTATTTGTGATAGGGAAGGTGGCCATGACATTTGTATGGTCGTTCGGGGGCTGATTCGCATTTTTGCCCCATTAACGCCCTTTTTCGGTTAAGTTTAATGCATTTTTGGCCCTAACTCCCAAACTACGTGTGCTAATTACATTTCATTTGTTGTCATAGGTCCTATTTGTGATAGAGAAGGTGTTTGTGACATCTGTACGGTGGTTCGGGGGCTGATTCGCATTTTCGCCCCCTTAACGTCCATTTTCAGTTAAGTTTAATGCATTTTCGGCTCTAGCTCCCAAACTATATGTGCTAATTACATTCCGTCTATTGTCACAGGTTCTATTTATGACAGGGAAGATGGCCGTGACATTCGTACGGTCATTTGGTGGTTGATTCGCATTTTTGCCCCCTTAACGCCATTTTTCGGTTAAGTTCAATGCATTTTTTGCTCTAACTCCCAACTACGTGTGCTAATTACATTTTGTTTGTTGTCACAGGTCCTATTTTTGATAGGGAAGATGGCCATGACATCTGTACGATGGTTTGAGGGCTGTTTCGCATTTTCGCCCCCTTAACGCCCTTTTTCGGTTAAGTTTAATGCATTTTCGGCTCTAAGTCCCAAACTACATGTGCTAATTACATTTGGTCTATTGTCGCATGTCCTATTTCTGGCAAGGAAGGTGGCCGTGACATCTATACGATGGTTCCGGTGCTGTTTCGCATTTTTGCCCCCCTTAACGCCATTTTTCGATTAAGTTTTAATGCGTTTTTGGCTTTAACTCCCAACCTAAATGTGCTAATTACATTTCGTCTGTTGCCACTGGTCCTATTTGCCACGGGAAAGGTGGTTGTGACATCCATATGCTGGTAAAGAAGCTGTTTCGCATTTTCGCTACCTTAGCGCCCTTTTTCGATTAAGTTTAAAGCGTTTTTTACTCTAACTCCCAACCTACATGTGCTAATTATATTCCGTCTATTTTCATAGGCCCTATTTGTGACGAGGAAGGTGGCCATGACGTTCGTACGGTGGTTCGGGGGCTGATTCATATTTTCGCCCTCTTAACGCCCTTTTTCGATTAAATTTAATGCATTTTCGGCTCTAACTCCCAAACTACGTGTGCTAATTACATTCGGTCTGTTGTCACATGTCCTATTTGTGACAGGAAAGGTGGTTTGTGATGGGAAAGGTGGCCGTGACGTCCGTACGGTGGTTCGGGGGCTGATTCACATTTTCGCCCCTCTTAACGCCCTTTTTCGATTAAGTTTAATGCATTTTCAGCTCTAACTCCCAAACTACGTATGCTAATTACATTCGGTCTATTGTCACATGTCTTATTTGTGATAGGGAAGGTGGCCGTGACATTTGTACAGTGGTTCGGGGGCTGTTTCACATTTCCGCTCTCTTAACGCCCTTTTTTTGTTAAGTTTAAGGCGTTTTCGGCTCTAACTTCCAACCTAGGCGTGCTAATTGCATGCCGTTTGTTGCCATAGATCCTATTTGTCATGAGGATGCTTCCTATAACATCCATGTAGTGGTTCGGGGGCTATTTTACATTTTCACCCCCCGAACGTCCTTTTTCGACTAAGTTTAAGGCGTTTTCGGCTCTAACTCCCAGCCTAGGTGTGCTAATTACATGCCGATAGTTGTCACATGTCCTATTTGGCATGAAGAAGCTTCTTGTGACATCCATATAGTGGTTCAGTGGCTGTTTTGCATTTTCGCCCCCCGAACACCGTTTTTCGACTAAGTTTAAGGCATTTTTTACTCCAACTCCCAACCTACGTGTGCTAATTATATCGCGTCTGTTCCCACAGGTCCTATGTGTCATGTGGAAGCTACCCGTGATATCCATATAGCGGTTCAGAGGCTGTTTTACATTTTTGCCTCTCGAACACCCTTTTTCAACTAAGTTGGATTATTTTTATTTTTTTTTTTTCAATTAACTTAATTGAATGTATGTAATTCCTAGTCTCAAAACAGGTTGGAAGGAAATTGAATTGCATTAGTAATCTTGTTAGGCTTCATAAAATTTACACAATCTTGTTGTGCTAATTTACTCTATGTGAAACCTAATCATTTATATACTCTGTTTAACCATTTAGTTTACTATAATCAATTTAGGGAAAGTTAATTTTTCATAGAAAACATGTGCTTACCTTTTCCACATCATAATGAAGTCCTTCAGAGTATCCAAACACCAGGTGTTCTACTACTAAGTCTTCTAATATTACGAATCAAAACCTACTCAAAGTCTAGAAACATAAAAAATAGAAAACAAAACCCATTATCAACATTGAAAATGATATACAAAACCCATTTTCTAATAAATAAGACATGTCTGACAAAACGTGTCTCACTTGAGTGAAAACCCCAAACTTTGAACTGGGTATACAAATGAAGAATTTTCTAATCAAGTTTATAAGGAATAGATGGAAATGGAAATGAAGATTACACACATAAGATGGGATGGAACTACTACTACTACAAACAGCACCAACAATCCTATAAAAGGCAATTAGGAGAACCTCACAGCTCCTGAAATACTATATTTTCCTTCAATTTCTATGAAGCAGTTTGAGCTTGCCATGGCTGTCCAAGCTACTGATGGACCACTTCACACGTCTCACTAATCCTACTTAATATTTTTTGTCATTGCCTCTTCTTATTGGTTTGTTGTTGATAATGATGATGATAATATAATGATGATGATGATGATGATGATGATGAACCACTGTTCATAATATTGAACATTGTTGATTGAAATGATGGAAGGTTTTGATGATATATGTATTGGTGATTCACATACATATATGCAAAGAGCTCCAAAATGCTATTCATTTTTTTTTTTTTTTATGTTACTTTTCTCAAAAAGTAGCATCGGATAAACAATCGCATATATATGAAACCATAAATCTTTTAAAATGGGTGAATTCAAAAATAGTACATGCTATTATTAATCCAATCTCATAGAATTAAGTAACGAAATATGATTTTGTCCTTGTTATAAACAACAAAAGCTCCTTCATATAGTGAAGTGTTTTACATAATTTCATATACATAACCAACATGAAAAATTAGTTTTATATATCTAATTTAATATCACTATACTAGTAATTATATTACTTAATCCTACTTAAACTATCTCTTAATCTTATAGAATTCATAATCTTACTCAACTTATACTTATCAAACAGGACATGTCCTGATGTCTTAAGAGTAACTTTAACTACCAATTTATCAGGACACCAAATCGTTTACATAACATATTTTTCAGGATAGGAATGCAAAAATTAAGTCAAAAAAATAAAACCTTAACAATAAAAAAAAATTGCCAATAAAGTAGATAAATCAAAAGTGTAGCTTAATGTTAGATATACACCAAAGATATTGAAGAAGAGGCACACTTTGCTGTTGCACCCCAAGGTCTCAAATAACTAAAATGAGAGGCAACATCACTTGCCACACAAACAATCTTGGGCAACTCATGCTTGTCATTTGATTTGCCAAATAAATACAAAATAACCTTTAAAATGCCACTTCTTATCATCTTTTAGGAAGATTAATTTCAAAGCTACTATTAGCATTACAACTTGCCAATAATCTAATAAGCCAGCTCAGGCAGCAGCCAAGGCCACAGCTTAGACCAGAGCTGTAGTAGCTACAGCAACCACAACCAAGGCCACAGCTCAGAACAGAGCTACAGCAATTGTAACATCAGCAACAGTCCCAATATCAAGCACGTGTGTATTCGAAAGCAAGTTGTAATTGAGTTGTTAGTTTGTTGGAGATTAACTATAGTTTAGTTAAGTAGTTATAGTCAGGTTAGGTGGTTATGGTTAGGTTAAACAGAGATTATTAGATTTGTATAAAAAGGCTAACATCACTATAATTGAATTCATTGAATACAAAATACTATATCTTTGATTCTCTTTATAATCTATAACCAATATGAACATATGCATCTTCAAAATAACTATTTGGCAATTTGCTTCCTTGAACATCTACATATCAATGTGTAAGTATGACTACTATCTCTCTTCTGGTTCAAAATAACTCCTTTTTTTTTTTCTTTTTTCTTTTTTTTTTGGAGTTTTATCTAACACACTTGAAAACAATTAGAAAATACCACCACATTTGCATTTATAATATAATATTTTCATGACAATTATTGAAAATCCACCCAAGTGGAAAAAATGTAGGTCTGATCCATTCAATTAAAATGTTAAAATTGAAATCTCATCTCAATATATGGTTCTTCCCTGCCAAAAAACACTAGCCAAATTTGGAATCTTGAAAAGAAATGAAAGGTGTAGCCAAAGCCATTGATTGTATAGTTTGATATTTTGCAATTTTGAAAGCTATTAAAACCAATACATACCCTAAGAATATTTGTCTATGTATGAGTTGTTCTCATATTAATCTACTTGTTTTTTTTTTTTTTCTTCAGACAAGAGTGGATGAAAATGATCAGAACTTTGCTTCACAATCACATTTTAGCTACCATACATGCAAATAAATACACAATCAATGTGTATGAGTTGTTCTCATATTAATCTACCTTTTTTTTTCTTCAGACATGAGGGGAAGAAAATGATCAGAACTTTTCTTTAAAATCACATTTTAGTAGCCATACAGTAGTTTTTGGATTCTTAATTTTATTCTCTCTTGTTTCATGATATTCTTTCTTGGGTCTAGAGGAATAACAAATAAATTTATTAAATATTAAAACCCAAACCAATATGTGACTTCAGAATACAACAGAAGAAGTAGAAGAAGAAGATGAGCAGTTTTTGATTCGAGTATTGCATCAAATAGTTAGAGGGCGAAAGATGTAACAAGAAGAACAAATTCATGGAAAATAACAAATGTATGAAAAGTACAAATCAACAACTACGAATCCAATTTAATATGAGGACAAACCAAACTCAGACACAGAGAGCCAAGAGAGTTCTCAATCAAGCAACCATAGGATAATGAAATTAAGAATTGGATTGCACAACTAATGGCATATGGAAGTTGACGAAGGGCATACCACATCTGTTTCTTGAACCAGATTGACAACAATTTGCATGTCGAATGTTGTTTCGGGAACAAACTAATCGGTTGAATGTTGTTTGTGGAATGAACTATGTTTCTAAGTTGAGGGTAAAATACTTCAAATCTCCATGAATATATTCATTATTTAGCAAGAGAGATCAAGCCTCTGCATTAAAAAAAAAATACAAAACAAAAAATCCTAAATCTAGAACAAAAATCACAACCAATTTACTCGTTTCCTAGAAATGAAACTCCTATAGCATCAAAAAACAAAACAAAACACAAAAAACCCCTAGAGCTATAGTGAAATGGAGAAATAGAGGAAGAGAGAGAGGGGGAGAGAGAGAGAGAGAGAGAGAGAAATACCTAAATCAAAATCAATGGGCTTGAGATGGTGAGCGACGGTGAGTGACGGTGGCGATGAGACAGTGTACCGACGGAGAGCGATAGGTAGTTCGACCGGAGTGAGAGCAAACAATGTGTTGATTGGTTTTTCCTTTGGTGTATGTATCGATACATACAGAGAAAAAAAAAATTAAACATAAACCAAAATCAGGCGGCAAAATTGTGTTCCCACCAAAAAAATTTAGTTTTATTGCTAAAATCATTTTGATCACTGAAAATAACCTTTGCCGACCATACTTTTTTGTAGCTAAAAATAAAAGTAAAACGATGTTAATTATTTGGCAACTAAACTATTTTAGTAGCCAAAAATTATTATTCCACGACTAAAACATTTTTGGTCACCGAAAATAAATATTTACCGGCTAAATTTTAGTCGCCAAAGATTAATATTAAATATTATGCGTGATGTTTGCCGACTAAATTTGTTTTAATAGGAAAAAAGTAGTATATAATGACTAAATAAATCTTTGGAGCAAAAAATCAAAACTAACGCCAACTAATATGTCTTTTAGTCGCCTATTGGGTATTTTTTAGCAACTAACTGGTTTTTTGTTGCCTATTGAGTAACTTTTTAACGACTAATTGTATTTTAGTTGCCTACTGGGTGCTTTTTAGCGACTAACTATTTTTTCGTCGCCTATTGGGTCACTTTTTAGCTACTAATTGTATTTTTAGTCGCCAATAAGTAATATACGGCTACTAAAAAATTTTAGTAGCTAAAATATGAACCATTGCCAACCAATACAAATTTTAGTCGCCAAAGGGCTGACTTTTGGCGACTAAATTCATTTTAGTCGCCAAATTTGATTGCCAAAAGTGTGAATTGTTGTAGTGACAATAGAGCAAAAAAAAAAAAAAACAAGACATATACATCAAATTATTTATGAGTGGGCTCATGGCCATGTAAGTTTTACTTTTGGTACTCTTAAACATTTTTCAAAAACAATATTATTCCTCAATTTCGATATTGGCTACAGTAATACTAATGGCACAATTTTCCAAATACTTGTTTCTTCTTAAAATTAACACATGCTCACCATTGTAACAGTGCTTCAACATCATCCAGGTATTACCCAACACAATTCCCACCAATTCAAAATTCCAAACCATACTCTCCATACCAGTGGACAATGTAAAAGTATATGGTTGACGGTTTCAATTTCCTTTCTGCAAAGGACACACAGAGTGCTAGCATTATTATCCAACACCCCAATTCTATGTAGAAAATCTGATGTTTTCATTCTGACCCTCCAAGCTAACCAACAAAAAAACCGAATTTTGAGAGGTGCCACATTCTTCCACAACCATTTGGTAATTCGCAGATCAGGCCCCTTAGCTGCTTGAAACCACAGCCATACTGATACCACTGAGAATTGCCCTGTTGGATTTAATTCCCACCTCAAGCAATCATCCATATGCACTCCATTTATAAGGACTTCATTCAACCACTTTAAATTCTGTTTACCTCTTCCTCCTCTCAAGCTCTCAGCTGTCTTCTGAAAACCAGATTCCATTCACCTGAACTTCCTCTTCTCTGACTGTACTGCAGCAAAGAACCCTCCTTATCCTCTGATAGACTAAACAGTCCTGGAAATTTCTCACTGAAATTGCTATTATTACACCAAATATCAGTCCAAAATTGTGTTCTTTCTCCCATTCCCAACCTTTATTCTCACACTATCCATATAAAAATCAAACAACTGAGGGTTATCCTGAGTAATACTTTAGAATACCCTGCCATATTGGGGACACTTTACCTGCTGCCCCCTTATATGGCCACCACCCTCCTCTAACCCTCTCATACTAGTATATAGCAGTGATATTACAAATATTAATCACTAATAAAATATTACTAGTTGGAGATCCCCTTTGCTTCTCACTCAATTATATCTTGTTTGTTTTCCAATTTTTCTTTTATTTTTTTATTATTTTTTAAAATTTTTGTTCTCCCATCTGTTATACTTAAAATTAAAGAAAATTAAGACACTAGTTTCAATTTTCAAGAATTGGCAGCAAATAAATTTCATATTATGGAATAGTTAAGCAAACTAATTTGCGCGTGTATATTATTAATCATTAAACATAAAAATAAACAAATGAATGAATAAAAGAATGAATTGGCATTGTAAATCTGTATAAACCTTTACCATGGGTATTACATCGTAGCTAAATCTAATTCTAGCCTCTAATTTTCAATCAGTTCAAAGTGGAACAAGACGATGTAGCTGGATCATACAAAGCAGGAAGCAAGTACTTCCTTCCACTAGCACCATGCGCATTGTAGCTAGCACCCGTTGTGGGGTCCACCAACAGATCCCCAGGGTAACCCGGGTAGGACCCTTTCCCATAGACCCCAGGACAAGCCGATGCAGCTTCAAGTGGCGCATTGGCCGGCCCTTGGTAGTATCCATTTCCAAACGGGTTCGTCACTGTCCCGGCCAAGAGGCTAGCCAGGTTAATGAGCATACCGTCTAGACCCACATCGTTGTTGGGTGCAACCAGGGGTGGGGTCTGTGGTCCGTACATGGGCTGGTGGAATGGCCAAGCGCATTGACCCGGGCACTGAGTCTCCGAGTTGCCGACCCAGATGTAGGCAAACTTGTAATTCCTTCCCTTAATCTGGCTAGTTTTGGAAGATCCGTGAGTCCCACACCGACTCATACAGAACCCATCTACGGTGACATCGGAGGCAGTCAACACAACGTTGACGGTGTGGATTTGATCGGCCTTGGATGCCAGCTGTTTGATCTGTTTCTCAGTGAGCGACTTTCCGAGCGAGTAGTTCTCGTCGAGTATTTGTTTGCCCAGAGAGAGTGAAATAGAGGAGGGTTTCTTGGAGTTAACGAGGTGGTAGTAGTTCTGGGTTGTCTTCCACCAGTTGGCAACAGAGGGTTGGGTTTGAGGTGGGGACGAAGACAGTGAAATGACGAAATCGGAGATAATGGCTCGTTGGGTGGGATTGAATTTGCCGTACCAAATGAGGTTAATTGAGATTTTGCCAGAGAGAAGAGGACCATGGTGGTATTGAAGGAGATTGGTCTGATCTTGAACCAACTCAGTGAGTTTTCTTGCTGCGAAAGAGATATGGAAGAGAGAGACAACAAAGAGAAGTTGTAGAATGAAACGGGATGATACAAGAGAAGCCATTTTCTGACCTTGAACAGAAATATGATTTTGGAGTCGGAAAGAAAGAGAGAGGGGAGTAGCAAAGATGCTTTGTGCTGTTGTGATATTTGAGGTGCGGAGTGGTGCTATTTATATTGGACTTAAGAACCATTTTTGAACAATTTTTAACGGTGTGTACAGTGACGTTGAGAAATGGAACATGGGAGGCGAACCTGCTTAGAAAGAGGCACAATTTCGCCTTATCATGATAGCTTTTATAATAATGTAGGTTCTTCCAGCTCAGTTCTAATGTTTTAGTTGAATACATAAGTCATTCTTAATATATTTTGACGCAAAAATTATAACATAAAATAATTTATAATTTTGAGTGAATAAATTTTTAAATTTTATAAAATAAAAAAAAATTGATATATTAACAACTATAATTTACTATTATCATGTGCTAAATTAAAATTATGAAATTTATGAATTTATATTTTACCATAATTTTTACCAATGAAATTATGACTTGTAATTTTTTTAATTAAAAACTTATAACACAATTAATGACATCAGAATAAAAACTTTTTTTTAATAAAAATAAATAAAATTTTCTCTCTCCATCTTAATTTATTTGTTCATTATAAAAAAATCCACCTGATCAAAGATACTATCTGCAATCATTACGTTTTAATTTAAATTTTGACATATTTTTTCTATTATGAATTTTAAAATGTGTTTATAATAATTTATAGTGAACAATTTTGAAAATTTAACAAAATTTTAGTATCTCAAAATAGAGAATGAACAAATATTTCAAGATAGATTGAAATGGATTGAAAAACCAACAAAATAGGACGGAGTAATTGATTATAAATTATTTTTAATACAAATTTTAAATAAATTTATTATTATTTTAATTTAAAAATTATTTTTAATTATTTATTATATCTATACATGACACAGATATGCTAATAATTAAAAAAAAATTAATTAAAAATGTATAAGTAATGATTCATAACTCTAAATTTAAAACTCTAATAATGGCACTAATAATGTGACATGAAGCAAAATATATATATATATATATATATCAAATCATTCATAAATGGGGCTCACTACAACATAAGTAGAGCTCTCATTAAAACTCTACTTTTAGTGCTCTTAAATATTTTTAAAAATGTATATAATATATATATATATTAAACTTTCACCACTATGAGACACGTCATTTCAAAGGCCTATTTTAAGAAAATAGTAAAAAGTTATTTTTTAACTTTTAACCACGGTTTTGACTTTTTAGACCAATGATTTGAGAAGTTAATAAAAAATTACTTTTGACTTTTTTGATTAATATTTGTTTATGACATTAAATCACAATAAAATAATCAAACTATTTTCATTTAATTTAAAATATTTACAACTTTACTTATGTAATACATTTTAATCTTTGAGGAATAGAATTATAATTTCACCAGTAGTTGAAAATTAACTTTTCAAATATCTTTAAATAAAAAAAATTAACTTTTAACTTTTATTACAAACTTAATAAAATTGGCTAAAAGTCAAGCTCCAAAACACCCCAAAGTTGAGGAAAGATCCCAAGTTCCTACCTAGCTCTACGTTAGTTAACTAACTAGGCGAACATGTGGGAGCGCGTTACTTTATTAGTTGTGCGTTTACTGTTCTAAACTAGAATCCAATGGACAATTTAAAGATACGTCCTTTTCTTTGCTACACATCCAAAAACGAGAAATATAACAGCTTAGATACAGTTGTTCGCTTCTCTGGATGGAGTGCGGTTGTACTGGCTTTTTACTGATTAAGGCCTCGTTTGGGAATAGGCTAATTTAGTAATTTTTTGGCTAATTGGCTAAAAGGTTAATTTAAAGTAGAGAAAAGGGAATCTTTGACTTTTTGGTATGGGTTGTTGGCTTTTTGGCTAAAAAGGTAACTTTTTGACTAATTGGCTATTTTAGCCTCTTGCCAAACGAGGCCTAAGGCCTATTTTCAGAATTTGGTTAAAAATTAATTTTTAAGTTTTATATTACATTTTTATTTTTTTACATATTTTTTTTAAAAAAATTAAAAAGTTAATTTTTAATCTACTATTATTTGATATAATTTATTATAAATTAATATGTGGTAATTTAAAAGCCCAAATCAAAAGTACTATTCACTTAGTTTTTTGAAAAAGTAATAGTATGCTTCATGAAAAAAATATGAAAATAAATTCATGAAGATTTTTTATTATTAGATTAGTTTGTGATATTTTATTATATATTTTGTAATCATATGTTGAAAATTTGATGTTTATAGACTTAATTTTGGCTAATTTTAAATCCAAATTTAAGAGGGACTCACATGTCTTTGAGGCGAGTCCTAGAGATGATATATGTTCATTACCGCATGCTGAGTCACAACTCAAAGTCAATTTGTCAAAATTATTTTTGAGTGAATGAGAAATTAACGTCTTCTCTGACTTCTTGAAGTCAGAAGTTAAAAAGACAACTGTGGATTGTTAAAATTGTGTCATCCCACGTTGGAAATAAGGAGAGAGTTTATACTTGCATATCTATACTATTGAATTAAGTGATGCACAAAATTGATATAGTGAAGCTTTTGCCATATGTTTAGATAATAAATAATAATAATAGTAAAAAAACTACTCTACAATAACTTTTTCTCTTCTTCAATTACTAAGTTTTATCATTTTTCTTTCTTTCTTGCTTTCTTTTTTTTTATTTTTTTTTATTTTTATTTTTCTTTTTTCTTTCTTCCTCTCTTTCTATAATTGTTTTCTCTTTTAAAGATAGTACAAAAATATTTAATTCAATTATAGCAAATGAAGTACCAACCAATGAAATGCTTCGTTTGGAAAATGGGTTAGTTTTTTTGCTAGTTTAGTTTAGGGCTAAAAAATCTCGTTTGGATTAGGTTTTTTGAATTTTTTGACTTCTGTAAAAGAAAAAATAAAATAATTATGATTTGGATATGACATTTTATTTTATTAGCTTCTTAACCTATTTTGCTTTATTTTATTTTATTTTTTTTGTGTGATTATTTTAACCTAGTAGCCCCATACCAAATGAGGGCGAAGTACATCTTTTGTTTTTGTTTGACAATAGGTGATCTAAGGATTTCAATTTTTAGATTCTCACTGACTAAAACTTTTGTTTATTTATTTATTTATTTTTTTGGAATAAATTTTGTGTATTTTTTTTCTTCCTCTCCTTTTACAATCATTCTGTTATGTGATTATTTTTTTTTTAATTTTTGATTTTTCCAAAAAGGCAATTGAGGCTGTTGAAAATGCCCAAATAGATCGAAGACAAACGAGAAATTAAGGAATAAAGAGATGTAATAGAAAAAAAATAATTATTAAGTTTAGAGATTGAGAGAGTGGTCTTTATATAATTTTTTTTGGCATACATTTTAAAAATGAAGAGTGATGGAGACCCTCTCCAATCACCACCCCCACCACCCCCCACACTCATGTGGCATGTGGTGATTGGAGGACAAGGAAACAAAAAAAAAAAAAATTCAACCAATGAGAGAGAGAGGGAGTCAAAGGGGGTGAGAAAAAAAGGGGGTCTTAGACATTTTTATTTAAATAAATATAGAAAAAAGTTCTTTATTTCTTTTTAGACATTCATTTAACAGTTTAATAGAAAATTCAGAAAAAGAAAACGAAAAAGGGAATAAATTGTGTTTTCAATTGTTTTCTTTCTATCTTTTTTTTAAATGTGGACAAACTATTTTTCAATTTCTAAACTGTTTCCAAAAAGGTAGTAGTGCAAACTTTTCAAAAAAAAAAAAAAATTTGCACACAAAAAAAAAAATAAGGATGTTCTTAAACATTTTTTGAAACACAAATAATAATAATAATAACAAACACAAAATTCCTTTTTCTTGGATGACTAAAAATAGTAAGTTCAAAATATATGCTGAAAATTTATTTATTTAAAAAAAAAAAAGAATGAGTAAGAAATAGATATTCAGAATTTATTTTGAATTTCAATGCTTGATATGATATATATACACTCATATATATTTTGAAAATTACTTATTTTACAAACTCATTACAAACATACCAGTTTTTTATATCATATTTTAGCCAAAAAAATTAAAAACTAAAAAAAATGTTCCCAAACGAGACCTTAATATAATTATATTAATTTTTTTATTAAAATTTTATAATACTTAAAATATATTTTTATCGATAATTTGTTAGTCATATGAATGAAATAAATGATATTGTCATCTTTTTTATACTAAAATATATATTTTACTTTGTTTATCTTTATACTTTTACACCATTTATATTAATTTTGATTTATTTGACCTTACCAAAAGAGGCCAATGCTATTATGTCAAAAGTATAAAACTTGCTGTATTTTCTCCAAATATCAAAAGTTATGTAATTTGCCCTTAGTTTTTTTACTAAGATTTATTGAGGCCCTGTTTGGGATGAGTGTTTGGATTAAAATAGTCATATAAGACAAAATATCACATCCAATCCATAATCATTTATGGTTTAAAAAAAAATCCCATAATCATTTTATTTTTTCTTTCACAAAAGTTAGAAAGCATATCACAAATGAGACTTTTTAACTCTAGGCTAAAAAACTAAAAAGTTAAAAAATCAATTTACATTCCAAACAAACCCTGAAATAGTCGCGTTATGAACACAAAATGCTAATAAGTGATATTAGCAATGCGTTAAAAAGTATTTTGCAAATGTATAAAAATGTTAAAAAAATAAAATTCATAAAATTTATTTTGAATTTATTACAAAATGCCTTTATAATTTTCTTGGGCTTTTGAAAAACTTGCTAGCAATACCCTTTTATTAAAGAGAAATGATGTGTATACCTAATTTTGTGTGGAGATATATTTTCTGAGTACCAACACATGGCAAGATGATGCCGACGTGTCAGCCGAGGTGCCACGTGTCTTGGTCGTTGTACCGAGGTCATCTCGGCTAGGCCGAGGTTACTTCCGAAGATATCGGAATCCGAGATAAGCGGATAAGGAACAAGAGTCCTAGAATGAAGAGGAAACTCAACCTGGATATGGACAAGAGTCCTAGATTGGAAGAAGACTTCAGTTTGGGTAAAGATAAGACTCTTGGAGAGTTTATCCTAATCCCACTGGGAGTCCCAGATTAGCAGTAATCCTAAATCCATTAGGGTCAGGCTTCTATTGGGACTAGGATTGTATTTGCTATAAAAGAGAGGCACCTCCATGGGTCTAAGGTATGTTTTGATATACTCAAACTTGTGAGTTGAATACTTGATTATCTTTGAGAGATATACTGACTTGATCGTCGGAGTGCCCCCGGGTGGAAGAACCACCACTGGAGCCTTTTCTTTCTGTGCAGGACAGCAGGGTGCCATCTACTCTGCCTGTGTTCTACAGCTGAATTACTAAGGAGAGCAGTGTGGTCGGAAATTAACACCCACAATTTGGCACCGTCTGTGGGAAAGAAAAAAGAATAAATGGCCAGTGAAGGACAGAAGGATCAGATTTGAGACAACACTCCTGCTGGGAATGGGAGACCTATCAACCTTGACGTTGAAGGGGACAACCACAACACAGAAACTCGTGACCAGAGTCACGGAGTGAAAGACGCTGGCCAGGAAGGTGACGCACCAAAGACAACAGATCGAAGCGGATACTACAACGGAGATGACCTCCAAGTATGGAAGGATAGATACCTGCGGAGGAACGAAGACCCTACCAGAAGGGATGCAAAGACAGAGGGCATGAACGCTCCCAAGGAGATGACATTCGAGTATAGAAGAACTCATCCTAAGTGAGTAGATCCCGAATTCCAGATCCTAGATCCCGGATCCGAGAAGACGTGATCTCAGCCTAGACAAGTAGGCCCAAGAAGACGAGGGCTCAGCCTAAGTGAGTAGATCTCGAATTTTAGATCCCGGATCCATGATCTCGACCTAGATAAGTAGGTCCGAGGAGAGAAGAGCTCAGCCTAAGTGAGCAAATCCAAGATTCTAGCAAACAAGATCTCGGCACTTAAGTCCGAGAAGAGAAGAGCTCAGTAAGCAGATCTCAGATCTCAGAAGATAAAAAAGAAAACACACAAGGTTGGACTGCAATTAGCCAGGTTAAAGACCTTTTATAAGGTTCGCAAAAGAGTATGTGGAAGCCATGCAGGGGGCAGGGAGAAGAAGAATATGTTTACCACTTGTTGAAATTTGCAGCAAATTACAAGTTGGTTAAACCGATATGATGTTTACCAACAATTTACAAGTTGGTTAAACTGAGATGATGTTTAACCGAAGTTAAGCCGAGATGATGTTTAACCGTAGTTAAACCGAGATAATGTTTAACCGAAGTTAAACCGAGATGATGCTTAACCGAAGTTAAGCCGAGATGATGTTTAACCGAAGTTAAACCGAGATGATGTTTAACTCTTGTTGAAATTTGTAGCAATTTACAAGTTGAAGTTGAGATGGTTCCTTATCTTCACTTGTTGAAATTTGTAGCAATTTACAAGTTGAAGTTAAGTTGATTCCTTATCTTCACTTGTTGAAATTTGTAGTAATTTACAAGTTGAAGTTAAGCTGAGATGGTTCCTTATCTTCACTTGTTGAAATTTGTAGCAATTTATAAGTTGAAGTTAAGCTGAGATGGTTCCTTATCTTCACTTGTTGAAATTTGTAACAATTTACAAGTTGAAATTAAGCTGATTCCTTATCTTCACTTGTTGAAATTTGTAGCAATTTACAAGTTGAAGTTAAGCTGAGATGGTTCCTTATCTTCACTTGTTGAAATTTGTAGCAATTTACAAATTGAAGTTAAGCCGAGATTATTGTTTCTCTTCACTTGTTGAAATTTGTAGTAATTTACAAGTCGAAGCCAAGCTGAGGTTATTACTTAAACACTTATAGCAATCTACAGGTTGGTTAGATCAAAGAAAATGCTTAACACTTGTTGAAATTTGTAACAATTTACAAGATGACGTTAAGCCGACATATGATTATCTATTAAAATTTGCAGCAATTTACAGGTTGAAGTAAAAGCTAAGATCATTGTTTAAACACTTGTTGAAATTTGTAGCAATTTACAAGTAGATCATTGTTTAGCACTTGTTATAACTTGAGAAAAGTTTACAGAATATGTTAACACTTGTTGAAATTTGTAGTAATTTACAAGTAGATCATTATTTAAACACTTGTTGAAACTTGAGAAAAGTTTGTCAATTGAAATAGTATATGCTTTATACTTGTTGAAATTTATGAAAAATTTACAGGTCAAGTTCTTGCCCAGGTAAATCTTTGGGTAGCATACCCGAGGTATGTTATCCCGAGAAGATTGCACAGAGAAGAAAATACTTGCAAAATATTCTAAGTATAGAATCATGTAGAAGCAGTCAAGAGAAGAGAAATGTACAAATACTCAGAGGAGACAAATTGCATTAAGCATAAAAGTGGAAAACAAAGGCACATCGGCCATATGAAGCAGCTTACACATTTCTAAAACAAAGAAGTACAAGAAAGTGGTGAAATAGTACGTGTATTCAAGATTTGGGCAAAAGCAAGAATCTGGAAAAAGACACAGAAAACAGAAACAAGAATATAATTCGTAATCAAGAATGGTAATGAAACTATCAGGAAATTAAGACAAAAAGATTGCACAGGTGTGTCAAGCCAAGAACAGTGGCAGAAATTAATAGATGTATGAACAGTGTGTATTCAAGAAGATTATTTGGAAACAACGGGTAAAACAGCAATAGTGATTAACAATGAAGCAGAGCTTCTTTGAAAGTAACAAGAAATAAAACCAGGAGGAACAATGACTTACCAGAAAGAGGGAAGCCAGAATGAGAATTGCCAAAGTCTGACGACGGATACGAAAATGATAGAATGACGTAAGCTTCACTGAAGGAGAGGAACAAAGACAATTGCAGAGCTTGAAAGCTTGAAACAATGACGGATTTAAGCAAAAGAGCTAGAAAGAAAAAAAAGCCAGAAGATTTATGAAAGATTGAGCTTAATAAAAGAGTTTATGAATCTACCAAGAGAAATAAACGCCGATATGAAGATCGCCGGAGTCAAATAAATGACTGGAAGTCAGGAACCTGCCGGAGAATGTGAGTGGAGCAGTTGCAAAGCTCTTGGAGTTTACGAATTAATGAAATAAGAACCTCGGCTAGGAGGTGTGATCTCGAGCAGCTTAAGCATGAAGCTTGATACTTGACAAAAGTGGACAGTAAAGTCCAGGGAACTTTTAGGTCAGCAAGTCTGATCTCGGACAGAGGGGCACAGATGAATGAACAGATATAGGTTCCATCATCTCAGAATGCCGAGGTAATAGAACCTAGGGGGTCAGTTGTGGGGATATATTTTCTGAGTATCAACACGTGGCAAGGTGACGCCGACATGTCAGCTGAGGTGTCACGTGTCTTGGTCGTTGTACCGAGGTCATCTCGGCTAGGCCAAGGTTACCTTCGAAGATATCGGAATCCGAGATAAGCGGATAAGGACAAGAGTCTTAGAATGAAGAGGGAATTCAACCTGGATATGGATAAGTGTAACAACCCTCGTATTGATTACCGTATAACCACTGAATTATATACTGATTACTGATAAACCGGACTGTTAATGACTGATAATTGAACTGATTAAAGTACTGGACAGACCGATTGAAATCGAAACTGAAACTGAATAAGTTTACATACTGAATTGCATGTTTTATCCGTTGATTGTTTGACTACCTGTTTAAATGTATGTGTTTAAACTGTTAATTGAAGGCCTTATCGGCGGCCGATTTAGGAACCGTTTGAAGTTTTAGACTCAGTATAATATTTATGATTTTATGGTATTTTTATCTGAAAATTGGTTAGGAATGATTAAATTAGATTGAATTGAGTAAATTAAAGAGTTTCGTTTAATTACATGTTTGCCACCCTTAGTGGCCATTTGTTTAATGTTATTTGGGAGCCTTTGACACTTAGAGTAAACACTGATCAGCCACATTCTTGCCTCTTAACCGACCAAAGAAGAGTAGAGAGAGAGAGTTCATCTTGTAGGAATTTAACTCAATTTGAATTCATCTTGGAAATTAGCTTGGAATTGAAGTGTAACTTGGCCTTATCTAGCTTCCTTACCTTGAATCAACACTTAGGTAAGAGAATTCATTGCATTCTTATTGTCCTTAAGCTTCCTCTCTCATGGTTCATGCATCATTGTGGAGTTGAGACTTGATTTTGCTCATATAAGTTGAATTAGAGCATAATCCATCCATGCATGCTTGAATTGGTGTTTTTGAGGTTGAATTCTTGAAGAATTGTACATGCATGCTCATGTTTTCATCATGGTCCATGTTTTCAAGTTGTCTTCAAAGTTTGGAGCTCATTAGAGCAAGGATTGAAGATTAAAATTGGTTTAGAACCCATGCATTGCATGTTTACAAAGTGTTCTTGAATTGTTCTTGAAGAATGGGTTTGAAATTGTATTTATTTGACTCACCTTTGGGGCTTGAATTCTCAAATTGGCTTTTGAAACTTGTTATTTATTGAGTTGGGATGTATTCCCCAGAATTTGGGCCCAAGAGGTCGAGTTTTGAGTGTTGGAACACTTGGTTTGAGCTTGGAAGGCAACTGAAATTCCAGATTTGGCTTCTTCGCCGAGCGGCGATTCCTCGCTCGAGCGACCAAGGTTTCCTCTGAGCTACGCTCGAGCGAGATATTGGTGGCTCGAGCGTAAAAATCGAACATCCAGTACTTTTACTGTTTCATCAGACCGCTCGAGCGAAGGAAGGCTCGCTCGGGCGGACCCCTTGATTTTGATTTTGGGAAGCTCGGCGAGCATCGAGCGAGCATCGCGTAAAAATTGAGCATCCAAGATTTTTATCGTTTCATCGAGCGCCGGCGAAGGATTGTTCGCCGAGCGAAGCCTTTGATTTTGGAATCTCGCCGGCGAAGGAAGGCTCGCCGAGCGAGACCCTGTTTAAAGAAACTTTTGAAAGTGCCTTCCAACTGTATTTTTGCATCCTCATCGCATCCTAGGCATTCTTAGGCCTAGTTTAAGACATCTTAATGAGGATTTAAGCATAGAACCACACCGAGGAAATTTAGGGATTTAATTATCATCCTTTCCGACTGTAAACTTAGTGTGTGTTCTATTCATTTCATCGCTTAGGGTTGGCTTACGGACGCCGCTCTAGCTATTGATAGCCCAATCAACGTGAGTAATGATGTGTAAAGATATGTTCAAATGGTTATCTTTTGAATCTTGTTAATCAACTGCATCGAATCGATGTTATTCTTGAATGAATGTATGTCCTATTTCAATCAGACATTGTGGCATCCTTAGCACCCATTGTTATTTCTTTATTCAGAGCTCTGTCGGTTTCCTTGTGGAACCATCTTGAAGGATGGCCATCATTATCGTTGGTTCATAAGACTCGGTCCTTTTGGACCAACTGTTTATAGGCTATTGGATGTACCACATATGATTTGATGAAATCTCAGAAGATCGAACTCTGTTTAAAACTGATTTCATTACTGTAAGGACATTCATTCATAACCTCTTTACGCTTATTGTTATTCACTGGGCTTTAGCTCACTGTTTATATATATATGTAGGTTCTCAGCAGCCGAACCAGAGCTAGGAGCGTGGGATTGGTCCCCGCTTTTGTCACCAAATTTATGTGAGGGTTCCGAGACGCCATGTCATGGCTTGGGGTGTTTTTGTGTCCCCACTAGTCTCCTACTGTTTTGTATTGTTGCACGTTATTGTATAGATCAGATAGACTGCTTTTATCAAGACTGTAATCGAGGGATTAAGTCCCCGTCCTGAATGTTTGTACTGATTGTATATCCTGTACTGGTTGAATGCATATATGTATGAAAAATGTTTTTGGCATACAGATTTTCACAGCTCAATGGACACTAGTTATATACTGTATTGGCTTCCGCCAGCCCTCGAACTCGTTTCATCAGACATCGTTTCAGAGGCCTTGGTAATCTCGACATCGCCGCGACATGGCCGAACCCATAGGGCCGGGTTTGGTCGTGACAGAGTGGTATCGAGCGATACTTAACCACGAAGTTATACCGCACACACGTGTCCAAATGAGCTATAGGGTGTCCTAGAAAAGTGATTAGGGCATCTCATGAATTTGAAAAGTGTGTGCTCTTGACCGATCAATACATGATAAAATGTTAAACCGCTTTAATTGTACAACTGCTTTATAATGATAATCAGATAATTGCTTATAGTGAAATGGATAATGCAATGAAATCAAGCATCATCCTCCGAGGCCGAATGGCGATCGAACAAATGATGGAACTGTAATTGAAAGATCGGACCGACAATGTAACCAACCGCCTCCTCCTCCTCCGGTGCAACCGGAACAGAATGCACCAAATGTACAAAATGTGAATGTTAATGAGATGGATATTATTGCACTGACTCAGAAATTCAGCAAAATGAAACCGCCGTCCTTTCAGGGAGGCTTAGAACCGTTAAAGGCTGAAGCTTGGGTTCTCGAAACTGAAAAGTTGTTTGAAGTGTTTCCGTGCTCAGAAGCACACAAGGTATTGTTAGCCACCTTTACCCTGCAGGAAGAAGCTAGAAGGTGGTGGATGTTAACCCGTGATGCAAACACTGTAATGACTTGGGCTCAGTTCAAGGAGTCCTTCTTTGAAAAATATTTTCCTCAGTGCATCCGGATGAAAAGTGATCGAGTTTGAACAATTGCGACAGGCAAATTGTCGATTGCAGTATGAGAAGCTATTTACCGAACTTGCTAGGTATGCACCACATATGGTGGATACCGATTACAAGAAGGCCAGAGATTTGAAGGCGGCCTCAATCGCTATACAGATCGGATAAGTGTTCAAAATGCCAACTTATGTAGGTGTTCTCGACGGGCTTTGATGGCCGAGGTAAATATTGTAGCGTGAAACAATCAAGCACCGACAAGTGAGTGGCAAGGAAAAAGGCGGGTTTCAAATTTAAGAAAGGCACGCATAACCCAGCCAACAAGAAACATACTACGGCGTCGACGACTAGCCCCAGCCAAGGGAGTGGGTTTACTCCACCGTGCTCTACATGTGGCAACAAGCACAAGGGAGTTTGCTATCAGGTTCTGGAGCTTGTTTCAGATGTGGCAAAGTGGGCCACAGGATTAAAGACTGCCCTTCAGCTCCACCAGCTAGTGGTAAGTCGCACTAAGCGCAAAGAAGATCAAATGTAGCAATCAAGCCTAACCCCAAAACTACGGAAAGAGCCTATGAGGCAGGGCCGAGTATTTGCTCTAGTACCGGGAGACGTTCAGAATACTGAGGCCGTTGTGTCAGGTATCCTCTCTATTTGTGCTCAAAATGCGTATGTATTGATCGACTCAGGATCTACACACTCTTATGTGTCACATGCTTTTTCGCGTCAATTGAATAGACCCTTAGAACCCATGACTTACTAGTGAGCTGGATTTTCACCTGTTGGGGGATCTATGACATGTGCATATATGTATCCCGCCAGAGATTATTGTTGGGGATATGCATCTGTTTATTGATTTGCTACCGTTGAATATAGATCATTTTGATGTGATATTGGGGATGGATTGGCTCTGAAATATCATGCTACTATAGACGTGTAACAAAACAAGTAGTTTTTCCCACCGGGTTTGCCGAATTTGTTTTATCGGGAGTGAGTAGTACCTCCTCCATACCGATTTCTTCAGAAAGGGTCCAAATTGATTAGAAAGGGGTGTAAGGGATATCTGTGTTCAGATCGATCAGATTCGCATCGATAATGTTAAACCGATGTGAATTGCATTCCTATAGTTAGAGAATTCCGATGTATTTCCAGATGATCTACCAGGATTTGATTGAGGAGATTGAGTTTATCGCTGACGTAGTACCGTACACAGTTATCTAAAGCTCCCTACGTAATGGCTCCAACCGAATCGAAGAACTCAAGGTACAATTGCAGAACTAGACAAGAAGTTTATCGTGCCCAAGATTTCACCGTGGGTGCACCTGCTTTTGTTTGTGAAAAAGAAAGACTCATTGAGATCGTGGTATTGACTATCGTGAATCGAACAAGGTAATCAGAAGAATAAATACCCATTACCGCGTATTGATGACTTATTTGATCGATTCTAGGTGCACAAGTGTTTTCCAAGATTGATCTTAGATCGGGTATCACCAACCGAAAGTCAAACCGAAGACATTGATAAAATCGCTGTAACAAGGTATGGCCATTATGAATTTCTAGTTATGCCATTCGAGTCACGAATGCCCCAAATTGCATTTATGGACCTTATGAGCAGGATTTTTAAACCATACCTTGACGATTTTATTGTGGTATTTATTGATGACATATTGATTTATTCTAAGACGTTGAAGACCATGAACATCATCTAAGGTTAGCCTTGCAAACCTTAAGAGAATGTAAACGTATGCTAAATTGTCTAAGTGTGAGTTTTGGCTTGACCATGTGATGTTTTTGGGACATGTTGTTAGCAAAGATGGAATTTCATTGATCCACGTAAAATTGAAGTCAGAGTGAATCGCCTAGACCAACAAATGTGATCAAGTCCAAGCTTTTTGGGATTGGTGGATATTACGTAAGATTTGTCAAAGATTTCTAAGATTGCCTTACCAATCGACTCTTGACACGTAAAGGGGTATCATTTGATCGATCGACCAATGAGGAATCAACATTTCAAGAATTGAAAACCAGACTTAGGATCGCACCGATTCTCGACCTTACCTTCGTGTACGATGGTTATACTGTGTTTAGTGATGCTTCTCATAAAGGTTTAGGGTGTGTTTTAATGCGAATGGGAGAGTTATTGCTTATGCTTCCTACTATGCGACCACATGAAAAGAACTACCCAACACATGATTTAGAGCTTGTCAAGAGTTTTCGCGTTGAAAATTTGGCGACACTATTTGTATGGAGTAACATGTGAAGTCTACACCGACCACAAGAGCCTAAAGTACTTTTTTCACACGTAAAGAACTGAATATGAGACAATGGAGATGGCTTGAATTGATCAAAGACTATGACTTATGATTCTGTACCATCCAGAAAAGCCAATACCGCTGTTTATGCCTTGAGCCGAAAATCGATTGCCAACTTAGCCTGCTTTGTCGATCGATGAAAGAGTTGCTTCTTGATCCGGAAAATCTGAAATTGAAATCGTTTTGAAGGAACAAGGTGGAACCTTAGCTGCTATTTCTGCTCAACCAGCCTTGATTGAGGAAATTAAAGAAAAACAACAACTGGATGATTACTTGAAGAAGGTTACTGAAGAAAGGGATTCAAAACCGAGACCGGGGTTCAAATTTGAGAACAATGTACTGAAATTCCAAGATGATCAGGTGTACCAAATGACACTGAATTGAAAAGAAGAGTTCTGCAAGAAGGCCACAGTTCGAAGTTCTCTATTCACCCAGGGAATACGAAAATGTACCAAGATTTGAAACAACATTTCTGGTGGCCAGGAATGAAGAAGGAGATCGCCGACTTTGTGTCTAAGTGTCTCCATTGTCAACAGGTCAAAGCTGAACATCAACGACCACTGGGATTCGCAACCCTTACCCATACCAGAATGGAAATGGGAGCATATCACGATGGATTTTATCGTTGGATTACCTCGCTCCAGGAAAGGTATGGACTCTATTTGGGTTATTGTTGATAGACTGACTAAATCTGCACACTTCCTACCTGTCAAGACAATCTATAATGCGGATAAATTGGCTGTTATCTATATTGATGAAATTGTGAGATTGCACGGAGTGCCTGTTTCTATTGTTTCTGACAGGGATTCGAAGTTTACATCGAGAGCCGCAGAGTACAGACCGCATTGCATTAGTCTTGAATTGAGGCCGAGTAGTGCCTATCATCCTCGACAGATGGATGATCGAGAAGGACCATCCAAACTCTAGAGGACCCATCGAGAATGTGTGTACCGGACTTTCGTGAAATTGGGAAAGTCATTTGTTTTAATTCGCCTCCACCACCATCTACCATTCGAGTATTGGAATGGCGCCTTTCGAGGCGTTGTATGGCAGAAAGTGTAGATCTCCAATCTGCTGGGCAGAAGTCGGAGATGGGCCGTTGCTTGGGCCCGAAATTGTTTATGAAACAACCCAAAAGGTAAAACTGATACAAAGAAAGATCGAACCGCATGCAGGCCGACAAAAAGTTATGCCGACGCCGAAGACGGGATAGAGAGTATGAAGTGGGTGATCACGTTTTGTGAAAGTGACACCAATGAAAGGCCGGACTCGCTTTTGGAGTCAAAGGCAAGTTAGCGCCGAGGTATGTCGGACCGTGACGATTATTGAGAAAATCAATCCGGTGGCGAACCAAGTTGCGCCCCCTCCTGAAATGGAGCATAAGCATAACGTCTTCCACATTTCGATGTTGAGAGACTATCTTCGTGATCCGTTTCATGTGATCGAGCCTACCCGTATCGTGTTGAGTGATGACTACACTTACGAGGAACGCCTATACTGATTGTAAATCGACGGATCAAGAAACCGAGGAACAAGGAAATTCCACTAGTGAAAGTTGATCGTAACCATGGTGGTGTGTATGCCACCGGAAAGGGAAGATGACATGGCTAGGCGATATCCGGATTTGTTCCTCACGAACCTCGCTTTTCTTCCAAATCGAAGGTAACTCGAGTTTAGAGGACTAAACTCCTTATAAGGAGGAGATCAGAATAACCCTCGTATTGATTACCGTATAACCATCGAATTATATCTCGACATCGATAAACCGATCGTTAATGACCGATAATTGAACTGATTAAAATCGATGCATCGATTGAAATCGAAATCAAATCGAATAAGTTTACATCTAATTGCATGTTTTATCCGTTGATTGTTTGACTACCTGTTTAAATGTATGTGTTTAAACTGTTAATTGAAGGCCTTATCGGCGGCCGATTTAGGAACCGTTTGAAGTTTTAGACTCAGTATAATATTTATGATTTTATGGTATTTTTATCTGAAAATTGGTTAGGAATGATTAAATTAGATTGAATTGAGTAAATTAAAGAGTTTCGTTTAATTACATGTTTGCCACCCTTAGTGGCCATTTGTTTAATGTTATTTGGGAGCCTTTGACACTTAGAGTAAACACTGATCAGCCACATTCTTGCCTCTTAACCGACCAAAGAAGAGTAGAGAGAGAGAGAGTTCATCTTGTAGGAATTTAACTCAATTTGAATTCATCTTGGAAATTAGCTTGGAATTGAAGTGTAACTTGGCCTTATCTAGCTTCCTTACCTTGAATCAACACTTAGGTAAGAGAATTCATTGCATTCTTATTGTCCTTAAGCTTCCTCTCTCATGGTTCATGCATCATTGTGGAGTTGAGACTTGATTTTGCTCATATAAGTTGAATTAGAGCATAATCCATCCATGCATGCTTGAATTGGTGTTTTTGAGGTTGAATTCTTGAAGAATTGTACATGCATGCTCATGTTTTCATCATGGTCCATGTTTTCAAGTTGTCTTCAAAGTTTGGAGCTCATTAGAGCAAGGATTGAAGATTAAAATTGGTTTAGAACCCATGCATTGCATGTTTACAAAGTGTTCTTGAATTGTTCTTGAAGAATGGGTTTGAAATTGTATTTATTTGACTCACCTTTGGGGCTTGAATTCTCAAATTGGCTTTTGAAACTTGTTATTTATTGAGTTGGGATGTATTCCGAATTTGGGCCCAAGAGGTCGAGTTTTGAGTGTTGGAACACTTGGTTTGAGCTTGGAAGGCAACTGAAATTCCAGATTTGGCTTCTTCGCCGAAGCGATTCCTCGCCGAGCGACCAAGGTTTCTCGAGCTACGCCGGCGAGATATTGGTGGCTCGGCGTAAAAATCGAACATCCAAGATTTTTATCGTTTCATCGCATCGCCGAAGGAAAGGCTCGCCGAGCGTAACCTTTGATTTTGGGAAGCTCGCCGAGCGAGCATCGGCGAAGCATCGCGTAAAAATTGAGCATCCAAGATTTTTATCGTTTCATCGAGCTTCGGCGAAGGATTGTTCGCCGAAGCCTTTGATTTTGGAATCTCGCCGGCGAAGGAAGGCTCGCCGAGCGAGACCCTGTTAAAGAAACTTTTGAAAGTGCCTTCCAATCGTATTTTTGCATCCTCATCGCATCCTAGGCATTCTTAGGCCTAGTTTAAGACATCTTAATGAGGATTTAAGCATAGAACCACACCGAGGAAATTTAGGGATTTAATTATCATCCTTTCCGATCGTAAACTTAGTGTGTGTTCTATTCGCTTATCGCTTAGGGTTGGCTTACGGACGCTCTAGCTATTGATAGCCCAATCACCGTGAGTAATGTATGTAAAGATATGTTCAAATGGTTATCTTTTGAATACTGCCATCGAACTGCATCGAATCGATGTTATTTATCAATGAATGTATGTCCTATTTCTAATCAGACAGGCATCCTTAGCACCCATTGTTATTTATTACGTCTGAGCTCGCGGTTTCCTTGTGGAACCATATCAAGGATGGCCATCATTCTTGTCTGTTAAGACTCGGTCCTTTTGGACCAACTGCTTATAGGCTATTGGATGTACCACATATGACCGTTTGATGAAATATCAGAAGATCGAACTCATTTTAAAACCGATTTCATTCTCAGAAGGACATTCATTCATAACCTCTTTACGCTTATTGTTATTCACCGGGCTTTAGCTCACTTGCTTATATATATATGTAGGTTCTCGGCAACCAGAGCTAGGAGCGTGATTGGTCCCCGCTTTGTCACCAAATTTATGTGCCTCACGTGAGGTTCCGAGACGCCATGTCATGGCTTGGGTGTTTTTGTGTCCCCACTAGTCTCCTCGCTTTTGTATTGTTGCACGTTATCAGATAGAAGATAGACTGCTTATCGACCGTAATCGAGGATTAAGTCCGTCTTGAATCAATGTTTGTCTTGATTGTATATCTTGTCTTGGTTGAATGCATATATGTATGAAAAATGTTTTTGGCATACAGATTTTCACAGCTCAATGGACACTAGTTATATACTGTATTGGCTTCCGCCAGCCGAACTCGCTCTTCATCAGACATCGTTTCAGAGGCCTTCTAATCTCGACATCGCGATTCTGATCTTTGAACCCATAGGGCCGGGTTTGGGTCGTGACAATAAGAGTCCTAGATTGAGAGAAGACTTCAGTTTGGGTAAAGATAAGACTCTTAGAGAGTTTATCCTAATCCCACTTGGAGTCCCAGATTAGCAGTAATTCTAAGTCCATTAAGGTCAGGCTCCTATTGGGACTAGGATTGTATTGGCTATAAAAGAGAGGCACCTCCATGGGTCTAAGGTATGTTTTGATATACTCAAACTTGTGAGTTGAATACTTGATTATCTTTGAGAGATATACTGACTTGATCGTCGGACTGCCCCCGGGTGGAAGAACCACCACCTGAGCCTTTTTTTTCTATGCAGGACAGCAGGGTGCAATCTACTCTGCCTGTGTTCTACAGCTGAATTACTAAGGAGGACAGTGTGGTCGGAAATTAACACCCACATTTTGTATCTAACAATTTATGCACAAACTCACATGGGTTCAACCCCACATACATGTGAATGTGTGTATGGTTTGGCATTTCCTAAATAATCTATCTTTTTATTTTTTTTATCACATTATTTCTTTATTTTTTTATATATCTTTTCGTAAAAAGTTAAAAAATATACTTATTTAAATCATTTCAAAATATTATGTAAAAAATTAGGCACTTTCTGCATTCCTCTTCACAAAATAAGACAAATCTAAGAGGTGAGTTGCACATCGTGCATTAGATTGACCTTTTATTTTATATTTGTGTCATTTAATTAAGGCTTTATTTGAGAAATTGATTATTTTAATTAATTTTTTTTTGTTATTTTAACCTAGTTAAAATAGTATGTTTAGAAAGTTCTTTGATTTTTAAAATTTTTTTTATAATTGATTTGATGATTGTGAGAGAAGAAATAAAATGATTATAAGTTGGATGTGATATTTTATTTTATTAATTATTTTAACCTATTTTATTTTTTAATGAGATATTTTAGTGCAACCTTTACTTAAACACCTCTTATATGAGCATTGTTCATTCCGTCCAAAAATAATGGTCATTTTTGGGAAATCTAACTTTTTTGGGCAAATTACACTACTAGTCCCTATAGTTTAAGGCTCATGTCACTTTGGTTCCAGATTTTTTAATTGTGATACATTTAATTTTGAATTTTGAATCTTGTTTTAAATAAAGTCAATTGAAGATATCATTGCTCAATTTCAGGGGCAAAGTCGTCAATTTGATAAATATAAATTAATTTGACAAAAATAAATGTTAAAAAAATATTTTTGAATTTTTAAAAATAATTTCTATACACTAAAGATAAAATTATGTAAAATTAATAAATCTTTTAGACATTTATTTATTTATTTATTTATTTTATCAAATTAATTTTTATTATATCTCTGGATGATGATCATGTAATGGGTGGTTGTTAGACTTTTAATGTGTAATCGATATATTTAATATATGAAATGTTTTTAATTTTGAATTTTTTGATTTAATAGATTGGTTTAATAATGATATTAAAGTTATCATATTTGACTTTTGAAAAAATATAAACTAATTTAATGAAAATAAAAACAACCACTTATTACATGATCATTATCTAAACACATAATAAATATTAAATTTGGTAAATAAATAAATAAATAAATTTCTAAAAAATTTATTAATTTTACATAATTTTATTTTTATTAGGTAAAAATAATTTTTAAAAATTTAAAAATATTTTTTTAACATTTATTTTTGTCAAATTAGTTTATATTTTATCAAATTGACGACTTTGTCTTTGAAATTAAGCAATAATATCTTTAATTATCCTTATTTGAAACAAGATTTAAAATTCAGAGTCAAATGTGTCACAATTGAAAAGTTGAGGACCAGAATGACACAAAACTCAAAGTATAGGGACCGTTAATGTAATTCGCCCAACTTTTTTTGGTAGTATAATTATTGTATTTTAAAAAAAATGATTTTCCAAATTATCCATTGATAGTACATTTCTTGAAAAATATCAATATATAATTATACTTTTTATGTTATTAATAAATTTAAAATAAAAACAAAATAAAAAATTTATATTATTTTTATACTTAAATTTTTTTTAAAAAATTAATATTTTAATATAATAAAAAATTAAATAAAAAACTAATATTTTGAGATAGAGGTAAACACCTCCATAATAATGATAAAATAGTGCACACGAACTGCACGTGAGCTGCGGAGAACACTTTGACCCGGGGTTTTTCTAGCTGGATCAAGCTTTCACCTGATATTGGCCGCCAAAAAAAAAAAAAAGCTTTCACCTAATAGCTCATAGCTGTACATTTCCAGTAAACTCTATACCCTACCAAGGATAGAATTTTAAATATATATATCATTTTATATATAAAATAATTCTCAATATAAAAAATATATATATTATTCTTTTTTTATTTTGATTTTTTTTTATTTTACATCAAAAAGTTTATTTATCTTATTAGAAATTATTTTTATGATATTTAAAAATATTATTTTATTTTATTATTCTTTTTTATTGTGTTTTATATATATAATAAAAAATATTATTTTTTATTTAACTTTTTCAGTAATAAAATCCAGATTCCGTCCGCCGCATAGGAGTACATTGGCATCCAGTCTTTGACGAAAAAATATTGACGGGTTATCAATCCCAACCCCTCATACTCTCCCATACTATTTAATTATTTAATATAAAATTATAAATCTTATTCTTTTACCAATCAGAATATCCTTGAGACACTATGGCCTAGTTTGGCATGAACTATATAATCCATCTTTTTATCTTTTTTCTATCACATCACCTCTCTACTTTTCTGCACATTTTTTCATAAAAAAACAAAAAATGCACTTTTTTAGGACACCCCAAACCAACCCTATTGGCAAAGGTTCATTGAGCTTTTTTAACTCAAGGAGCTACAAAAGACAGAATAGGCTCATGAGTCACAACAGATAAAATATCCCATCCAACTCGATAATCATTACGCTCTTCTCTCACAAAAAAATAAAAAAAACAAAAAAGTCAAAAGTCCTTTCCAAACCAAAATTTTGAACCCAGGCTCATATAGCTAAAAAAGCTAAAAAGCCAACCCACTTCCTAAACAGAGGCTATATGGAAAACCAAAGAAAAAATAACTTCTCCTCTTTAACAGTTGGCTTTTAAATTTTTTGGATATGTTTGGCATGTTTATTTGGGTTAAAATAGTCATATATGACAAAATTGATTATTTTAATCAAATAGAATAAAATGTCACATTCAAACTTTAATTATTGGAGTACTTACCAATTAGTCCTGTTAACTAGACTTATTTACCTACAGGTCCTAACTAATAAATTTAACACTATAAAAATAAGAGAGTGATAAATTTATCACTAAAAATTTATTCATAAAACAAAGAGACTGATAAATTTATCACTATAAAATTATTCATAAAAAAAAAGATTGATAAATTTATCTTTATCACTTAATAAATTATATCAAATAGGACTTAATGGGTAATAAGTCTCCAAAGTAGGACCTATTGGGTAATAAATCTTCAAAGTAGGACCTATTGGTAGTTTACCCTTAATTATTTTATTTTTTCTCATAAAAGTGAAAAAAACTAAAAAGCCTATTTCAAACGAAACTTTTTAGTCTAAACTAAAATAGTCAAAAAGTCAAAAAACCAACTTACATCTCAAACAAAGGCTTAGGCCTTGTTTGGGAAGGAACTATTTTAGTCAAAAAATTAAAAAGTTACTATAAGTTATCATATCACTCTCTTTACTTTTCTGTATATCTTTTCGTAAAAACCTAAAGAGTTACTAAAATAGTTTGTTCCCAAACGAATATATAGTTTTAAAAAATAAAAATAAAAATGACAATTTGTTTACAAAAAGTCTACTAAAATAAAAAATGTTTTTTTTTAATGAATTTTTACAATAATTTTTTATTTCTCAAAATTTTTTAGATAGTTATCCTTCTTTCATCTTGAATTCTATTTCCATTTTACATATAAAAAAAACTTATTTATCCTATTAAAAATTACTTTTGTGATATTTTTTTTAATATATATAATTTTTATATCATATATATATATACATGTGTGTTTTGTGTATAAGTAAAAAAAATTACTTTTTATTTGATTCATCCGATAATAAAATTCTGATACCGTCACAAAAAAAAAAAAAAGAATACATTGGCAGCGAGTCTTTGACGAAAAAATATTGATGGGTTATCAATCCCAAACCCTCTTACTCTCTCATACTATTTAATTATCTAATATAAAATTATAAATCTTAATTTTTTTTTTTTTTTTTTTCCCAATCAGAACACACTTGAGACATCACCTAACTATAATTTTTTGGGCATGTTTGACATGTTTATTTGGGCTAAAATAGTTATATAGAACAAAATTGACTTTTTTAACTAAATAAGGTCTCATTTGGTAGGTTAATATTTTAGTCAAAAAGTCAAAAAGTTATTAGAAAAGTCAAAAAGCCTATAACCTATATCAAAACGTCAAATATTTTATTTTTTCTCTACCTTTTGCATATCTTTTCGTAAAAGTTAAAAAGTCACCCCAAACATACTAATTTTTATTACTTTATATTTTAGCTAAAAATTCAAAAAGTTATTAAAATACTATGTTCTCAAACGAGGCCTAAGACAAAATATCACATTCAAATCATAATCATTTCATTTTTTCTCTCATAAAAATTAAAAGTCAAAAAATCTATCCTAAAACGAGATTTTTTAGCTCAAGCTAAAATAATCAAAAAATCAACTCACATCCCAAACGAAAGCTTATGACTTTTTTCAGAAGGAACTACTTTAGCCAAAAACTCAAAAAATTATTATAATTTATCACATCACTCTTTTTATTTTTTTATATATATTTTTGTAAAAAATAAAAAAATTACTGAAATAGTTTGTTTCTAAACAAGGTCTTAGTCTAGTAATTTTTTTCCCTTTCCTTCTAAAATATATAGTTTTAAAAAATAAAAATAAAAATGACATTTTGTTTACAAAAAGTCTACCAAAATGAAAAATTATTTTTTTAATGAATTTTTACAATAATTTTTTATTTTTCAAAATTTTTTAGATTGCCTAATCTTAAGTCTTAAAAAAAATTGAAAAAAAAAATTTTGACTCAAAAAATTTATGCTAAAAAAAACGATTTCTTAAGGCCTCCAACTTTTCTTTACACCACCAATTTGGCTCCAAAATGATTTTGAAGTATGTAAATAAAATATAACTTTTTATTAGTTCAAAACCGTGAATTCCATTAAATAAATAAATAAATAAGTGCCTTGACCTCACTAAAAATTGTGAATCATACTATTTTGAATCAAATGAGAAATTATTTTTGTGAACACATTTAAAATGAGATTCCTTTGGCTCTAAACATGGGCCAAGGAGTTTTGGTATAAAAATACTTTTGCAAGAATCTGTTTGTATTGCAAGTTTATTATGGATATACATAGCTTCCATCTGAGAAGTGGGTTGATTTTTGACTTTTTGACTTTTTCAGTTATTTTAGTCTATATTAAAAAGCTTGGTTTGGGGAAGATTTTTTAATTTTTTTGACTTTTTTTTATGAGAGAAAAGCGTAATAATTATGGGTTGAATGTGATGTTTTATTTGTTATGACTAAAATAATTTATTTTATCTTTTATGACTAAAATAGCCACAAATCAACTTGCCAAGTGGACCCATAATCTTATCATTCCATCCGCAATATCAATAAATGAATTTAAAAAGAAATATATATTTAAAATAATTTAATCTTCTGGTCATCGTGATTCTTTTTAACATCTGTGCAGGCTCGGAGCTGTGGTAATAAAGAAAAGTCTGAGTACACTCTCTCCACTTTTGGCCTGTTTTTTGCTACTTCCAACTAAGAGATCCCACCAGTTTACTTAAATTTTATTTTAAAATATTATTAAAAAATTATTTTTTATTTTAAGAATTATTTTTATTTATTTATTTCTCTCAACAGACTCCCTATTAACAAACTCCCTATTTTTCTTTATTTCATTAAAATATAATTTTTAATTATAAATTAAAAAAAAAAATCGTACATGTGTACTGGAATTCCAAAGCAAAGCAAAGCAATATATATATATATATATATAAGGGAGCTATAGTGACTCTCTACAAATAAAGAATTTTTGTAGATAGAACTAATTTATGACATTATTTAGGGAAGCTGATGCAAGTGTATAAGGAGCCATTTATCTCTTAAAATAGATAAGGAGGAGGTTTAAGAGCATCTCCAATGCATGCTCCATATCTTCAAATATGGAGGATCCTCTCCCAAAAACAACTCCCACCCATTGTCTATATCCTCCTCCATTTGGGAGGAGGATGAATTGATTCTCCAAATATAGAGGGAGGATGAAAAAATGGAGGATCACTTTAAAATACTATTTACTCTTTTTTGATCTTTAATTTTGTCTTTATAACTTAATATGTATATTCAATATTTATAAAATTAGTTTTATTAAAAAGATATTAACAATACCTTTAAAATGAGACCAATATTAATTACATTTAACAAAAAATTAAATAAAATAATTTACATTTTGGAGAAAAACTGGGTAAAATTTGAAAGAAAAGTGAGAAAATGTTCAAATTTTTGAAGAAATAGAGATGTATGATTGGAGTTGTTATAAATAATAAGATCATCTAAACTCACTTTTTGAATAAAAAATATTATTTTGTTCCTCAATATTAGAGAAATAGAGATGCATGGATTGAAGATGCTCTAAGAGAGTTGGTGGGGATGCTCTAAATGTGTAGGCAATTCAATGTCTACATATGAACCATGGTTTTGAAAACCGGACCGGACCGGCCGGTTCGACCGGTTGAACCGTCGACCGGTCGGGGTTCCGGTCCGGAAATACCCCGTGAACCGGTTAAAGACGAAAACCGGTGTATTTAAGAGGAACCGAAATCATGTCGGGGCGAACTGCTGACCCGAGCTGCCCGGCCCTGACCGCTTTTTTTTTTTTTTTTTTTTGCAGTTTTTCTTTGTTTTTTTTTTCTTATTATATATATATATAAAATATAATAATATAAGAAAATTTTAATTTGAAACTCTTTTTCAAGGGTCTCCTCTTGTGAGGAATCCCATTAAGAGTTTGATGAAATTATTGTGAAAGTCTTCATCTATTTATAAGAAAAAAACTCTTTCAAAAAAACTCAAGAAATCCATGTGGGATTCAATTAAATGTATTGGAGGGAATATTGAAATTTTGATATCCCTCCAAAAATTTTGCTCTCCTTTCAATCAAATTATTTGAATTAAAATCATATGGAGAGAATATTAAATATTTGATTTCATCTTCCAAAATTGAAATTAATAATATTTTAAAATATATTATTATATTTTTCAATAAAAAAAATATTAGGACAAATATTTAAGATAATTTAATATTTTTAATATTTTAATTTATAATTTTATTACTTATATTTTTATTTAAATATAATTTAAATATATTTATTACGTCACGGTTCGATTCCGGTTCAACCCGACGGTTGAACCGGTGACCCGTTCACCCGATCCCTTTTCCGGTTCGACCACCGGTCCGTTTTTTAAAACATTGATATGAACCTTTTTTTCCCCTTTGATAGTCATGAAAAATTGTTGCATTTGGAAAAGTTCTTGAATAGATTCGACCTGCTAATCCAAGAATTTTGTTATAATGTCAAAATTTTCTTTTGCAATGACACTGATATTCTTCTGCAATTATACTGTGATATTCAACATTCATTTCTAATTAACATCTGTCACTAACAAATCTAAGCAACTAATTGCATTCTTTATTTGATATTATAAAGATTTATAAGTGAAATACAGATTTTTAGTACTTGATGTACTTGCCCTGCACAGGAAAAAAAAAAACTATAGTAAGTGGTATCCTCATCCTATCCCAAACATAAATTTACGAGCCAACAAATAACTTATATCTTAAAATCTGTCACAAAAATCGAATATTCACAAGGCATAAACTCAATAATTTATGTACATGATAAGTTTTTTGTATCTTTATGTGATATAAAATTAAAGGCTATGCTTAATGATACGTCCAGTTGCAATGGCCTAGAACCCCGATAGACGCGAAAGAAAAATCCAGCATGTCTAATGGGTGTTTTCATTCTTATATTACAGGAAATAGCTGCCTTGTTTCATGACTTGCAAACATGAATGATCGATTTTAATATGGTTTAATTTATCGATGCCACGTGCGGCCAAGGGAATCTAACCCCAGCTTAGCCAATTAAAAAATTATATTTTAAGTTCAATAATGCTTGTTTTAAGTTGTACCTAAGCTTTAACTTCGTTTTATAGCAACAATACTATGTGAATTCTTTTGTCCCCAGTGTCGCATTATCTCATACCCAATAGCTGTATCCATGTACTCATTCAACATGCTATTCTTATAATTTTGTGTGGAAGGTATAGAAGAATTCTTCTCCAAAAGGAAAGCGAGATGACGTGTCCCCTCCTTTACTCTATTAAGAGAAACCAAAACATTAGTCGTCACCCTCGACTAGGACCGGTAGAGAGGACCCTTTGACGGTCAAGCCAAAATATTGTTTAGCCATTAAGAGAATTTTTGGATTATTTCTGGTTTGTTTTCTTTGTTTCACATGTTTGGTCTTTTATGGTTTTCTTGACTTGAATCCCATCCGTTGGATCAGTACTTGATCTGAGGGTCTTGCATCCATCTGTTTCTGGTCGGGCAAGTGGCCAAGTTGTCTTTGCCTTCCATCGTTGGCTCATCCTCTTATGAACAGCTTAGATTATGTTAGATGCTAGTGGCTAACTTGCCAAGTGCCATGTTCATTGCATTGAACTGATCGGACGGTCTTACCGTCTAGTAGGCCTACCATATGCTCTTGTTTTTGCCACTTGATGTTTCTATCGTTGGATGAAGACGAATCCAACATTTCCCTTGTACTTTACAGATCTTTCTTCTAGAAAGAGATCTTTCCTCATGCTCGCAATCTCACGCCAATGCACTGCTAGTTGTCTCCTAATGGGCACCATAAAAAGGTTCATTTGGGCTTTCTCCTTTTTCTGGGCCATTTGCTTAGTTGTTTTGTTCTTGGGTTGATATTTTATCCCTCCACATTTTGAATTAAAGAAACAGTCACGACCTTAATTAGTTTTGTTTTTATATACTAAATATTTTATATTTTATTTTTGTTATTTGCATGGTGTTAAAACAAGTTATGAGAGAGAGAGAGAGAGAGAGAGAGAGAGAGAGAGAGAGAGAGAGAGAGAGTCTGTGAAATATATTATTTCAATTATGAAACCAATGTACATGGTCTCCTTTATATAGGAGAAAGAAGACAAGATAAGGACTAAGATACATAGCTATCTATATAGGGTTTGGTTATGGTGTGCAACTTACACCTTACACCTTACACTTACACCTTTTGTGAAAAATTAAACCTTACACTTACACCTTTTTTGAGGTTGCATATTACACCTTACATCTTACACTTACACCTTACACTTACACCTTATACTTATACTTACACCTTACACTTACACTTTTTGTGTAAGTGGCACATGGTGTGCACTTGCACACTTAAGAAAACTCCATCTATATATATCTAAACATATCTATCTATAGAAACATAACTATCTATATACATATATATATAGACATATCTATCTGGAGATACATAACTATCTATATACATTAACAGTCCCTCTCAAACTCAAGGAGGATAAACATCAACCAACTTGAGTTTGGAAACAAGTTCAATGAAGAGGCTAGGAGAGTGAGCTTTGGTGAAAATATTAGCTTGATTAGCAAAAGAGATCGGATAGAGATGAATAGTACCATGAGTGACGCAATCTGAATAACACTCTGATTGTCACAATAGAGGTTAGTAGCACCAAAAGGGGTAACATCCATGTCAGCAAGAAGCCAACGAAGCTAAAGAAACTTCTGAGTAGTATGAGCAAGAACACGGTATTCGGCTTCTGTACTTGAACGAGCAGTAAGATATTGTTTCTTCCTGCGCCAAGAAATAAGAGAATCACCTAAGAAGAAACATAAACCTGTAGTAGAGCGGCGGTCAGTAGGATCCCTAGCCCAATCAGCATCGGAAAAGGCACGAAGCTGAAGAGAGGAGTGGGTGGAATAATGAAGACCATGAAATAAGGTGCCTTTGAGATGGAAAATGATACGAACTAAAGCATCATAATAAGGTGTACGAGGAGCCGACATATACTGGCTGACAATATGAACAGTATAGACAATGTCAGGATGAGTAACAGTGAAATAGACAAGGCTGCCAACCAGCTAACGATACAAAGTAGCATCAGAGAGTAGAGTGCCATCAAGAGGAGTAAGACGAATCTGAGTCTCCATGGGAGTGGAGGCAGTCTTGCAATCTGTAAGACCAGCACAAGCGAGAAGATCGAAGGCATACTTAGCTTGAGAGAGAAACGAACCTGTGGAGTCATAAGAGATTTCAAGACCTAAGAAATAGTTGAGAGGACCAAGGTCTTTCATCTCGAAATGATGGCTAAGAAATTGTTTAAGGTGAAAAATACCATCCACATCATCACTAGTGATAATCATGTCATCTATATAAAGCAGAAACAGGGTGGTCCCTTGAGTAGTTTTCCGCACAAAAAAGAGCAGTATCATAAGAACTAGAGGTGAAACCATAATCATGAAGAGTAGAGTTGAACTTGGCAAACCAAGCGCGCGGGGCTTTTTTAAGACCATATAATGCACGTTGAAGTTTGCAAACCTTATGTAATGACCCCGAGATACATGTCATAATTATTGGAAATTAATTATGTGTTGAGACGAATTAATTGAAGAATATCTATTGCATTTAGAAAATAATGGTTGAGATTATAACTTCGGGACTGAAATTGATGACTGTAACGGGTTCGAAAAATGAAATTGAACACGTCTATGTGATACCGGAAATTTTTAGAACCATTTGGGAAAATAAATTGGGGAAATTTAATTACGATTCGCTAGGCTCCGTTTGGCTTGCGTTTTTGGCACAATTCAACATATGTGATATATATGCCTATGGATAAGGATATTTGACCATTGTTGACTCAAAAATAAAAAGAAAAGAAATATCTGGAAGAGGGAGAGAGAGAATTCGTGAGGAAGAAAAGGGAAGCAAGAGGAAAGAAGAAAGAAAAGAAGAATCAAGTTCAACCCTTCTCCATATAAGTGATTAAGGTAAGAATCTCTCCTAATGTAGTGAAATAAGGTTGATTCATCTGTGTTCTCATGGTAAATAAGTGGATTGAAAAAGGAATTATGTTAATTTGAGGATACATGGTATAAACTTATGATTCATGTTCATATTTGTCATATTTTGAGGGAAACCTCCATGGATATTAAGAATGAAGCTTTTGTGAGCATGTTTTATGGTTTTTCATCTTATATCAAGGTTTGATCTTGTATATGAGACATTTGGGTTTTGTTAGGAGTTGTGAAGCTTAATTCAAGTTATTTCCAAGTGTTTTGGGCCTTGATGTTCATGTATTTGAAGTTGATTTTGGCAAGAGGGAGACCCACGGTTTAGAAGGAACATGGACTGGTTTTCTACCTAGATTTTCACAGTCCGCTCGAGCGGGGGTTTGGCCGCTCGAGCGGAGATTTCGCACATCCAGTATTTTCGTCTCAGTGCACAGTCCGCTCGAGCGGGGGTTTTGCCGCTCGAGCGGGGACCTATTTTTCTGAAATTTTGCAGAGTACCTCAATGCATGTTTTGGGCATCTACATTTCATTTTGAGCATTCTTAAGCTTGAATTACGTTATGATAATGAGGTTATGAGGTTGAAACACCATTAAGAAAATATGTGAACCTGATTTGATGATGATATGTGTTAAAAGATCATGCTATACTGTTGATATTTGCAGGTCAAGCTGCGAAGACCGTGCAACCGGTATTGGAAACCCACTGTAAGTAACATTTCTGCAAAGTTATGTTTTTATAAAGTATGTTCTAGAATGCTATGCTATGTTATGATTTCTGAAATGTTAATGTTTTCTGTGAACGAATATCCTATTTGCGAATCTAGTATGGCATCTGTACGGGGAACAAATATTCCGGCAAGCCCGTACTCCTTTCTTCCAAGCTCCGTTTCTGTTCGATCACCTGAAAACACAACGGCGGTGAGCTACCCGGTGGTGTGTGGCCGGAAAACCCCTCCGACGGTCAAATTAGCACACACCTTGGGATAGAGAGAGAGAGAGGAGAGTGTTTGAGTGTAAGCATTTTCTTACCAAGTGTTCGTTCCCTTTATGGGGGGGCGCAGACGTGCTTATATACCCTCTGTGCCCCATATCCACTCCCAGTCATCTCCTAACACGTGGCTCTGCTATCCCATCTGTCAGTGTAAACCTTGCTGAATATCACCTAATCTCAATCGCCACTTTCTCTGGAGCTCGGCAATGAGCCGCTTCTAGCCATGGCCGGGCTACGATACATGCCCAAACACTTCACTGGCTAAGCTCAAGAGAGCCGGGCTAGGCATCATCCAGGCAAAGCCATGCCCGGCACGTCTCGTGCTCACCTGTGGTCGGTCTTCCTGCTGAGCAAACGAGTCTATCGCCTGACTATGCCTTTGTGGGTGCCGGTGTAGACACCCCATTTTTGACCGACCTTAAGACTCAGACGTCACCGATTGAGCGCTCGGTGATGTTGCATACTGTGCTCGTTCAGAAGTCTCAGAGTCGCGCCAGGCGCCTCGCCTCCGGACTTCAACTCTCTTCAGGCCTTGTCTCGATGGCGAACCAAACTCGGTTTTCTGTTTTTCCCGAGGGAAGGGAGTGGTCCCAGAGACTATCTCCCAAAGGGCCGTGAGCTACTTTTTGTGGTCAGAGGCCATTTTGCCCATTTCGAGTCTTGCTTCCGGTTTTGAGCCGTTAGGCCGTGCCTCGGTTCGGGACCGCCCAACCATCTCCGATTTCCCCGGTTTTTGGCCTGCATCTTATTTACTCCCATTTATGGGACACTGGGGGCTCAGAAACCCCCTTCGCAGCCGAACACCACTTAGGTGCGGCGGCCCAATTTCATTTTGGATCCCGAACCGCGGTTTTGGCCCCGAGCATTCATTTTGCATCGATGTTCATAATTTTTGGCGCAGACACCTCTGCTTGGTCCTTCCGAGGGACACGGGCTCGAAACCCACTTCGCAATTAACACCACTTCCGGTGCGTAGCCCATTTTGAGATCCCGAACCGCGGCTTTTGGCCCCGAGCATTCATTTTGCATCGATGTTCATAATTTTGGCGACACCTCTGCTTGGTCCTTCCGAGGGACACTGGGGCTCGAAACCCACTGCACCGAACACCACTGCGTTCGGAATTTCATTTTCGGGATCCCGAACCGCGCGGTTTTGGCCCCGAGCATTCATTTTGCATCGATGTCTGTTCATTTTTGGCAAACACCTCTGTTTGGTCCTTCCAAGGGACACTGGGGTCTCCGAGACCCACTTCGCAGCCGAACACCACTTCCGGTGCCCGGCAGCCCATTTTTCGAGATCCCGAACCGCGCAGTTTTGGCCCCGAGCATTCATTTTGCATCGATGTCTGTTCATTTTTGGCAGACACCTCTGTTTGGTCCTTCCGAGGGACACTGGGGTCTCTGATACCCACTTCGTGGCCGAACGCCACTTTCGGTGCTCATAGCCCATTTTTGGGACCCCGCGCGGTTTTGGTACCCGAGCTTTCGTTTTGCATTAGTTTTTGTTCAATTTTGGCAGGTACCTCTGTTTCATCATTCCGAGGAACACTGCGGTCTCAGATGCCACTGGTGGCGAACAAATTCTTTTTCTTTTGCCCTCAAAATATCTAGATATTTTGCCCTCAAAATATCTAGATATTTGGGGAGAGATATTTCCATCTTTTTGGCTATAAAACCAGCAACTTCCAGCTGGGGGAAAGGTTAGAAAAAACTCTTTGAGAGCTCCATACACACCTCTCCTCTCCCTCTCCATTTCCAAGCTTCAAACATCCAAGTTTGCTTCCATTCCTTCATCAACTCCAAGCTCTACCTCCACCATCTCCATTTCAGCAACAAAGGGAGCTTCTTCAAGGCCTAAGGATCAGCAAATTGAGGCTACAAGGCAGCAAAAGAATTGTCTTCAAGGGTAAGCATTCAAATCCCTTTTTCTTGCATAATCTTGAGTCAAATATTTACTTTATTTCGTTTTAGTTTTTGGCTTTGACACCTACTGTTTTTGTGCTTATTTTGAGCCCCTCTACAACTTTGTAGAAGGGCTCAACTTCATTTGTTGTCTCCATGATACACTTGTTTCAATACCTAGCTTGTATGTCACAATCTTGCATGCTATTTTTAGCCTATTTGAATTTGTTTTTGGGGCTCCGACCCCTATTGATTTTGTGCCTATTTTGAGCCCCTCTTCAACATTGAAGAAGGGCTCCATCATGTTTGGTGGCTCTAGCATGCACTTGCTTTGAAATTCCTCCATTTTACCGTAAAATTGCATGCTATTTTTAGCCCATTTGTGATCTGAATTGGAGCATTGCATGAACTGAAGATGTGCTTATTTTGAGCCCCTCTTCAACATTGAAGAAGGGCTCAACCTGTTTTTCTTCCTCTATCATGCACTTGCTTTGGATTCTTGTTCTACTCCCATGTTGCATGCTTCTTTAAGCTTACCATGCTTCTGTTTTGGGTCTCCATCAGGCTTGTAAAGTGTCATATTTTGGTCTGTTCTTTGTGTTTTGTTAAGGGCCTTAAGCCATTTGGTGTTTTGTTTTGGTACTTCATGTTGTATCCATCTTATTTTCCGTAAAATTGCATGATTGTTTAGGCCATTCTATCTTCTGTTTTAGGTCTTAATCAGGCTTAGAGAGTGTCTTGTTTTGGTCTGTTATTTGTTCTTTATTAAGGGTCTGAGGCCATTTGATGTTTTCTTATGGTACCTCTCTTTATAGCCCCTTTTTGCATGCTATGTTTAGCATATATACATACTGATTTAGAGGTTGTCATCTCTTGCATTTGTGCATATTTTTGTTCCATCTTCAATGTTGTAGAACTGATTTTTTGGGTTTGAGCATTGTACATATCACTTGCTTTGTAATTCCCCTCTTTTACCGTATTTTTGCAAGCTTTTGTTTCCATACTTGTGAGCATTATTTGGCCTTGCTTTGTGCTAATAAAATGCTAGTTTAGGAGCTTCCTTGCCACTGTTTTGCATTCCATGTCCATATTCTCAGATGTTTAATAGGGTCAGAGGCCATTTCGGTGCATTTCATCGCATTTTGGGCATCGGGTTGCAATTTTATCATAATTTGGGGGCTGTTTTGCATTATCTTAGTTGCTGAATTTTGCATCTTCCTTATGCCATTTGCTACATCTCATTCGCATGTCATTTTGGTGCTTTAGAGCCTCGCCTCGGTTTATGCGTGTCTGCAGTGCGATTTCGAGGCACTTCATTTTTATCCGACGGCCTATGTGAGTGTGGTTGAGGCCCTCTCATGTTGGCGTAAGCCCAATTTGCATTTTCATGCTTGTATGCCATTGCCTCGGTTATGCGTCTGCAGTGCACGCATTTCGAGGCACTTCATTTTTATCCGACGGCCTCCTATGTGAGTGAGCTGAGGCTCTCCCATGTTGGTGTAAGCCCATCGCGGCATTCCGTGTGCCATTTCATTGCATTTTATCATTGCCTCGGTTTGCGTGCCTGTGGGCGCGCGTTTCGAGGCACTTCGGTTGTATCCGATTTTCTCATTTTTATCATCGCCTCGGTTTGCGTGCCTGTGTGCACGCATTTCGAGGCACTTCGGTTTTATCCGATTTGCATTTTGTCCTCGCCTCGGTTTGCGTGCCTGTGTGCACGCATTTCGAGGCACTTTGGTTTTATCCGATTTGCATTTCATCATCGCCTCGGTTTACGTGCCTGTGGGCGCGCATTTCGAGGCACTTCGGTTGTATCCGATTTCTATTTCGTCATCGCCTCGGTTTGCGTGCCCGCGGGCACGTATTTCGAGACATCTCATTTTCATAGCATTGCGCATACTAGGTTGTATATTAGTTGCATTCCATGCGTATCATGCATATTGCACGGGAAACGAGACGCGTTTTGTACTCCGAATAACGGAACGGATCTCAATTCCCAAGTCACCGACACTCCGGATTACCCATGATGGAGTTAGGTTTTCATTGTAGCATTCATCTGCATTCATCTGATATTGAGTTGTGCAATTCGATTCCTCGGCCATCATGCATCGGTATGCGTGATCGATGGCACGAGGATCGAGGCATGCATATATTCGTGGAATACATTGCTATGCCCTTTTCCTGCTCTCTGTTGCAGCAAAATGAAGAATCAACAACTCTTCGGAGTCCGGCACGCATTTCGAGAAACACTGCAAACAGAGGCTAATTGGGGCATCCCAGTGGATTCCCGCCCGAGGCAGCCCAACAGGCACTATTCATCATAGCAAGGGTACCGGCTGCATGCGATTCTGACTTTCTTAGTTAATTTGTAAATTAATTAGGAATTTGTATATTTATTCGGACTGTATTATTCTTTTATTCGGGTCTGTATTATTATTTATTCGGACCCTCTGCGCGAGGGCACAACTGTAATAAGGGTGTGTGAGTGTGATGTATGTCTTCCAACCTCCATTTCTTTCTCCCTTTTATTTATCCGCTTATGATGGTTAGATATAGGGCATATTTCAATTAGCATACAGCATGACAGCATGTTTGCATCATTCATCTGTTTTGCACGCACCGGGCTCGGCGCATCATACAAACTGCATCTGTATTTCAATTCCAAATTGAATACATGTTAACTGTAGCATTTCATATGCCATCTTTAGAATAGCCGAGCCTGCTATAATTGCATCTCTGCGTGTGTTGCATTAGGCATTCTGTATGCTTAGGTCCATGCATGGATTTCTAATCAGTTTTCTGTTTTGGCTTGGAGTACTCGGTGAGTTGTTATGCTTTAGCATTCTTGCATGCGTGTGAGTGTTGCCATGATTGCATGCTTACCATGAGGCTAAATGCTTATGTGATATAACTGCCTTGAATGCCTGTGGGTGAAGGTTGAGTTATCTGAACTGGGACGATACATTGACTGTTTGTTTTAAGCCCACTAGATTGTGGCAAAACCATGTTTTCTAAGCCCACCCGAGGGTGGCAACCGCATTTTAGCCTACTTGTAGTAGCACACCATTTTCAAACAAACAAACATAAAATGTTTCGTTCCAATTCAGACGGCCCAGTCTATACTTGTTTGCTGCGAGCATCACATAGTAACCTAGGCTAAAACTGGAATAAGAACTCACAATGTTTTCAAAAACAGATATCATGGTTAGTAGAGGGCGGTCTTTGATCGGCGAGAGGGGTGCTCACGATGTGACCTTCCCTAATCGTACCCAAGTTCCCGAGCCAACTTTGGTGATGATTTTACACGTGGCCTTTCGGCACCGAGTCAGGGTTTCCTAAATTTCCCATTTAAAAATATTTAGGTGGCGACTCTGTTATCTGGCAAAGCAGTCCATGTTTGGCACTTCTTTCAAAAAATCTGTTTTCCTTCAAAACGATTTGCCGGATTTGGACTCTTTGGTTCAAGATTTGGAACCGCAACAAAATCGAGTCCGAATCAGAGCGAGGTCCCCGTCGGGCGTTATTCGTTTGGCGACTATTTGGGACTTAGAGAACTTGACTCGAACTCATGATATCTGGTTTTGACTACGCTTGTGTGTTTCTTTGCATTGCATTCGCATTGGTGCGCCTAGGACACCGTGTTTGCCATCTGCTATTCCTGAGCAGTTTGCCGGAGGCTTGTCTTGTCAAGGCATGTCCATAAGGCTAATCGGTTACGGGCTCTGCTAGTATGGGAACACAAACCCTGGTTTTACCGGGGCACCCTTTTTGACCATTCGACCTAGTGCATATTCGGATCCATAGTGACCATTCCAAACTAGGACAGGTTGCTTACCCGTTTATAGGTTGTTTGAAGCCGCTGCGTGCGTAGTGAAACCCTAGCTCCTGACAAAATAGGACAGGGAAACCCTACCCCAACATAGGGGTGTTTTGGCTCTCACTTATCTGTTATGTGCTTGTTAGAGTGTGCCTCTACAGGGAATGCATGTATCAGTTTATGAGTTTGAGCATCAGGTCATGAGCACCAATTCAAGATTTTGGGTATCGAACTGCGGGCATCGATTTGGTGGAATCGTTTTACACGAGGGTATCACTTCTGGCAGAATTTTGGGGCGAAATTCAGTAGAGGGCACACTCATTCAACTATGCTTGTATCTGCTCGATGAAATCAGCCGAGATCTTGTCCCATTTTCTTTTGCTAGGTAGTCCTGGAACTATAGCTTCAGAAGGCTCCGGAATCCCCCGGGTACATTGGACTAGTGCTGATAGACTTTGTTAGGTCAGAAATTCAATTCAAGGGCAACCAGTGTTCTTTCGCTAAGGCAAGGCAAAGAAAGACCAGTCAGGGCTTACCGGTTCATCTGATCCGACAGTCACCAGTCACATCATCAGTAGACCCGTGATGGCACAAGGTTCGGAAGAATTTGTGGCTATGATAGCAAGATGTAAAAGCGAGGCGCAATGCGAGGATGAGACCGATCAAACGCAACGCCCATCTGCATCCGCCTCTTACCGGTTTGGGACCCCAAATGAACTTTGACCCACTTTTGCGGTGAAGATTCGCAGGACCTTTCCAAACTGCTAAAGTCAACTGATCACCATAGCAAACCCTTTTGCCAAGGCCACCTACAAATAGCCGACCGGCCGAGCTCGGGTAGATTTTTCACCCTCCATATGAGCCTAACCGTAGCATTCAAAGTCCCGATAGAAAGAGGGCATCTCAAACCCCTTAATCCTCAACCTTTGCCAAACCCACTCCCTGCCAGACATAACCCCAAAGAAATCGTGTATATCATCGGCGTGGCCATGGCACCAATGATTGTTACCATGTCATGAGATCCGAATCTCATTGACAACCGACAATAGCTCCATTTCAAAGCCCCAAGGACCAAGTACCTCATCCACATCCCAACCTCAACCATACACGCCACCGCCTACAACCCCAAAGATATACCCCGACCCATAGCACGCTTAAGCATGATGGATGCATCGTGAACCCCAATCATCTCAAATCGGAGCCTACTACTTCGGTGATGAGGATGATCAAAGATCTTCGAGAACTGTGGCGAGATCTAACCTTTGGAGTTTTGGCGCCATCATTAACCGCATCTCATACCAGGGAGTTCGTGTCAAAAGGCTCCCCGGTCTTGGAACGGGTCAGATTTGAGAATGCCAATCCTTGGCAAGGTAAAGGCAAGTGGAAAGAACAAGATAGGGCGGACATGGTTCCCCATGAGCATCTTTTTGATGGTTGTTGAGGCTTTGAAAGCCGAGGATCGAACAAAGAGCAAGTCTCGCAGCTTGTTGCAAAAACTGGATGACACTTTTGCCGCTCAAGTTGGGGCGATTTGAATCAAAGGAAAAGCGGGAGAAGGGTCGTTGTATCGAAAACAATCCTCCACTCGGAAGAAATCAGCCAAAGCCAAGACCGCCAATCTCTCTGTTGATGTGTCCAGCACAAATCCACAAACCCAGAAATACCAACCCCGAGGTCCGAGGGTCTTCCATGCCCTCCACATGCCTTTGTCCACGGCTTTCCAACTCCTTGTAGGGCAAGGCCATCTCAAACCCCTTGAGCCTCGGCCTCTCCGAACCCTCTTCCGCTACACATGATGCTACCCAAGATCGCTGCCATCATCAAGAATCGCCATACTACCGACGACTGCTTCCGTCTTCGCCATGAAGTACAGGATCTATTTGACAACGGGGTTGTCCTCCCGCCAAGCTCTGCAAAGTCTATCGGCACAGGATCGGTGAACTTAAGGGATAATGTGATGTGATTCGGGGGAGGAACCACCTGCGGATGGCGCTCGGATTACTCCAGCTGTGGTGAATGGCATGCACCGTTTTGAGCAATGTACAAGTGCTGTTAATTTTGCATTTTGACTTGGGTATTGGGTCAGCCTTGTTGTTTTGTTTTGAGTCTGTCTTTTTGTTTTAAGTCAGTCTTTTTGTTTTGGGTCTGTCTTGTTGTATCGAGTCAGTCCCGTTGTATAGGAGTCGGGTGATTCCGGGGGTGTTACCTCGAGCGTCACCATTTTGTTTTTTGTTTGTCTTTTCGTTTTGTTTTGAGTATGTTTCTGCCAGGGAGCCAGTTGTGCCAACAGATTTTGAATGAAACAGCAGTGATTTCCACACTCTCGCATTTGCTTCTGCCGTGTGCTAGTTATGCCGGGATTTGAATGAAATGGCAGTGCATTCCACCTGCTCTCCTGTGCCCTGAAGCCATTGTATTGACCTAAGTTTTTCGAAACCTTTTTGAACACTGCAGTGAAAACAAAGAGGGAGGAATTCCTCGGGATTTGCAAAACTTTGATCAAATTGAGAGAAAGAGAGGCGTGCTAAGCCCTTAATGAATGAAATCATGCTTGTTAATGTGAGTACTGAGAAGGACCCTAGCTTTGATCCAGATTGGTCCTACACTGTCTTCAGCGCGATCAATTTGTCGCTTTCTTAAAAACTTTCAAAAAATATTTTGCGCGGTCCTGCGAAGACATGTGTGGAATCGCTCTTGAGATTGTGCAGCTTAGGATCGCTCTCAGCCTCGAGACTCGACCCCCCCCTTGGCTTTCAAACCTTGAACGTGCATTCAGAATGTTCAACGGTCGACCACAATGCAAGGCCTGTGGGGCCAGATTTGAAGCAGCCCTCGAACAAGAGGCACCAAAGTCAGATCAAGAAGGCCAGGCCTCATCAGAAGAAGCTTGCAAAGCTAGATCAGAAGCACCCCTCGAACTAGGGGCAAAACAAAAAATATCCGATGTGCTCAAAAAGCCAAAAGTGGATCTTTCTGAAAATCAATACAACAGCCACTCTCCTGAATACAGAGGGCTTCAATCTCAACACCATTTGGCATGGACTTGTTACACTTTTACCCTTTGAGAGGCTCGCTGGGCCGAAAACCCGAAAGGGCGACCCAGGCAAAAGTTAGAGCGAGACAAAAATATATATATACAAAAAATGCAAAAAAAAAAGAAGAGAAAAATACAAAAAAAGGAAAGAAAAGAGAACAAAAAAAAGAGATGAAAAGAATAGAAAAAAGAAAAGAAAGAAAAACATAGCTCGCAAGGTCGAAAACCTGCAATAGGCGCCTTGGCAAAAGTTAGAGCATAAAAGGAGAGGTTAAATACCCGAGTGTACCCTAACCCCGAACTACGTAAGGCTTGATTCCCATCTTTGGGATACGTAGGCAACTTCATTCTGAAGTCCAGCCATAAACACTTCCAAATCAAGTGTGTCCATGTAATGGTTTTGACTATCCTTGCCTCCTCTGTATCCGAGAGTTCGATTGCCATCATCGCTCTGAGGACTGACTACAATGCGCTGCGGTGCCTTTCAAACAAGGGGCAACTTTCCGTTGCCATTCAATGCGCTGTGGTGCCTTTCAAACAAGGGGCAACTTTCCGTTGCCATTCAATGCGCCGCAAGGTGCCGTTTCAAACAAGGGCAACTTTCCGCCATGCATTTCTTCAAGCACGGCGCTTTTCCTTGGATCCGTGGTTGTGCATCTCAGGAGTAAGTTTCATGCTCGTTGAGCAAGTGGCCGTGTGCAAAAATAGTTTTTGAGAATTTTTACTGAAGTTGACTATTTTCTCGAAAATTGTTCCATTTTTTTTTCAAAAACTGGACCATTTCTTGGACCCAAAAAGGAAAATTTTCAGTGCTCATAGCCTGAACTGCATGATTTCAAATCAAAAATCGAACAAACATGTTAATCTAACTCTCATTTTGGTCAAAATTTTTTAGGAGAAAGCTCAAAAATAAAAATGGTCAAAATGATGAACTAGGGGCACAATTGAGTCAGGTGTTCTGTCTTTTCCCCGTAGCCAATGCATTTGCCAGAAAGGGCACCATACTTGCCAAGAAGGGCGCTCTACCTGCCGGAAGAGGGCACAACGGAAGCTAACAGCAAAAGAGCAGAAAGCTCTCACATCCTCTAAGCAATGAGGTATCAAGCCAAGTGCGAAGCACGAACTGGAATGGGGCCAGACATTACACTCCCTCATCTGGACAGATCTGCTCACGTCCAAACTCCCCAGTAGGGCATCATCGACCGATGTCAGCTGCAGATTTGCTACATACCCATTTGTAGCACAACCCCTTTGTGGGAGGACTTCACCAGCTGTGAGCGGAAGAAAGAAAATCTAGCAGAATGCTAGAGGCACGAGCCCACAACTTTCTGCTTATCCATCAACCACCCAGGGGAGGGATTGAAAAATGAGAGATTGAAGAATAGAGAGATGTGGGATGAGAGAAAAAATGAGAAAAGGGCTTTTTCAGAAAACCAGAGCTTGAGGGCCGAGTGATGTGAGAACCACAAATGAGAAAGGATGGGAAACACTACCCGGTGAAACAGGCTCCCTGTGCACGTCTGAGTGTCGTGTCTTTTTGTTTTATCTCGATCCTTGTTTTGAGTCGTCTCGAGTGTTACTCGATGTGTCTAGGTTATGTGCCTTTTGTTTTCTTGTTGAGTCGTAGCGTGCTGTATTCAGTCATAGGCTCAATACCCAGTTGAGAACTTATGCTCACTCTCAATTTCAAAAAATCGTTTTGTGCTCCGAGTGCCGTGCCGTTCTCCACATTTGTGCAAAATAGAATTTGTTCTTTCATAAAACTGCAGGGTTCAACCTAGGTCATGTGAGAACAAAGGAAACCAGACCTATCTGAAGCTATGAGTTTCGGGCTGCAAAGCAAAAGCAAAAGAGGAAAATGTCGAGCATCTGAGTTTGTTCCAACTTCAGTAAGTTCCGAGACTACACTCCGTGTGTACCTCTTCAAGTCTTGCCAATGTTCCGAAGTATGAGTGTGCCTCTACCTCAAGCTCAAAATCAAGTCTACTTCAAGCCAGAATGGCAATCAGGAGTGCTCTCCCTGAGTACCATTCCCTACCAGAGGCATCTTGGCCGTGTTTGCGATGAGTTCCTAGGAGACCAACTGCGACGGTGGAAATTAGAGTTCGAATGGCCGTGGCCTAGAACGCAAAGGTTCGGGATTTCCGAGACTAAAGTCTGGTTTAAATACCCAGAGGCGCGCCCTCGGCTTGAAATCTGTATGGAAGCCCCATAGGTTGAGATAGCATATATGCACCTCAATTCTGGATACTGAACCAACCTAGTCTGTCACCCCGTTGGAGAATAGGGAAAGTTGTGAATATGATCAGGAAAACAAGCAGCAGCCGTAGCTCTTACATGCAGATGTCGTTACTTGTCAGTATTCCAAAGCCTTTATACTGTGAGTTCAAGGTAAAGTGTTCGAACAGCACGAGGGGAGATCCCCGTTAGAGAAGAGCGGTTCACCGCCACTCACCTCATGAGGTACTTTCTAAAAGCGCCGCTTTGTCCATTTATTGCTTTCCATAAGCATCATGCATTGTATTGCATTGTACCTATCAAGTTTCTTTCTCATTTCACTTAGTGTATCGATCACACTTCTCTCATTTTAGTGTATCAATCACACTTCATTCATTTTTGTGTATCTATCACACACATTCTCATTTTCTATATCACATTTTGTGTATCCATCACGCACCTTTAGTATATCCATCATACTCGTTCACTTAGTGCATCTATCACATTTTGTGTTCACCTTTAGTATATCTATCATACTCTGCTCACTTTGTGTATCAATCACACCATGCTCATTACTCGCATTGTCATGCACACTTCACCTGCACTTGTTAGTGCATTACAAATCAATCGCGCTGTTTAGCGTATCGCACTGTTTTGTGCAATTTATCAATCGCGCTATTTTGCGCACCTCAATCGCACTGTCTTGTGCATTTCAAATCAATCGCGCTATTTTGCGCATCGCACTGTTTTGTGCAGTTTATCAATCGCGCTATTTTGCGCACCTCAATCGCACTGTCTTGTGCATTTCAAATCATTCGCGCTATTTTGCGCATCGCCTTTTTTTGTGCGTTAATCAATCGCTATTTTATGCGACCTCAATCGTGACCGTCTTGTGCATTTCAAATCAATCGCGCTATTTTGCGCATCGCACTGTTTTGTGCAGTTAATCAATCGCGCTATTTTGCGCACCTCAATCGCACTGTCTTGTGCATTTCAAATCAATCGCGCTATTTTGCGCATCGCACTGTTTTGTGCAGTTAATCAATCGCGCTATTTTGCGCACCTCAATCGTACTGTCTTGTGCATTTCAAATCATTCGCTATTTTTGCGATCGCCGCTTATTTTGTGCGGTTTATCAATCGCCTTGTTTTGCGCGCGACCGCCTTGTGCATTTCAAATCGATCACGCATTTTGCGCGATCGCCTTGTTTTGTGCAGATAATCAATCGCATTGCTTTTATGCGACGACCGCCTTGTGCATTTCAAATCAATCGCCATGTTTAGCGATCGCACTATTTTGTGCCTCAGATCATTCGACCGGACGAATCGCGCAGTATCGATCTTCTCCGTGTGAGACGCGACGAGAATTGAATAATTCTCCGCATTCCTAATCGCATGAAATATAGTTGTTGCTTTGCATTCTTGCTTATAATGTTGCATCTATTTGCGAATACTTGCTTCATTCTGACCGCATTTGCACGAACATCGAGTTATATTTGGCATCTGTTGCTTTTGCATTCTTGCTTATAATCTGCATCTATTTGCGAATACTTGCTTCATTACATTTCTGACGTTGCACGAACATCGAGTTACATTTGGCATCCTGTTGCTTTGCATTCTTGCTTATAACTGTTGCATCTATTTGCGAATACTTGCTTCATTACAGCCTGCTGCATTTGCACGAACATCTGTTACATCTGGCTTCTTGCATACCATTTGCATTTTGCCCCCTGCCTGCGGGCATACATATCTCTATTTATCTTGTATGATTGTCTAAGTCTTCGGCCTTGTCAAAAATGGGTCGTCTCTAGGCTTTGACATTCACTCCCGTCATTCTTATGACTTCCGAGTTCTGTCAAAGAGGGGCAACTGTAGACACCCCATTTTTGACCGACCTTAAGACTCAGACGTCACCGATTGAGCGCTCGGTGATGTTGCATACTGTGCTCGTTCAGAAGTCTCAGAGTCGCGGCCGTGCGCCCTGCCTCCGGACTTCCGAACTCTCTTCTGTGCCTTGTCTCGATTTGCGAACCAGACTCGGTTTTCTCTGTTTTCTTTCCTGAGGGAAGGGAGTGGTCCCGTAGACTATCTCCCAGTGGCCGTGAGCTACTTTTTGTGGCCGTAGGCCATTTTGCCCATTTCGGAGCCCGGTTCCCGGTTTTCGGAGCCGTTAGGCCGTGTGCCTCGGTTCGGGACCGCCCAACCATCTCCGATTTCTCCGGTTTTTGGCATGCATCTTATTTACTCCCATTTAAGGGACACTGGGGGCTCAGAAACCCACTTCGCAGCCGAACACCACTTCCGGTGCCTGACCCATTTTCGGGTTCGAACCGCGGTTTTGGCCCCGAGCATTCATTTTGCATCGATGTCTGCAATTTTTGGCAGACACCTGCTTGGTCCTTCCGAGGGACATCTGCGGGCTCGAAACCCACTTCGCAGCCGAACACCACTTCCGGTGCCCGGCAGCCCATTTTCGGGTTCCCGAACCGCGCGGTTTTGGCCCCGAGCATTCATTTTGCATCGATGTCTGTTAATTTTTGGCAGACACCTCTGTTTGGTCCTTCCGAGGGACACTGGGGGCTCTGATACCCACTTCGTGGCCGAACGCCACTTTCGGTGCTCATAGCCCATTTTTGGGACCCCGCGCGGTTTTGGTCCCCGAGCTTTCGTTTTGCATTAGTTTTTGTTCAATTTTGGCAGGTACCTCTGTTTCATCATTCCGAGGAACACTGCGGTCTCAGATGCCCACTTCGTGGCCGAACAAATTCTTTTTCTTTTGCCCTCAAAATATCTAGATATTTTGCCCTCAAAATATCTAGATATTTGGGGAGAGATATTTCCATTTTTTTGGCTATAAAACCAGCAACTTCCAGCTGGGGGAAAGGTTAGAAAAAACTCTTTGAGAGCTCCATACACACCTCTCCTCTCCCTCTCCATTTCCAAGCTTCAAACATCCAAGTTTGCTTCCATTCCTTCATCAACTCCAAGCTCTACCTCCACCATCTTCATTTCAGCAACAAAGGGAGCTTCTTCAAGGCCTAAGGATCAGCAAATTGAGGCTACAAGGCAGCAAAAGAATTGTCTTCAAGGGTAAGCATTCAAATCCCTTTTTCTTGCATAATCTTGAGTCAAATATTTACTTTATTTCCTTTTAGTTTTTGGCTTTGACACCTACTGTTTTTGTGCTTATTTTGAGCCCCTCTACAACTTTGTAGAAGGGCTAAACTTCATTTGTTGTCTCCATGATACACTTGTTTCAATACCTAGCTTGTATGTCACAATCTTGCATGCTATTTTTAGCCTATTTGCATTTGTTTTTGGGGCTCCGACCACTACTGATTTTGTGCCTATTTTGAGCCCCTCTTCAACATTGAAGAAGGGCTCCATCATGTTTGGTGGCTCTAGCATGCACTTGCTTTGAAATTCCTCCATTTTACCGTAAAATTGCATGCAATTTTTAGCCCATTTGTGATCTTAATTGGAGCATTTCATGAACTAAAGATGTGCTTATTTTGAGCCCCTCTTCAACATTGAAGAAGGGCTCAACCTGTTTTTCTTCCTCTATCATGCACTTGCTTTGGATTCTTGTTCTACTCCCATGTTGCATGCTTCTTTAAGCTTACCATGCTTCTCTTTTGGGTCTCCATCAGGCTTGTAAAGTGTCATATTTTGGTCTGTTCTTTGTGTTTTGTTAAGGGCCTTAAGCCATTTGGTGTTTTGTTTTGGTACTTCATGTTGTATCCATCTTATTTTCCGTAAAATTGCATGATTGTTTAGGCCATTCTATCTTCTGTTTTAGGTCTTCATCAGGCTTAGAGAGTGTCTTGTTTTGGTCTGTTCTTTGTTCTTTATTAAGGGTCTGAGGCCATTTGATGTTTTCTTATGGTACCTCTCTTTATAGCCCCTTTTTGCATGCTATGTTTAGCATATATACATACTGATTTAGAGGTTGTCATCTCTTGAATTTGTGCATATTTTTGTTCCATCTTCAATGTTGTAGAACTGATTTTTTGGGTTTGAGCATTGTACATCACTTGCTTTGTAATTCCCCTCTTTTACCGTATTTTTGCAAGCTTTTGTTTCCATACTTGTGAGCATTATTTGGCCTTGCTTTGTGCTAATAAAATGCTAGTTTAGGGGCTTCCTTGCCACTGTTTTGCATTCCATGTCCATATTCTGTATGTTTAATAGGGTCAGAGGCCATTTCGGTGCATTTCATCGCATTTTGGGCATCGGTTGCAATTTTATCATAATTTGGGGGCTGATTTTGCATTATCTTAGTTGCTGAATTTTGCATCTTCCTTATGCCATTTGCTACATCTCATTCGCATGTCATTTTGGTGCTTGAGAGCCTCGCCTCGGTTATGCGTCTGCAGGCAAGATTTTTTAAATTTCGCTTTTATTCGACGGCAGCCTATGTGAGTGTGGTTGAGGCCCTCTCATGTTGGCGTAAGCCCAATTTGCATTTTCATGCTTGTATGCCATTGCCTCGGTTTGCGTGCGATGTGCACGATTTCGAGGCACTTCATTTTTATCCGGCGACCCTATGTGAGTGTGGTTGAGGCCCTCTCATGTTGGCGTAAGCCCAATTTGCATTTTCATGCTTGTATGCCATTGCCTCGGTTTGCGTGCCCGTGTGCACGCATTTCGAGGCACTTCATTTTTATCCGACGGCCTCCTATGTGAGTGAGCTGAGGCTCTCCCATGTTGGTGTAAGCCCATCGCGGCATTCCGTGTGCCATTTCATTACATTTTATCATTGCCTCGGTTTGCGTGCCTGTGGGCGCGCGTTTCGAGGCACTTCGGTTGTATCCGATTTTCTCATTTTTATCATCGCCTCGGTTTGCGTACCTGTGTGCACGCATTTTGAGGCACTTCGGTTTTATTCGATTTGCATTTTGTCCTCGCCTCGGTTTGCGTGCCTGTGTGCACGCATTTCGAGGCACTTTGGTTTTATCCGATTTGCATTTCATCATCGCCTCGGTTTACGTGTCTGTGGGCGCGCATTTTGAGGCACTTCGGTTGTATCCGATTTCTATTTCGTCATCGCCTCGGTTTGCGTGCCCGCGGGCACACATTTCGAGACATCTCATTTTCATAGCATTGCGCATACTTGGTTGTATATTAGTTGCATTCCATGCGTATCATGCATATTGCACGGGAAACGAGACGCGTTTTGTACTCCGAATAACGGAACGGATCTCAATTCCCAAGTCACCGACACTCCGGATTACCCATGATGGAGTTAGGTTTTCATTGTAGCATTCATCTGCATTCATCTGATATTGAGTTGTGCAATTCGATTCCTCGGCCATCATGCATCGGTATGCGTGATTGGTGGCACGAGGATCGAGGCATGCATATATTTGTGAAATACATTGCTATGCCCTTTTCCTGCTCTCTGTTGCAGCAAAATGAAGAATCAACAACTCTTCGGAGTCCGGCGCGCATTTCGAGAAACACTGCAAACAGAGGCTAATTGGGGCATCCCAGTGGATTCTCGCCCGAAGCAGCCCAACAGGCACTATTCATCATAGCAAGGCAGCCCCCTGGCCTGCATGCCAGTTTACAGCTTTCTTAGTTAATTTGTAAATTAATTAAGAATTTGTATATTTATTCGGACTGTATTATTCTTTTATTCGGGTCTGTATTATTATTTATTCGGACCCTCTGCGCGAGGGCACAACTGTAATAAGGGTGTGTGAGTGTGATGTATGTCTTCCAACCTCCATTTCTTTCTCCCTTTTATTTATCCGCTTATGATGGTTAGATATAGGGCATATTTCAATTAGCATACAGCATGACAGCATGTTTGCATCATTCATCTGTTTTGCACGCACTGCCTCTGCAAGATCATACAAACCGATCTCAGATTTCAATTCCAAATTGAATACATGTTAACTGTAGCATTTCATATGCCATCTTTAGAATAGCCGAGCCTGCTATAATTGCATCTCTGCGTGTGTTGCATTAGGCATTCTGTATGCTTAGGTCCATGCATGGATTTCTAATCAGTTTTCTGTTTTGGCTTGGAGTACTCGGTGAGTTGTTATGCTTTAGCATTCTTGCATGCGTGTGAGTGTTGCTATGATTGCATGCTTACCATGAGGCTAAATGCTTATGTGATATAACTGCCTTGAATGCCTGTGGGTGAAGGTTGAGTTATCTGAACTGGGACGATACATTGACTGTTTGTTTTAAGCCCACTAGATTGTGGCAAAACCATGTTTTCTAAGCCCACCCGAGGGTGGCAAATCCGCATTTTAGCCTACTTGCGAGTAGCACACCATTTTCAAACAAACAAACATAAAATGTTTCGTTCCAATTCAGACGGCCCAGTCTATACTTGTTTGCTGCGAGCATCACATAGTAACCTAGGCTAAAACTGGAATAAGAACTCACAATGTTTTCAAAAACAGATATCATGGTTAGTAGAGGCCGGTCTTTGACCGGGCGAGAGGGGGTGCTCACGATGTGACCTTCCCTAATCGTACCCAAGTTCCCGAGCCAACTTTGGTGATGACGGACACGTGGCCTTTCGACCGAGTCGATTTCCTAAATTTCCCATTTTAAAATATTTAGGTGGCGACTCATTATCCGCAAAGCAGTCCATGTTTGGCACTTCTTTCAAAAAATCTGTTTTCCTTCAAAACGATTTGCCGGATTTGGACTCTTTGGTTCAAGATTTGGAACCGCAATAAAATCGAGTCCGAACTGTAGCGAGGTCCCCCGTCGGGCGTTGTTACAGCCGGTCATTCAACTTGACCGTGGTCGGCCTTCCTACCGAGCAGATAGGTACCTCGGCTGTCGATGCTATACACTTAGCTCGGTCCAACCGAGCGTTGCCTTGACCGAGCAACCTCCTTCTGGACTGGGCGGCGCATACTTGGCCCAACACCTGTTCGGCCCAAGTCCTAATAGCCTAATTCTGGGCGGATCGCCGATCATTTCGGCCCAATGCCACATTTGGCTCCCAACTTGCTTGGTTGTTATTTCGGCCCAATTCTGAATCATAAATCTCCCTCTCAGCATCCATAGGAAGTCCCAAGTCATGGGGGACGGTACGTTAGTGCGGGTCCATGACCAGTTTACGAGATCTCGCTATCCACTTCATTGTGGCAGTATGTGTTTAATCAGTATCCGGAACTGATTACTCTAGTCGGAAAATGTTTAGTATATGTCATGTTCTATGGGGTATGCCATTATGTATGTTCTGTTATGAGATGATTATGTTTATGATGATTTGTTTTACGGATATATGATATGCGGAATTCGTTCACTAACCCTTTACGTTAATGTTACTTGCTGGGCCTTAGCTCACCCATGTATATATGTATTTATAGGTGAGCAGTCGGGGAGTCAAGCCTAGGCGGGGTCTTGCACCGAGCCGCCGTTTTGAAGCCACCAGAGTTTTGTGTGCCCTGAGCTGGGCTAGGCCTGGAAGGCCGTATAGAAAGTTGTTTCAGGTGCCTACATGTTTTGTATTTTGTACATGGACTTCTGATACATGTTATTCGGTAGTGGGTAAATTAATATTTTTTTTGGCATGTAATTACTTGTTCATATAAATGCACAGCTCTTTGGACTATTGTAGTTTGTCTTCGCTTCCGCGAGCCCTGTTTATTTATGTTATGTGCAGGAAGGCCTGTGGTAATCTAGGATTACTGGCCAGTTACGATGCCAAACTTTTAGGGGCGGGTTTGGGTCGTGACACCTTATGAGGCGGATAAGTAGACCTAGGGCGAGGTTGCATGTAGACCTCCTCTAGAAGATCACCATTAAGGAAAGCATTTTTAACGTCCATTTGAGAAAGGTTCCATTGACGAGTGGCAGCAACATTAATCAAGCTACGAACAGAGGTAAGACAGGCAACATGAGCAAAGGTCTCCTCATAATCAATACCATATTCTTGGTTGAAGCCTTTGGCAATAAGGCGAGCTTTGTATCTCTCAATAGAGCCATCAGAGTGGGTCTTGATTTTGTATACCCATTTGCAAGCAATGACATTCTTGCCAGGGGGAAAATCAACAACGTCCCAAGTATGAGTTTGGTCTAAAGCTTGCACTTCATCAGTCATAGCATGTTGCTAAAGAGGATTAGAGCGAGCCTCGTGATAGGAGATAGGTTCATGAGTAGAAAAAGTAGTGAAACCAACAATATAATCACGAAGACGAATAGAAGGTTATGTTACCCGTTGTGGCTGAGCAGAGAGTGGAGGAGCCAGAGGGCATGAGAGAGACACAACAAGAAAGGAAGATCCCAAGGGAGCAAGAGCAGGACCATCAGAGTGAGCAGGCTCATGGGCAAGACCAGTAGGCAAGGATGTCTCTAAAGGGGCAGGTAGGGGCCCTGTATCAATCTCATCAGAAAACAGATCTTTGGAAGGGTTAGTAAAAAATAGAGACGATGAGGGAATGGATAAGCAGATTTGGGAGAGGGAGGAAAACATTTTGTGTTCCTAAAAAATCACATGACGAGAGATACGGAGGCGCTAGGAGATAGGATCCCAACAACGATACCCTTTATGTTCAGTACCATACCCCAAGAAGTAACAAAGACATGAACGAGGTTCAAGTTTGTTGTGTTCATGAGGTTGGAGAAGAACGAAACATGCATAACCAAAGACCCTAAGATTGGGGTAAGGGGGACAAGTGCCATGCAAACGCTCATAGGGAGTGTGATTATGAATGACAGGCGTAGGGATACAATTTATAGTGTAAGCAGTAGTGAGAGCGGCTTCGCTTTAAAAATTTTCCAGACAAGAAGAAGAGAGAATGAGAGCTCGAGTAGTGTTAACAATATGCCTATGTTTCCGTTCAACACGTCCATTTTGTTGAGACGTTCCAGGACAGGAACGATGAGGCTGAGTACCATGACTCTGAAGAAAATAAAGAAAATCAAAATACTTATATTCTATGGCATTGTCGGAGCAAAAGATCTTAATAGTTTTAGAAAATTGGGTTTAGTCCATTTTAGCAAAATTGTAATAAAGTTGTTTGAGCTCAGAGCGATTTTTCATAAGAAGTAACTATATAAAACGGGAAAATTATCTATAAAAATAACAAAATAACGTTCACCTTCCATAGTAGGAGTAGAGGAGGGGCCCCAAACATCAGAATGGATGAGATCAAAAGGTGTAAGAGAAATATAGTCACTTTTATTAAACAATAAAGCAGGTTATTTAGCAAGTTGACATGACAAACAATCTAAAGTATTAGAATTGACAAGACCTAATTGACCACTAGAAACTAAAGACTTTAACCGACTAACAGAAAGATGTCTTAAACGACAGTGCCAAAGCTGAAAAGGAGATAAAATAGGAGCAGTAGTAGGAGCTGCTAGTTGAGAAGAAACCAGAACATGAAGGTGAATGAGTTCATAGAGTCGTCCATGCTTACGACTGATCCCAAGAGTTCGTCCCGTCCGAGGGTCCTGCACCAATCAACCATTATGAGAAAAGGTAACAGTTAGACCATGCTCACACAATTCACCAATGGAGATAAAATTTAAAGTAAGAGCAAGTATAAGGTACACATGAGATAAAGATAAGTGAGTGGTAGAGACATAACCAACATGACTTACAAACAAAAGAGACCCGTCAGCAGTATTAATAGAAGGAACATGAGGATTAGAAGAGAGAGAAGTAAAAATAGTAGGGTCAAAGGTCATGTGATTACAACAAGCTGAGTCATTACTTAAGGTGATAGACAAAGCAGTAGAGGAAGGTGTACCGGAAGTGGAGAGAAATTATTAGAACATGGCTTCAACATCGGTTTAAGAAAAGACTGGAGTAGAAGGGTCTATAGGCATAGAAGAAGGTAAATCCTCTGAGGCAGCAGTAGCAGTGCGATGAATAGGCATAGATTTAAACTGATTCCCAGAACGTTAAGAGTTGCCCCGTGAAAAAATTCCAGTGTAAGGACCATTGTAAGAGGATGAACCAGGAGACACTCGGGCTGGATTGCGGAAGTAATCTTGCTGTAGATAACCAGGACCAATCTTGTTGCAAAACTGGCAAAGTCGAACTAGACAATGAACCAGAAGATGAGTAGATGAAAGACCTTGATTTTGACAGTAATTGCAAGTAGTGGACCGTTGTTGTGAAGAAGAACTCCGAGTCTGGGGAATAGCAAGAACAGAGTCCATAGGGTGTGGATGGAGAGGACCAAGCCTAGTTTCCTCTGATAGTAGTTCGGAAATAGCCTGCTCAAGAGTGAGCAAAGGAGTGTGATAAGGGAGAGATGTGCGCCCTAGCTCAAAATCGGGAGTTAGAGCCATAAGAAACTGAACCAATCGCTGTTGGTCGTGATAAGTAGTAAATAGAGTAGCATCCTTAGTATGGGGCCATGGAGATTCAGAGAGAGCGAGTTGATCCCAAACAGAGTAAATTTTTTAGAGGAAATCATTAATAGTCTGAGTTGGTTCTTGGCGCATACGGTGAAGATGGCTCTGACACTGATATTGGTGAGCAAGACCAGTAGTCTGATATCGGTCTTTCAAAAAATCCCAGATGTCTTTTGCCGAAGTGGAAACAGAGTCAAGTTGGAACTGACCAAACTGCATGCTGATAGATGTAGTAGATGTATTCTAAAGCTAAGTGATGATTTAATAGTTCTTACTATCCCAATCCTCTAAGCGATCTGCATATTTGGCAGCGGATTCAGCGGTCTCTTGGGTGGGTTTGCGCACATCCCCAATGATAATACGCCAAATTTTCTTGCCTTTGAGGAAGCCAGACATGGCTTGTGCCCATAAGACATAATTGGACCCGTCAAGAACAACTGGAATAGGGTGGTGAGAAGAGTCCGAGCGATCCATGGAGTAAAAACAACACTATAGGTGCAAAATCTAAAAAAACGGAGGGTACCAGTGAATTCAGAGGGTCAAAAACAATGGGGGACTGGTCTGAACCGACCTAAAAAAGCCAAAAACTGGACTGAACTAGCTTGTTGAAGAGGCTGAACAAGATTAGGTTAACATTAGCAGCAGCGTGCATCATTCAGGCGCGAGCGGCGTGAGTTTGTGGCAGCTAGGCCGCGAGCGGCTGAGACAGCTCAAGCGGTTGAGGTTGACGTAAGGTACGAGAGATAATAGATGTGGAAGTGAGTGACGCGCCGGTGATAAAAGTGGTGCATGGGGGCGCGTGGAGTTTGATCTGAAGACATCGTTGGTGGCGTTGAAATCGTTAGAAGATTCCAAGCACTTTGATAGGTTGTGTGAAAATTTTGGAGAACAAAAAGAATCTGAACAGTGACGGAACATACATAAATACCAAAAAATGTAAAGCTTTCTGGTTAATGAGCCATAACCTTGCGTTCTAATACCATGTTAAAACAAGTTGAGAGAGAAATAGAGAGTGTGAGTGAGAGAGAGAGAGTCTTTGTGAAATATATTATTTCAATTATGAAACCAATGTACATGGTCTTCTTTATATAGGAGAAAGAAGACAAGATAATGACTAAGATACATAGCTATCCATATATATCTAAACATATCTATCTACAGAAACATAGCTATCTATATACATATATATCTAAACATATCTATCTACAGATACACAGCTATCTATATACATTAACACATGGAATATGTTATTAGTGTTAGGTTTTTCATCACAATTCAATTTATTTATTTATTTTCTTTCCATAGAATTATATTTAAACTTCATATATCATTGTCTTCTACATAGAGTACCATTCAAAAATTGTGTGAAATAAATTATTACAAGTTACCACAAAAAAGTGAAGACTAAGAATTTTAGTTTCTATGGCATCATGTTTGGATGGACAGGTTTGTTTCAACTTGATTTAAGGTTCGTTGTCTACCATTGTTTTAATATGGGGTCGATACATACCATATTGACCAATGCATATTGAACTTATATATTTTTTACACTGGTGCACTATGATATATCAATAAAAATGAAAATTTCATAGTATTATCTAGTTCGCAATACTTGTTGGTTCATAATCGATTTATGATCCATTTCACAGTTAGTATGGCTAGTTCCAACGTTATAATTATTTATTTATTTATTAAATGATTTAAAAAATTTACAATTATTTCACTTGATTTTCAATGTATATGGCTGCATATTTCTGATACCACTACAATATCTACTTGTCTTCCGATACTCAGGGGTAGAGGGACACAGGGACCAGGGGGTCACATGCCTCAATGACTTTTCAAATATATATATATTAGGTCTTAGCTGACACACAGGGAGTCATGTGCCCCCCCTACATAGTTACAGTACTTTCAATTTTAACCAATACACTGACACACACAACCCACCTCACTCACAATTTTTTTTTTTTTTTTTTGTGAGTCCCAATCCCAACAAAACATTGACACGCACACAACCTTTCTTTGGGTGAATACACAAACAACCCCAACCACGGAAACAATCTAAAAATTTGCTAAGCAATCTAAAAAAAACATTTGCTGGGTAGGACTTTCAACGGCAGGTGGCAGGATGTCACGCCTCAAAATTTAGACAATTAAATATTAAATTAGGACTCAACCCAAATCAATATTCCATCATCCAAATTCTGGGGGTGAAACAAAATCTAAACGTTCTCGTCTCTATAAAGTTTAAGTAAATTGTCATACTCAAAAGATTACCAGAGATAAAAAAAAAAAAAAAAACTAACAAAACGTCAACCAAACTATTCACCATAATTTCATGACTTTCCAATATCTTCAACATTAAAGTGATAATAAATAGTCAAAACAACTTAAATAATGTAAAGTTACAAACTATGTCAAATTATCAAAATACTAAGATTATAAAAAAATTAATAAATACATAAACTAATATCAACATTAAACTCAAGAAAACAAAAGAAGTCCAAATGACATATCCAACAACTATAGTTATTTCTCATCACCACCGTAGTCTCAACTAATCTTGCAAAAGAAGTTCGGTTGCATTCAAATAGAATGCACCCGAGTTGCCAAAAGACAAAACAGGTCAGTAGACAAGTATACTGGTATGAGTACAAATATTTAACACCCATGTGTCCACCAGACACAAATAAAAGTACATTTAATTCTTGTTATGGGACAAGACAAGTAGTTTCACCCGTACTGACATGAACGGATAGTTTCCCGAGATACGGTGGCATTTAGTTTCTTACCCGTACACAACTAAATATAAATTGAGCATAGAATAAACAAAGTAAATATAAAAATTATGGTGGGTCAGCCCTGCATAAAAAGTTAGTAAGACCTGACATTCTGCACACAAAAAAATAAAAATAAAAAATAGAGTTAGTATAATTTAATCATAAGTAAATTGCTGAAGTAGTATAAAAACGCATTGTTTCATGCTTAAATCATTCGAATTGACCAAAACTCAAAGAACAAAAGTTGTACAGAATCAAATTTTTTAAAAGGTGTTGTGAACGAATTTAGTAGAAACTAAATAGGTTGAGAGAAAAACTTAATAGAAAGACCTAAACGAAATTCGATCGAAAAAAATCTGGAACTGAAAACGAAAAGAAACTATCTTAAGATGATTTTTTTCGAAAAACTTCAAAACACGAAAAGTATTCAGAATAATGTTTTACTCTAGTTTTCACGAAATCAATAAAAATGAGCTCGTTTCGTGAGTTAAAATAGCCTCTAAAATCTACATTGCTAAAATGAATAAAAACTACTATAACCAAGATAATTCGATTACAAGTTCTAATCGATCTTTTTAGTATAAAGTTAAAATACAAAAGTTGTCTAGACTTACGTATACATGTCTCTGCCCAAATGTCATAATTTATCAAGGTTGTTTACTATTTTTCAAGATGTACAAATCAATACAATTCACACTATACTAATAAACTCATAATTAATTATTTGTTTATTAACTCCACCACTTCGGCCTCCACTTCCGGTCTACACATATATCCCATATGCCTCCCGTATACCTAACTCTACTCCGAAGCCAAACTTGCATTGGGGATATCGTCTCGAGTTTGACCCACACTCTTAGAATGATTAGTATATACGTATGCGCGTAAATCAAAGCACTTGTCTACTCCTGAGAACAAGGCAACAATATATATATACACAATCTCTCATCTACTCATGAGAACAAACATTACAATGCCAAGTCTAAGGCATTCAAATAAATTTCATAATCGTCTTCTTTTTTTTATACACCATTTCTCACCAACACTCAAATAAAACAACAATCCATTAAGTAATGGTGGAGTGTAAGAAATTTATCTATGGGTTCTAAGTTTATTTTAATTTCATATATCCATTACTGTGATTATAACCACAAAATAAATGCATATAAAAACCCTAAACCTGACATACATAACTAATTAAAATATCATCTTCATGTAAATACAAAATCAAACCAATATCAAATAAATAAAAATAACAAATTAAACATAAATTAAAAGAAGTGAGTTTTACACTCACAATATTTTTTTAAAAATCAAAAAATTACTTGAATAATTAATAAAGTCACTAAAATAAAACTCTAATTTTTTTCCTTCTTTTTCTCCTCTGCCGGCTCTCTTGATTTCTCACAGTGCACCTTTTTTTTTTTTTTTTCTTTTTTGTGTTTAATCTCTCTCTCTCTCTCTCCTCTCTCCTCTCTCCTCTCTCGGCTGCTGCTAAAAATTCTTCAACACCCACACTATTGTGATTAACCCTAGGTCTAATATATAGGGCTTGTTTGGTTTGTGTTTCAGAAACATGTTTTGGAAAAAAAAAGTACGAAAACATGTTTGGTTTGGTGTTTTGGGAAATTTGTTTTGGAAAATTGTTTTGAGAGAGAGTTTTGGAAAAAGTGATTGATTTGATGTGTGTGTGAGAGAGATTTGTTTGGAAAAGTTGTTTGGTTTGTGTGTTTTGGGAAATTTTTTTGGGAAAATTTGTTTGGTAGAGAAAATTTCTGAAATTTGTTTATAGAGAAAATTTCTGAAATTTTTTTCAGAAACATCAACCAAACAATATCTCATGGACTATTATATTTATATTATAAAAATACAACATAAATAGATATAAATATGATATATATTTTATCAATATATAAACATCTCTTATTTTATTTTATTTTTATAAACAATATAAATATATTAATATTCAGATTAATTACCTATAATTAAATAACACATTAAATTAATTAAATACCACATTAAATTATTATGTATCTACACAATTAATAAAGTCAAAAATAAAATAAAGTAATAATAATAATAATAAGTAATGACTTAAGAAAATTAAAGTCGCTACACAAGACCTCTAAAATCTTAAAAGTGTATGAAATTCTTTATTTTTTTTTTATATTTATTCATAGTACTTGTTAGGTGTTTCTGTATTTTCTTTGTCTTCTTTGTCTCCCTTTGTTGCTTTGTAATTTACCGACTCGCGATTCACCAAATTGGGATCACACAATATAGATTTGAGACTACACTACAATCTTGGTTTCTTCTCTTCATTGTTTACATGTAACTTTATTTATTATTTATTATTTTTAAATAAAAATTATGAGGATTAATTTATAATTATTTGTTAAGTTTTGATATGTAAATTTTTTTTATTTGTTACTATTTATGTTAAAATTAGAGATTTTGATATGCTAAAATTATGAATCTTAATTGGTGGTGATTTATATTAAAATTAGAGATTTTGGTTTGTTGTTATTTTTGCTAAAATTGGGGATTTGATTTGTGCTAAAATTAAAAATATTAATTTGTAGTGATTAATATTTAAATTAGAAATTTTGATTTGTTATAATGTCTGTTAAAATTAAAGATTTTGATTTGTTGTGATTTATGCTAAATTTAAATTTTTTATTTTTAATATTAGCTCGGAAAATTATTATTATGTTATTATTATTGATTGGGAAAGAAAAAATTTTGAGATTATAATTAATAGGTGCCCCCTATATTAAATTCCTGACTCAATATCATCGATACTACTATTTAAAACATAATTGTTTGTTGTAAAATAAATATATATATTTTTTTGAGGAAACGTAAAAGGGAAGTGTTTGGGTGTGTAAAGTGTATACCATATGCACTGGTATAAATTTTCACAAATATATGTAAGTTGTAATTTTTTAAATTTTTATGAATTAACTTATGTATATTTGTAAAAATTTACATAATTTTATGAAATAATTTACATATATTTATGAGAATTTACCTAAATATAAATGGTATGTACTTACATATTTAAAAATTGCTCAACGTGAAATAATTTGTTTAGGGCTTTCAACATAATTTTTGAAGTGTCAAAACAAAACAAAATAAAACAAAAAAAAAAGAAAAAAGAAAAAAACAAAGGCTATGGTGAAGTGACAAGTCATATGCATGCAGGTGATTAGGAGACCAAAGGAATATCATAGGTCTATCTATCTCTTTGCTCCCTTTTAACCAAACTACCTTCGTTTTAAAGCACTTTGCTCATTGATTGTTTACCACAACATGGAAACAAAGCCTTGTGGGATGTCACAAAGCTAATTAATTATGTCATCGCGAATGAATGAAGAATAAATACAGGTATTATCTAGACAGTCTATCTCCACATTTCCCCCTGTTGGGGGATTAATTGTCTACAAACAAGTTCATGCAAATGCTTAGATAAGATCTTGAAAATTATATTTTTATTAGCCTAAACTAAATGGCCAGTCAATTGCAATTACATATACTTATCAATGAATATAAAAATTTATCTTGCAAAATAAAAAAAAATAAAAAATTAAACTTTCATATGCACCTAAACATTTAATATTGCAATAGTTTATAACTTTCTTTAGTTTAGGTCATTATCAAAATCAAATGAGTTTGTGCCAAAAACAGCACAAAAGTCTTCCTAAATACCAGTTGCACAATGGTTCACAACTTTCATCAATTTAGGTCGCAACCAAAAAATATAAACCGAATTAGTTGGTATAACAAAAAAATAGCACAAAAGTATGATAACCAAAAGGCACTTTGATTCGTAACAAAACATTACAAAGCCTCATAAACAACCAAGGTTGCCTCAGTTTAGCACCAAATACAGCAAACCCTAATAACAAAAACTAATGGGTTGTGCTAGGGAGCCCTAATTTTTGGCCCCCTAATCTCCCGAAATTTCAGACCAAGGCAAAAAAATAAAAAAATAAAAAATGTCCAAAACGGCGTCGTTTTGGGCATTAGGGGAATTAGGGGGGACATTTTTAGGGGGACAAATCATTTTCTATAAACAAAAATGATTCTATAAACAAGTTCATCAAAAAATTAATTACCACAAACCTCATAACCTACTAAAGGTCACATAATTCGTAAGCAAAACTATAAATTTTCATAACTAAATGGTATAGTACCATTGAATTATCCTCAATCAAATGATATAGTAAACGGCCAACAGGAGGCGCAATCTGCTTGAAAACAAAGAAAAAAGAAAAGTACAGCAGGCAGCCTGTCTGATGGGTAATTAATTAGTTAAACTTTGTTCTAATACAAGCAAACATGGTTACATTACACCATTAAACAAAATTTGATATATTTTTATTGTTTGCACGAGTAGTGTTTTGGAATCTAAGGCTCATTGCCTTCATCTAAGCAACCAATTTCCACTCGATGATTTTTTTATTTCCTATTGTTTCAAAATTTTAGACATCCCTAACAATCTATAATTTTTTTAAAAAAATCTAATTAATCGATAACTTTAGTTATCTTCCATGGTTGAGAATTCTATCAAGAGCATAAAGTTTGAACTCATGAGGTCAACTACAGAGTTAATTTTGGTCATTCGAGGATTTCATTTTATAGCATTTGTTTGTTGTGATTTGAGTATTTCATTTTACAGCATTTGTTTGTAGACCAGTAGTGAAAAAATCTAATTGATACAATAATTATTGCCGCCCAATTTCATCCTATTTGTATTTAAAAAATTGGTCAGTCTATATTCTAAATTTTAGACTCGTCTTCTAATTTTTTAAAGGTAAATATCATTAAATTATGTAGTTATGATTGTGTAACAACCCTCGCTTTGATTACCGTATACCCACTGAATTATATACTGATTATTGCTAAACTGGACCGCTAATGACTGATAATTGGATTAATTGAAGTATTGGATGGACTGATTGAAATCGAAACTGAAATTGAATGAGTTCATCTATTGAATTGCATATCGCATCTGTTTGATTGATTGGTTTATCTGTTTGCATTTTATGTTTAAATTGCTAATTGAAGGCCTTATCGGCGGCCGAACGTAGAACCGTTTAGTGTTTTGTAATCAGTAGAATATTTGTGATTTAATGGTATATCTATCTGAAAATTGATTAGGAATGATTAAACTATATTAATTTAAGCCAATTAAAAAGTTAGGCTTAATTACGAAATTGCCACCTATAGTGGACACTTGTTTATTGATTTGCAAGGACCCTATTACACTTAACAAAACATTTGATCAGCCTTTCTTCACTCCAACCGACCAAGCTTAGGGAAACAAGAGGGAGAGAGAGAGAAGAGGTTGATTTGGTGATTTTGGCTTGAGTTTTGGTAGATTTGAAGTGTAGATTGTCATATTGATCTCTTAGGCTCTAAATTGAAGACTTAATAAGGTAATTGGACCTCTCATTGTTGTCCTTAAGGTTTATTCTTGCATGCTCCATGTTTAATTAGAGAGCTAAGACATGAATTTGTTCATAATTGTTGAGTTAGAGCTCCATTCATGCATGCATGTGTATATTGATGAGTTTGAGTTGAATTCTTGGAGAATTATACATGCATGTCCATGTTTTTATTATAATCCATGTTTCCCACATTGTTTTCAAAGATTGGAGCTCAATAGAGCAAGATTTAAAGCTTGATTTTGGTTTAAAGTTCATGCATTGCATGTTTTGAAAGTGTTTTTGAATTGGGTTTGAAAATGGTTTTAATTGACTCACCTTTGGGGCTTGAATTCATAAATTGGCTTTTGAAACTTGTTATTCATTGTTTTCGAATGTATTTTCCAGAATTTGGGCCCAAGAGGTCGAGAATTGAGTTGGGAATGCTTGGTTTGAGCTTGGAAGGCAAATCTGGAAATTCAGTTTGGCTTCTTCGCCGAGCGAAGGATTCTCGCCGGCGACCAACGTTTTCTCTGAGCCACGCTCGAGCGAAGGATTGGTGGCTCGAGCGCAAAAATCGAGCATCCAGTACTTTTACTGTTTCATCAGACCGCTCGAGCAAAGGATTGTTCGCTCGAGCGAAGCCTTTGATTTTGTAACCTCGCTCGAGCGAAGGAAGGCTCGCTCGAGCGAGGCCCCTGTTTTCAGCAACTTTTGAAAAGTGCCTTCCAACTGTATTTTTGCATCCTCATCCCATCCTAGGCATTCTTAGGCCTAGTTTAAGACATCTTAATAAGGATTTAGACATAGAACCACACCGAGGATATTTAGGGATTTAATTAACATCCTTCCGACTGTGAAACTTAGTGTGTGTTCTATTTGTTAACTGTTTAGGGTTGGCTCTCGGGGACGCGCTCTAGCTGCTATTAGCCCAATCTCTGTGAGTAACAGATTGTGTAAAGATATGTTCAAATGGTTATATTTTGAATACTGAACTGAACTGTTTATTGAACTGATATTGTTTATTGAATGAATGTATGTCCTGTATTTCGAACTGTATTGTGGCATCCTTAGCACCCACTGTTATTGACTGTTACAGAGCTCTGTCGGTTTCCTTGTGGAACCATATCGTTTATCGATTGATGGCCATCATTATTGTTGGGTCTGTTAAGGCCTGGTCCTTTTGGACCTACTGTTTATAGGCTAATGGATGTACCACATATGACTGATTGATTGAAATACTGATTGACTGAAATACTGAAAGATTGAAATACTGTATAATGAATTGATTTCATTACTGTAAGGGACATTCATTCATAACCTCTTTACACATTATGTTATTCACTGGGCTTTAGCTCACTGTTTATATATATATGTAGGTTCTCAGCAACCAGACCGGAGCTAGGAGCGTGGGTTTGGTTTCCAGTTTTGTCAAGCCAGCCTATGTGCCTCACTGCGAGGTTCCGAGTTGCCATGCTATGGCTTGGGGTGTTTTTGTGTCCCCTATCGGTCTCCTTCTTTGTTTTTGTCTTGTTGTATAGTATCTCTTGTCTTGTTGTTTAGGATTTGGTCCTGTCTTGTGTTGTATATGATTGTACATGATTGTATAGACTGTACCGTTCTGAACTGTTTGAATGCATGAAAAATGTTTTTGACATACAGATTCTCACAGCTCAATGGACACTAGTTATTTACTGTATTGGCTTCCGCCGAATACATACTGTTTAAGCGTATTCTTGTTCAAGAGGCCTTGGTAATCTCGGATTCTTGGCGATTCTGATGCTAAACCCATAGGGCCGGGTTTGGGTCGTGACAGATTGTCAGATTAATTAAATCTACAAACACAACCTCACCAGATGAACACTTTAAATCACAAGAATGAGGCTGTGGATACTCCATCGGCCTAAACATGACGCTCTAATCAACATAGTTGGGAAGAAAGAATCCACATAGTTGTAATTAATTATTACTACTGTTCATAATTGTTATAAATAGTGTAACACACATGTTCATCGTAATATATTATTTTTTTTAGATCATTTCCAGCAGAGAATATGTCAATATCATGTTTTAGAGTTCCACTTTAGTTGGGCTTATGATGTTAAATAAGTGCACTTTTTGTCTTTTTGGACTAAAAAATTAAGGAAAAAAATATGATTGTTTGGATTAACTTTTTGACTTTTTATAAAAAAATGTATATTAAAAAATTATATAAATTAGTGTGGAGGGAAAAATTAGGATTGGGAGTTGTACAGCCGTAATTTTTGACTTTTGGTGAATAGTGATAACTTTTTAACTTTTTAACTTTTTGATTTTTTGACTTTTTGATAATTTTCCAAACTTGGCCTTAATTTCTATCTTACGATATGATCACAAGCATCAAATTATAAGTATTCACAGTTTCTTCAAATTAAAATATTTGTAATCTAATAATTAATATTAAAATTTCAAGTCATTAACTTAATCCAAACTTATATTTAATAAATTAAATAATATTAGATGATTAGTATTTTATGATGGAATACTTTAATATTGTGTTTTGAATTAAAATCTAATATGATGGTTAGTAAATTAAAGAAAATAGTTTTTTTTTTATATTTATATTAATTTAATAATTTTATTGAATTTATATTAAAAAATACAAGATATGACATTTTTAGGAGGTAATATAATAAATTTAAACAAGCAAATAGTCAAATGTTTATTGTGTTAAAATTTGACACCGTATTTTTTTTTTTATCATATTAAATCTGTCAATAAATATCATAACACATTGGTATAGTGCCTATTTTATGTGTTTAGTGCTAATTTTAACAATAATACAATTAAATAGAAAATGCTACAATTGGTATTGTTGGAGAATAAACTTGAACTTTCCACCCCTCTCCAAACCTGAAGATCGAAGATGAGATTGAACAAAGTAGCCATGAAGCTTCCTTGAAGCTCACAAAGTCAAAATCCTAACCACAATTGTGAATTCGATACACGTTTGATACACGGTTTAGAAACCTATAAATAGATGGTTAGGATGTTGTTATAGAAAAAAATCAATAAATCAACAAACCCATAAGAGATTTGAAAGATAGAAATGTGGGAGATAAAAACCCACAAATTGTAACTGTTCTTTTGTTTGAAATAAAATTCATGCAATTGTTTGTGTGTAAGACATCACAAATTCATACAAAATATATAGAAGCCTACCATCAGTGGTATCAGAGCCTAGGAGGTCGAATTTCTGCAAAAACAGAGGCAGAACAGAGCAATTTTCAGAATTTCCCAAAAACAAAAGTTGTCAAAATCAACTTTGATCATACCATGTTGAAGGTCTCGTTGAGATGATCACGTATGAAAAAGCCAGGTCAAAATTTATGGGCATTGGAGTATACAGATGAAGGTACTCCTATCATTCCAAGATTTATGGGATTTGGTGGAGCACGAATGTGATGAATTAGCGTCCAAAGAAAATAAAAAAAAAATTGACAGAGGCTCAAAAGACCGCACTTAAAGATGCAAAGACAAAAGACAAGAAAACCTTATATTTGATATATCAAGGCATAGATCTATCTACTTTCGAAAAGATGTCTATTGCAAGCACATCAAAAGAAGCATGGGAAACTCTTCAAAAGGCAAATTGAGGAATTGAGAAAATCACAAGGATTCAACTCTAAGTCTTATGAGGAGAATTCGAATTATTGCAAATGAAGGACAATGAGTCAATTTCTAAATACTTTACCAGAACTTTGACTATTGTTAATTAAAAGACTCGGTGACAAGATTGAAGAAATTTGAGTTATTGAAAGGATACTTAGATCACTTAGTTCAAAATTTGAACACGTGGTTGTTGCCATTAAAGAATCAAAGGATTTTAATGACTTGACAATCGATGAATTGCAAGCATTGTTAGAAATTCACGAGGAAAGAATCAATAAAAAGACTGCATTAAGTTCCATTGAGCAAGCACTCCAAACAAAACTTTCGATAAAAGGAAGAAGGGAAACCTCAAATCAACGAAGAAGAAAAAGATATTCTCAGAACAATAGTACAAGACGTCCACAACAACAATAGGATTATGGAGATCGCCGACCACCAACAATAAACAGTCAAAGAGGTTGAGGAAGAGGTCGATACATAAGACCACAAAGGTATGACAAATCTCAGATTCAATTATGGTGAAGTTAAGCAAGATTTCACTATGCTAATGACATATAATGATAGTGGTGAAGCAAATCAAAACAGCTTATGGTACCTTGATTCTGGTGCCAACAATCATATGTGCGACAAGAGAGAATTATTTGCAACACTCGATGAAAGTCAACAAGGAGACGTCACTTTAGGAGATTCAACAAAGAGACCTATGAAAGGCAAAGGGACTATCGGCATTAAGTTGAAGAATGAAGAACAAAAATATATCGGCAATGTTTATTATGTGCCAGATTTAATGAGCAACATTCTAAGTTTGGGTCAGTTACTTGAGAAAGGCTACAATATCTACATAAGAGAGTTGGGATTATCCATTAGCAATCAACACAATAGATTGATCACGCATGCAAACATGACCAAGAATCGCATGTTTGCTCTCTATATACAAGCTAGCAATGCTATTCAATCCAATTGTTACAAAGCCAAAATCATAGATGACACTACATTGTGGCATCTTAGATTTGGTCACTTGAACTTTCAAGGATTGAACATTATGTCAAAGAAAAACATAGGGTTACCATGGATCAAGCTTCCACTAAAGAATTGTGAAGGATGTCTTATTGGCAAACAACATGAAAGAGCTTTGTAGATGGAAGAATAAATAGAGCAACCTAACCTCTCCAGTTGGTCCACACAGATGTATATGGTCCAACACAACCCATGACACTTAGTGGAAATAGGTATTTTCTTACTTTCATGATTTTACTGGCAAGACATGGGTTTATATCATGAAAGAGAAAAAAAGAAGTTTTTCAAAGATTTAAGGAATTCAAATCCTTAGTTGAAAAACATAGTGGATATTCTATCAAGATGATGAGATTTGATTGTGGAGGAGAATATACCTTAAAGGAATTCAAAACATTTTGCAAATAAAATGGGAATATTCATCAACATACTATCCCATATACACCTCAACAAAATGGTGTCTCTGAAAGAAAGAATAGAATGAACCTAAATATGGTTCGTTGCATGATCAAAGAAAGAGCTATGCCAAAAGAGCTCTGGGGAGAAGTTGTTGTTTTTGCAGTATATTTGCTCAACTGCTTTCCAACCAGAGATTACTTTGAGAAAGCCAAAAGCTGATCATTTGAGGATTTTTGGATGCACCGCCTATGCAAAAATTCCAGACGAGAAAAGAACAAAACTAGAAGATAAAGGCCAAAAATGTGTTTTCATCGGCTATGGAGAAAGTAGATACATGCTTTATGATCCCATCACAAAGAAAGTATTCTATTCAAGAGATGTTGAAGTTGATGAAGCATCAAGCTGGAATTGGCAGAACCTAAGTCAAGAACTAGTTTTGATAACCAATAATGAAGATAATCTAGCCATTGGAATTAAAGTCCGCAGTCACTCCCATTTACCTCAAAGGGCGACAAGAACAAGAATGAGTACCCAACAACTTAGTACACAACAAGAAAGTCTTCATTAATAACAGAGAATATAGTCGACAAGACTAGAACCATTCAAAAATCTATATGATGTTACAAGAAGACTTGAAGATGTTAAAGATTTCACAATGTTTTGTCTATTCTCTGGAAGTGATCTTATTCACTTTGAAGTAGCACAAAATGAAGACATATGGAGACAAGCCATGAATGAGGAAATCCAAGCCATAGAAAGAAACAACACATGGGAACTTACATCCTTACCAGAAAGACACAAAGCAATTGGTGTCAAATGGGTGTATAAGACAAAAAGAAACACTAAAGGAAATGTTGAAAAATACAAAGCAAGATTGGTCATGAAAAGCTACAACATAGACTATGATGAAGTTTTTATCTCTTTAGTATCCTAGAAAACAATGGAAGATATACCAAATTAATGTTAAATCAGCATTCTGAAATAGTTATCTTGAAGAAGAAGTGTACGTTGAATAGCCGTTAGGCTATGTAAAGCCAGACCAACAAGATAAGGTCTATAAGTTAAAGCGAGCACTTTATGGCTTAAAGCAAGCACCAAGGGCATGAAATGCAAGAATCGACAGGTATTTTGTTACCAATGGGTTTTTTAAATGTCCTTATGAACATTCTTTATACCTCAAGACAAACAAGGAAGGAGATTCACTATTTGTTTGTCTTTACGTCGATGATCTAATATCTACAGGCAATAATCTTGACATGATCTGAGATTTCAAAGCATCCATGATACAAGAGTTTGAGATGACAGACATTGGACTCAAGGCATATTTCTTGGGCATAGAAGTCAAGCTAAGTAATGAAGGCATTTTCTTATCACAAGCTCAGTATGCTAAAGAAATCATGAATAAGTTTGCTATGGAAAATTGTCAAGTCGTTAACACACCGACAGATGAAAGTAACAACATATCCAAGTATGATGAATGAGATAAGGTTAATCCAACGTATTTCAAAAATCTAGTTAGGAGTCTAAGATATCTCACAACCACATGATTTGATATATTGTTCATAGTAGGCTTAGTTAGTCGGTATATATAGGAACTCAAGACGCCACACTTGAAAGTAACTAAAAGAATCCTATGGTATGTGAAAGGTACAATAGAGTACATATTGTTTTATTCATGCAATGAAAAGTCCAAATTAATAGGATACAACGGTAGTGAATGGGTAGGCGATGTGGATGGTCTTAAAAGTACTACTGGGTTTGTGTTTTATCTCGAAGATATCACTTTTACGTAGTCCTCAAAGAAACAACCAATAGTAACTCTATTGACATGTGAAGCAAAGTATGTAGCTATTGCTGTAGAAGCATGTCATGGCACCTGGTTAAGAAATTTGCTAAAAGAAGTTCAAGAACCACAATAAGAAGCCACATAGATATACGTAGATAACAAGTCAGCAATCCAGTTAGGAAAAAATCTAGTCTTCCATGACATAAGCAAGTATATCGACACAAGATTTCATTTCATATGAAAATGCATAAGAAAAGAAGAGATCCAATTGATACACACGAAAAATGAAGATCAAGTTGCAGACATATTTACAAAGCCCCTCAAAACAACAATATTTGTAAAGCTATGAAGAATGTTCGGAGTTATCTTATATGGTGATTCAAGTTTAAGGGGAATGTTGGAGAATAAACTTGAACCTTCCACCCCTCTCCAGAAGTTGCCTGAAGATGGAAGAAGAGATTGAAGAAAGCAGCCTTGAAGCTTCCTTGAGGCTCACCAAGTTAGAAACATAGAAAGTAAGAAACTGAATTCAAACCACAACTGTGAATTCAATATACGTTTGATGCATGGTTTAGAAACCTATAAATAGATGGTTATGATGTTGTTATAGAAAAAAAAAAAAATCAATAAATCAAGAAACCTATAAGAGTTTTGAAAGATAGAGATGTGAGAGATAAAAACCCACAAATTGTAATTGTCTTTTGTTTGAAATAAAATTCATTCAATTGTTTGTGTGTGAGATATCACAAATTTATACAAAATATATAGAAGCCCACCATTAAGTACAGCTTAGGGTCTTCACCTGTTTAACTTTACCTCTTCCTCTAGTTACTTCATGGGTTAGCAACTCATGATCATGACAGCTAGGAATGCCAACGGGCCGGGGCGGGGCTGGGGATTACACTCCCCATCCCTGATCACTGAAGGTAAAAAAATCTACGTTCCTGCCCCCGATCCCTGGCGGGGATGCCATCACCCCCCCGGCCCTACCCCTATCCTTACCCTTACCCCCTAACGGGGATCGGGTTTCCCCAACCCCGAAAAATTCCCGACCTTTTTTTTAAAATTTTTTTATTATTTATTTTTAATTTTGTTCAGCACAAGAACACCAAAAAAATTTAATATGTTTTTAGTATGTTTCATCATCATCATCATCATCAACAATCATCATCGACAACAATCATCAACAACTAAAAAAAAAAAGATCTAAAATTGTTCATTAACGACAGGCATTTGAGGGGACTCTTTCTTTATCTCAGAGCTCTCTCTTTCTCTGTCTGTCACTCTTTGTTTTTGAAGATCTGAATTTAAAGATCTGAAAACCCTAACTCTTGAAAACCGTAACTGTTGGCATATACAAGCTCTGAAATTGTTCATTTTGTTGTTGTTGTTGTTGTTGTTGTTATGTATATATCAAATCTAAAAAGACCCTAACAAAAAAAAAAAAAAAAAAAAAAATTAGATCTGAGAAAGCCTTAACAAAAAAATTTAGATCTGAGTTGTTCTCACATATCAGATCAGAGAAAGAGAGAGAGAGAGAGAGAGAGAGAGAGAGAGAGTTTGATTACACCAGGTCGGATTAGAAACTGGAAGCTTTTCCGGCCATATGTTGTCGAACTCCAAACCCTCGTTTGTTGACTCATCCGCTAGATGTGTTCATCTACCGTCACCGACGAGCCTTTGCAGTGGTGCAAAATCCTAACCCTAGGGCTTTGAGGGGACGATGGAGGAGGAGGTGAGTTGGAAAAGAAAATGGAGAAGTCAATGTTTTGTGAGAAAGGAGAGAGATCGGCGGTGATGGGAGGGTTTTAGAGAGAGAGAGAGAGAGAGAGAGAGAGGAGACAGTCTGAGAGGCTTGTGTGTGAGGGTGTGCGAGGGTTTGGTTTATATATATATAGAGGGGTATAATAGTAATTTCACTTCAGGAGAAACGGGGATGGGGATGGAGACGGGGATGGGGACGAACCGCGGTTGGGAAATGTCTCACCGTCGCCGAGCCAAAAATGGTCGGGAATTTATTTTTGAATACCATCCCCTGTCCATTGGGAATATTTTTCAGAAAAAAATCGTTTTAATCAAGGTCTGGAGGCTAGATCCCCGTCGAACTGGGTTCAAATTATCATCCTTAATGACAACAGAGATGGCACACTGCCCATAACAAAGCACAGGAATATGACCCACATGAGCATGGGATGCTTCAATTTATTCCTACTTTCCCTCTTCTTCCTACTCTCTCTCTCTCTCTCTCTCTCTCTCTCTCCTGAATGATGAACCTGAAGTTTTGGAATGCCTCAGGTACAATGCACTGCACTATTGGCTTCAGGTCAACTGCCCCACAGAGCATGTGCCTCCTTGCTTCACTTCATTTGGTCCAGACAGGTTCATTTAATACAAAGCCTTATCCCCAAAAGTATCACAAGTTAATTCTTAATGTTATAATTATTGGGTGCATTAATCTAAAACCAATTGGTGGAGGGCCTTTAAAGTACATGGATTAAGTTTTGACAAAAAAGATTATTTGTGACAAAACTTAAATATTTTCTCTTCTAACAATCGAAAGTAAAAATTTGATAACGAGAGACCACTAAGAACTTGTACGAAAAATTATTGAAAACATCCATTCCGAAATCAATTGAAAATGAATAGTGGGATAGATAGAGTATCAATCCAATAGAACATTTGAAAAGAATTTAAGATGGGCCCGCATTGGACCAAAGAAAGGACGGTGGGCCATCAAAATTAATAATATATATATTTTTAATACAACAATGCTAGGTATTATAAATTTTTTTTTTTTATGAAAATAATTATGAAAATTTTGTGATTCTTGAATTATATTTAGAATAAAGTACCACACACTAATTAAGGTAATCCAAGGATCATAAATTTTTCATGATCATTTTCATGACAAAATTTTCATGATCCCTAACTTTTTCCTTTTTAATAAGTAAATTTTTAAATTTAAAAAAAAATTAAGCAAGTTTTATAATTTTATCATAATTATATTGAGTTATGTTGAGATTTTAATTTATATAATATTTTACTCATTTTCATCAATAATTTATTAGTTATATTATATAGATGAAAAAAAATTATATTATCATCATTTTTACAAAAATATATACTTTACGTTGTTTATTTTTAAGTTTTCACATTATTTATATTAGTTTTGGTCTATTTAAATTTATTAAAAAGTAGATCAATATAATTATATCATGATTGTGAAATTTAGGCCAAGTTTGGCATTTTTAAAAAAATTCAAAAAGTCAAAAAGTCACTATCCTATTTAAGTCACATCATCTTATTTAAGTCACATCACCTCTCTAACACATCACTTCAAACCCAACCCAAATCCAACCCATATTTCATAAAAATTCAAAAAGTGCACTTATTTAGTCTTCCCAAACTTGGTTTTACTATGCTTTTTTGCAAACTTGAGGGAAAATCAGTGTAATTTATTCTTTTAAGATGTATTTTGCTGATTTAATTATGTGTAGTCAGAGATTCATGCCTCGTTTGGTATGCCAGTGTTTTAATCTAAAAGTTAAAAAATTATTAAAAAAATCAAAAAACTTATAACAAATATCAAAAAGTTAAAGATTCATTTTTTTTTCTCTATTTTTTACACATTTTTTTTTCTAAAAAACTAAAAAATTATTTTAAATATACTATTTTTTTTACCTTTTATTTTAGATAAAAAATTAAAAAATTATTAAAAAAACTTATTCCCAAATTCTCTTTTAAAATGGAGAGGAAAAATATGAAACTACCTAGAAAAAACAGCTTCAAAACACAACACATGCAGCAACCCATAGCTCCATCAGCAGCTGCGCCCACTAATACAAGCTCACTCTTTTGCGCTTCCATCCCAGCATCGACCATGATAGCTTCTACCTAGATGTCTCTCATTTTATCTTTATCTTTCTAAATTCTCGTGCTCTCTCTATTATTTATTGTATATTTGTACTAAACACTAATTCAGTGTGTTTGGTTTGAGTTTTCTGGATTAAGTTTTTTGAAAACTGAGTTTTTTGGTTTTCGTATTCTTTTGTTTTTAGTGAATATTTTTTAAATTTTAAACATTTTTTTTACTTTTTTAGATGCACCTTAGTTAGAGGTATCTAAAAAGTAAAAAATTTGTGAAAAAATATTTTAAAAAATTAATAAATACATAGAAATACAAAAATATACTGAATTCTTGTATTTTTTTTGTATTTTTGGTATTTAGTGAATTTTTAAAAGATTTTTTTTACAATTTTTTTTACTTTTTAGGTGTATTTATGTTAGGTGTGTTTAAAAAGTTAAAAAATTACTTAAAATATTAAAAAAATTCAGTAAAAACAAAAAAACACGGAAAATAAGAAAGTAGAATTTTTTGAAAAGTGTTTTGGAAAACTGGTAACCAAGCACACCATTATCCGTGAACTTTCTTACGAAAGCTTCATAGGAAACCTCCCCCACACCCCACCCACCTGTTCATGCACCAAAACACCTATATATACTCTCACTACCTCTCACTCTCTCTCCACCCAATTCAAAAACCTCTCTCTCTCTCTCCCTCTCTCTCTCTCTCTCTCTCTCTCAAACTTCCACTCTTCCTAGTCTTTATAGTAGTATATCTCCAAATGGGTATCTCTCAATTTGCCAAAATGAATTCATTTCTTACTGTTCTTCTAGCTCTTATTCAGCTAAGCTGTTTCAATGTGTGTTTTGGAGCAAGAAAACTTACTTCTCTTTACCAACCACCACCTATGGCTTTAACATATCACAATGGAGCTTTGCTAGAAGGAGACCTCCATGTAACCATTCTCTGGTATGGGAAATTCTCACCTGCCCAAAAATCCATTGTTGTTGATTTTCTTCTCTCTCTTGACCCACAACAAAAACAAAATGTTGTGTCCTCCACACCTTCAGTCTCTCAGTGGTGGCAAACCATTGAAATCTACATGAAAAAAGCTGGGAAAAAAGAGACCCATGTAGTCGTAGCTAATCAAGTCACAGATGAGAACTGTTCAATGGGCAAAACCTTACAAAGATCACAACTTTCTGAGTTGGCTCACCGGGTCAACTCAAAACCCGGCGGGCTTGTCCTGATTCTCACAGCTGATGACGTCGGCGTTGAGGGCTTTTGCATGAGTTGCGGATTCCACGGGTCGGACTCTCAAGATAAATTGGTTTTTATCTGGGTCGGTAACTCGGTGACTCAGTGCCCGGGTCAGTGCGCGTGGCCATTTCACCAACCCATTTACGGACCACAAACCGCCCCACTGGGTGCACCCAATGAGGATGTCGGGGTCGATGGCATGGTCGTAAATATTGCCAGTCTTTTGGCCGGAACTGTAACGAACCCATTTGGAAACGGCTACTTCCAAGGCTCGGCTGATGCGCCAGTAGAGGCAGCTTCGGCTTGCCCTGGGGCGTACGGTAAGGGCGCATACCCGGGTTACGCTGGAGAGCTGTTGGTGGATTCAACAACTGGCGCTAGCTATAATGCGCTGGGTGAGAATGGGAGGAAATATCTTTTGCCTGCCTTGTTTGACCCTAACACTTCTCAGTGTTCAACTATAGTGTGAGTGTCTATTCAAAAGGGACACATTGTATTTTCTCTTGTGGTACTAGTTGTGTACATGTATGTATGTAATAAATCTAAAAAAGCTCTAATATTTAGATTCATATGTAGTGTTAAACCATGTTTGATTTTTACAATTTTTTTGATTGTTTTTATATGATTGATACTTTTAAAGTTACAATATTTCACAATTGGGGAAAAGAGACCTAAGCCTTGGGAAATGAAATAATTTTGCATTTTAAGAAACATTAGACTTCATTACTAAAAAAGATACTGATAATACATGATCATGAAGGACGAATTTTTTAAAAATTCGTTGGTTAAAATATTCCTGAAATTTTTTATTCATTAATATATTTTCTAAGTGTTTTTTATTATTTTTTTTTTCAACTTTTGTATTCCTAAATTTACCGAGTCCTAAGGCTCTATTTGATTTATGAATTTAAGTAGAAATTTAAAAATGAAATAAAAAATAGTGTGAGAAATGTAATTATATTTTATTTATTTATTTATTTATTTTTTTACCCTTTGCAAATGCCTTTCTAAATTCATAAACCAATGCCAGTGTAAAAGTGGATTACATATTGGTCACTATTGTTAGAGCGTTTGGTGTAATTTTTTTTTGTTTTTTTATAGCTTATAAGGCAAAGATGAAGGGTGTGTTTGGTTTGTGTTTGTAAAATAGTTTTTGAGATAAAAAATACGAAAACTTGTTTGATTTGTCTTTTTTCAGAAATGGTTTTGAAAAATTATTTTGGAGAGAAAGTTTTTAAAAAAGTGATTGATTTGATGTGTATAAGAGAGAGAGTGATTTTGGAAAGTAGGTAACCAAATAAAATTTTGAGATTTTTTTTGAAAAAATTTGTTTGGTTTGATTACTCTTGAAAATTTGTTTGTAGAGAATTTTTCTCAAAAATTTTTCTGAAAAACAAACCAAACAAGGTTTCGTGTTTTATTCTTTAATTTTAATTATCAACTTTTCATTTTAAAAAAACTATAACAAACTAAAATAACAAGAGAAAAAGTGAAATGATTATAATTTAGATGTGATATTTTGTCTTATTGATTTTTTAACATTTTTATCTTTTTGTAACTAATTTTGCCAAAAAAATCAAAAAAATCCTGTTGGCTTTTTGGCTTTCGAAGGGTATTTTTGTAAATGCGAGTGTGCCAGCAAGGATCAATCAGTACTTACAGAAATGTTAATTGTCAACCAATTATCAAACGATTGTATTTTAGTTCTTTCAGCCTCAATGAAGAGGACTTTTACTGGTGGCTTGACTTAGGAAAATTTAAACAAAATAACAGTTAAATGAAGAGCAATTGAAGTATTTCATTAGAATGAAAACTTACAATGATCCGAACTCAGCCTCGTAGAGGTTTACAGTGATAATCTACTTGAAACTACTCCTATGAATGAAGTGCAGTGCAGTGCAGGAATTTAAAGAGCAGGAATTTAAAGAACAGGAAATGTAAAACTGGGAAAAAAAATATGTAAAGTAAGACTGGTTTATATGATTTGAGTTTGGGGGTTTTTTCTAGGGTCTTCCCCGCTATTTATACTTTTCAAGGATGACCATTGAACTGCACTTCAAACCATCGAACTGCTCCTCTATGATCATTGATCATGCTGCCTTATAAGTAGTTCCACTATGCCATCACTTGCAGTTAGGCTTCCCTTCTATATTTGAATTTGAATCTGAGTAACCGTTGAAGCCACGTCACCTTGTACCTCTTTATTGATCCAATGCTACTCAGATCACGTGAGAACCAATACTAACTGCCACGTGTACGATCAGGATCGAAGACTTGAATAATCTTCCTATATTATCCTTATTTTGCCACATGTTAAATTGTGATTGGCTTGTACAAAATATGAAGCCAACATTACCTCCCACACTAATATATCCAATACTTGGTGATATTAGTGGATCAAAGCCATTTTCCCGCATTTTTTAGAACGTGCATGGGGTCTGTATTCTGGAAACGCAATCGTCATTTATTGATGATCATTTGCATTAATTCTCTTTCAGTCTTTTGAACACCTCAATACCTTAGCACTCGCACAGACTGATACTTCTTCTATGGTCGAATCAACTTTCTCCTCCACTGATCGAGCACATGAAGAGTCATATGATGATGCTGTTCCTCCTCGAAAGAATTTTCATGCATTAATTAGCCACCTTTATCCACCTTTCCATATTCAGGTCATGGATGCCTTTGTAAACTATCAACCTTTGGATTACGAACACATTGCCCTTAATCTTTCGATTCAAAAACTTGCGAATATAGATACAAGAAGTTCTTCATCTGACTCACCCTTGTGCTTCGAACAAACTACTCCCAAATCTTTGATTCGGAAAGCTGCAAATATGGACTTGGGAAACTTTTCTCCACAAACCTCTGCATGGGATAAAGCTGCAACTTCTTCATCTTCTAGGGTTTCTGACTGGACAAGCTGGTTAACACTTGAGACTTGTGATTTGAGGGAACGAATCAACCATCATTTTGTTGAGTTCACTGACCCTTTAGAGTTTCCTTCCTACGCTCGAACCTCAGTGGTCTACCCCTAAGTGCCTATTGACCATCGACGTAGTTTGGAGGAGAATCTGCTTGTGGCATGGTATACATCTTCCATGCCTACAAAGACAGTACATGTTGCCCGACGCCCAGAAGAGGCACAAGGATACAATCCATCATTCTTAGCTCAGAAGGCGAAGATTTTCTTTTCTGACTGGCTTGATTATATTAATGCCCTTGTTCCTTTTGCCCTTGCTCCACCTCCTGAAATAGAAGCATCCATACCTTCTCTTTTGCTAAATCTTTGTTGGATAGAGAAACTGAGGCTTGCCCTTTCTGCGGATAAGGTCTTTCTACCTTACAAACCTCCACCTTCCCCTACTCCGGCCGAGCGAAAACAAGCTCAACTTCTACTTGCGGCTTTTTCTCACTTGCCCTTCAATGTTCTTGAGGACAAAGTCCCTCTTAAGAATTTTCGATGGGCTTATGATATTCTAACTCGGGGTCACATTCTCAATCCCTTCGCCCAAGCAGAGCTTCACATGTTTTTGGACCAACTTCCATTGCTTTCCCACTGGCATTGGACCTCTATGAACACCACATAATCTTTAGACCAACTTTCGTCCCTTCGAATTCATGCCCAATACGAAGAAGAAAACTTTATTGAAGAATTCGATGATTTCAAGAATAAAGATTCTGCATACTGGGATGACTTGGATATAGACGAATTGGAACAAGGGTTGAGAGAAACACCTTTCGGAATAAAGGCTGAAGAGCTCTACTACAAAGTGAGAGCACATCAACTCATGCAGCCAATGTTAGAAGAAATAGAGGACAGGATAAAGAAAGAGCATAAATTCATTGATCATTGTTGGACTAATTTCATGATCTTGTTATTTATTCCATTCCCTATTTTTATGAGCTTGAGTTTGTATCTAAATAGGGCCACTCGATGTAACTGTTTTTGCTTTAATACCACTGAGACTTCTCTTTATGGTTTGATCTTGTCTCCATTTGTCTTTAAAAGCAATTTCAGAGCTTTGAACTGAACAATCTTTTCCTTCGAACCTGGATTCAATCGTTTTAAATGAATATTAACCAAACCGACCATGAACTTTTCCAATTTATGGAATGCAGTTGATAGTTTTTTGATGTTTTCCATTCAAGATCCATGTTTCGAATTTAACAACCTTACTCTTCAAAACTTGTTTCAATAAAAACCAACATATGGTCAATGACTTAGTATGATCAATCAATTTTAAATTGCTCTTTTTTCCTTGCACAACAGTTCATACTTTCAAAAATATGGAAGCTCCTTTTGAGGGCTGCACTGTTTTAGTTCGAAAAGACAACTTTTTTGAATATATATATAAACCAACTATTGGTTTTGATGTTTCAAATGCCAATTTCCATTCCTAAGGAATTTCTAGTTTTACTTCGAAGAACATCACTTTCAATGAGAAACCTAAAACAGGTCTTTAATCGCTTTGAAGTAAACGAACACTTGGCATTCTTGCATCCATTGGATAGGGAATATACTTCGAAGCCGGCTTCTTGGTTTCGAAGCTGTTGTTAATGGACTTTTGGCGCCAAAAACTGGTGTGTTATGTTTTGAACACCAATTCCCATCCTTACAGAGTCTCAAGTTTCACTTCGAAGGACATGACTTTCACTGAGAAACCTAAGATAGGTCTTTTAATCCCTTTCGAAGTAAATCAAATACTTCAGTATTCTTACATTTTTAAGTATGGAAATGTGCTTCGAAACCGACTTTTTCGTTTCGAAGTTGTTGTTTTTTGGCTTTTGGCACCAAAACCTAGTTTCGAAGCCAAATATTTTACTTCAAAGTTAGCCTCAGCATCTGGGCTGTGTTTTTCCCTCCAAATACTATCAATATTTGAAGGAAACTCTTCATATTCGTACTTTTAGTGTTTAACGAACCAAGCGTTTATATATCCCCTAAACACAAAGGCTTTTGAAACCCTTTTACTTCGTGTTCTGAAATCATTTGCTCACTCAACACACAAACCCTTCTTTCCACTGATTTTCCACTTCTCTCAGCTCCCTTGCTGCCAATGGATCCTTCCTCTAAAAGTACTTGCGGTGACCGTGAATTTCAACTATGGCTTTGAAAAAATGTATCGACGAAGAAATCGCCAAGTTAACATCTGGTGAGTCAAGCACCATAGATGGACATCTTTTCATTCCTCGTCACAGTAACAAACATGAGTACGTCCTAGGTCCTATTTTTCGAAAAGCTCCTGCTCATCTTCCGGCTCTATACCCTTGTTTGGAGGACCATTTTCTTCTTTATGAAGGAGGGCTTGATTGGGGGAATTGGAGGATGACTCGGCCTCATCGTTGTTGGCCGACATTGAGGACTGAAAGGGAAGAATGGTATGACAGAGTTGTGCCTGCGAGAGAAGATGACCTGCAGGAGCTCTGTATCCTCGATGCTCTTCGTCTTTCCAGGTTCCTCATTCCTGAGGACCCCTTTTTGATTCCTGCTGCTTTATGCTTTTGGAATATGGCTTTTAATTTCTTCCAATTTCGGTGCGGTATGATGGCCCCCACCGTTCTTGATATTTGCCATCTCTTAGGGCTTTCACCCCTTGGCTCTCATTTTACTCCCAATTACCTAGACCTCCCTGTCAAATTTTCCCTTCCAATCCTAAACTCCTCTTACAACGACTTCGTAAAGGCTGAAAATAAAAGGGAAGGCCCCGTGAGAGACAGAGAACTATTTTCCTTCATTTTGTACTAGTTGTTCAAATTTCTCTTTTGCACCTCATCTTAGAGGATTATGCTTGAGTTCGCTCCTCTTGCAAAGGCACTTGTCTTGAAAAAACGCATAGCTCTTGCTCCTTATCTTTTAGGTCATATCTACAGAGCTGGCTCCCAATTTTGCGAAAAAACTCTTGATGTTAACCAAGGAGGTCCCCTCTAGGTGCTCCAACTCTGGTTCTTCGCCTATTTCATTGACTTGCACCCCAAATGTCTAAGATTCTTTATTCAGGATCCTAGTACTTATGGGGAAAAGTATGCTAGGATTGCTTTCTATCCTGCCTCCTTTGCTTATTACCTTAATTTCTTTCACCAACTCCCTATTTCTCCATCTGCCACCTTCTTTTGTCCTTTTGATTACACTAAAGGTCCTGTTTGGCTGCAAACCTTTTTGGCTGATAAGGAGTGCTCCACCTCACCACACGAAGATATATAGGCTTCAATTTTGCTATCGAGGGAGTTGTTTATTGGCACTTTAAACCCTCGAGCTTATAAATGCATATCTAAGGTGTACTGCCCTTCTCAGTTTGCTAGACAATTTGGGCTCACTCAAGGGATACCTGCACCACTTTGCAGTCTCTCGAATATCCAAATCAAAACTAGAGGCAGCAACATTCAAACTGCTAAAGGAATTGAGTGAATTCAAATTTGTCCCCTTTCTTCCTTCTGGCTTAGTCTTGCAAGGATTCTAGAACTGGTGGTCAGTCAACATGGAAGTGCACCTATTTGTACACCCTCATGATTTACTGATAGGATTAGGAGTGCCTTCGAAGACTAAATCAGCAACAGTTGAGAACATTCCTACTCTTTCTGCAGCCACCACAACTTCTCCTACAGCCTCACCTCCTCCTGCTAGAGTTACCAGAGCTGCTTCGAAGAAGGGTAAGCATTTCTAAGTTCCTCTTTCCTTCAACTCTTTTGTTTGTTTCCTCTATATTCACACATTTTGGTGCAGGGTCTCCACAAGAAGAATCTCCTAAAAGAGCTGAAACTCTAGCTACTCTTAAGGCCAGACAACAGCAGAAAAAGAAAAGAAAACTGGTACTTACTCCTGAAGAATCTAAATCTCAAAATGAAGAGAGAGAGATTGAGCATGAGCAAGAAACACCATTACAAAGAAAAAAGAGAACAAGGGTTGCTGCCCCCTCTTCTGATTTGGTCGAAGATCCTAATTCCGAGACAGTTGACAGAGCAATGGAAAAGGAGCTTACTTCTGAAGAACATGATCCCCAAATTGAAGAGAGAGAGGTTGAGAAGGAGCCAGTAATATCATTGCCAAGAAGGAAGAGAAAGAAAGTGACTGTTCCTGTTACTGACTTGGTTGAAGATCCTATCCATGAAGCTGCTGCCAAGGCAGTAGAACAAGAACATTCCAAAACAATGATGGTCTTTGAGAGAGCTGAGAAGAAACAACAGCAACAATTTCTAAGAGATGAAGTCATTGTTGATACACTACAAAGGAAACTATACGAAGGCAACAAACCGCCAGACATCACTCCTTCGTAGCTCTCCATCATTGCCAATACTTCGGAACAAGTAATTCTCTCCTGCTTCTTTTTCCTTATCGAATTTTGACATTGAAGCTTGACATTACGCTTTTCCTTTTGCAAAGAACAACTACTGAGGCTATACTTCCAATAAGGACTCTCTCAATTTCAGTTGAGGTTAATCAGATGCAAAATGTGAAGGCCATTCAGATAATACTTCCACTTCCTAGGCCGACATTCTATGCACCCCCTTTGAGTTCCAGCATTCCTGCAACTCTCTCTTCTGGTCTGACTCCATATCTTCCCTATCTGTTCTTCGACCTGTTTCAATTTACCTTTCATTCGGGCCCTACTCTTCCTTCTCCTTTTAAGGAAATTCCAACCATTACTTCTTCTTCGAAGGTATCTGATTCCCTAATTGAGGGTGCTGGTAGTTCTCCAACCCATAGTTCATTACCTTTGCCTACTTCCAGTCCCTCTTCACTTGATTCGTTGGTGGCTAAGACCATAGAGACTGCCAAAGATGTTCTATCCATTTCTCCCATCCCTATGCAGTCCTTTATGTCTTCCACCACAACTTTCTCTACACCCCTCATGTCTACGGATGAGGTAGACATCTTCGAAGCCAGGCTAGCCAGTCTCTTTGATGTGCCCTCTACCTCTCCAATAACCAATTTTGAAGCTGAGCCATTAGTTTTGGCCGACTCCTTGCTACAAATTCTTGAAAGCTCTCATTCCTCCAGCAGCAAGCTTTCTGCAACTTTGATGGGCTTAGACACCTGCCTGGAACTGTTAATCTCCTTTTCGAGGCTCCTCTTCGAGGCTTTGCAAAGGCCTATAATAAGAGATGGGTTCCTTCAGTGCTGCAAGGTTGCTGAATAGTTAGGCATAGATGTCTCAAGTCACTTATCCCAGGCAGCAGCTACTATCAACTTCTACATCAACATTTGCCATGCTGCCAAAGCTGCGGAGGAGAAATTGGCTAGAGACCAGAGTTTTGTTTCCCGAGTACATACTGAAGTCTTAGAGCTCAAGGAACAACACTCCTCTGCTTCTCACTTTCGAGTTCAGCTGCTGGAGAAGAAAGCTCAACTTGAAGAGGAGCTATCTGCAGTAAACCAGGCCTTAGTCCGAACTGATACCAAACTGCAAATCACCAACCAAGGACTGGCCGTTCGGAAAGAAGAAATGGCCGCAGCTATTCAACTATTTTTACCACTTAGCAATAGGAAATCTGTTGTAAAAGAACAATTAAGACATTGTAATGATTTTTAGGCCAATTTGTGGCAAAATGTACTTAACTCTTTATGAAAAACAAATCCTTGTCTATCATCTGAGTAGTCTTGTGTTCTTTTGCTTGACATTTATTCTACTCCTTGTGTTTCCCAAATAGTTGGAAAATAAGGCTTCAAATATCTGCCATTGATCTTTTTGGGATGTATGTATCCATTCAAATTTCTTAAATGGTATGCCCCAAAAGGCAGGACTCTATGAATTTGATATGGGCCTTCCTAGTTAGGTGACCACTTACCAAACTTATGGCTTTTAATTCCTATCGGGAGTATTGTCTTCCATACCAAATCACCTTCATCGAAGCTAATGTATTTGACCTTCTTATTGTAATTTTTGGCTCCTTTCTTCTTTTGCAAGAGAATGCTATTTAATGCTAGAATTCTGGCTTCATCTATGCCTTCTAATTCCAAGTACATACTCTGATGGTATTGCTCAGGGTTTAGCTGGTCTTGGCATCTTACTCTCAAAGATTTAACATTAATTTCCACAGGTAACACGCATCATGCCCATACACTAAGGCATAAGGAGTAACTCGTGCTTAACCTTGGGGAAGTTCTCAGAAGCCCATAACACATCAAACAATAAGTTATGCCAATCCTCGATTGTCCTCCACAACCTTTTGTATTCCTTTTTTCAAGGAGTTATTGGATGATTCAGCTTGACCATTGGCTTGTGCATAATATGGGATGGAATTAACGAGACTAATTCCAAATTCTGCCACAAAAGACTTCACCATCTTCCCATCGAACACAGTCCCATTATCCACAGTTATGGTTTGTGGGATGCCAAATCTATGGATTAGATCCTTAATAAATCCAATAACCTCATGCCGTCTTGACACTTGCATGGCTTAGCTTCGACCCACTTAGTGAAGTAATCAGTGGCCACTAGAATGAAACAATGATGCTTCGAAGAAGGTGGGTGTATTTTCCCCATCATATCCATAGCCCATCCTTTGAATGGCCAGGGCTTCATTACTGCATGTAGGTCAGTTATGGGCACATGCCTTATAGTGCCATGCTTTTGGCATGCCTGGCAACCCTTTGCACACTCTATGCAGTCTTTAAGGATAGTTGGCCAATAGTAGGAATGCCTTCAAAGCAACCATCTCATCTTCACACCAGGCTGATGGGCACCACAGATGCCTTCATGAACCTCGGCTATAGCTGTTAATGCTTCTTTTGGGCCTAAACATTCCAACAATAAGCCATCTCCCCCCTTTTGTAGAGAGCATTGCCATATATCATATATTGCATAGACTGCAATTTAATTTTCCTGCTGGCCTTCGAAGATGGACCAGCCAAGTATTGCATTATTGGATGCCTCCAATCTTGTTCTTGCAAGTCATTATGATTGACTTCCAAGACCACATTCCTTTTATTTAAAGGTGGTATCAATTTCTGATATGTTGTTTGGCTTATGTTCCCTTGGGCATCATCCCTTCTCTTGAAGTTCAAAGCTTTCTGAGCCACATCATTAGCTCTATTATTCAAGAATCTTGGAACATGAGTTACATTTGCTATTTGAAATTGAGAAAGCAGATGTAATGCAACAACATAGTATGGTAAAATGCTTATGCTTTGACACTTGAAAATCCCTTTCACTTGGTTAACCACCAATTGAGAATCTCCAAATATGTCAACTGCATGAACCTGTAATCCAATAAGAATTTTTAGTCCCACTATTAAGGCTTCATATTCAGCTTGGTTATTAGAACAGGTAACCTCATCCACTCTGAAACCATGTGTGGTCTCTACCCCTTGTGGAGACCTAATCACAATACCAATTCCAGTCAAGCCATTGGCTTTCGACCCATCGAACCACATTTGCCATGGCTCAACACTAACCATACCAAGTTCCATTATCTCTTGGCTCTCTGTTTGAGATGGATGGTCTGCCAGAAAATTGGCTAAAACTTGCCCTTTTACTGCCCTTTGAGGGACATATTCTAGATGAAATTCTGATAAGGCTAGTATCCACTTGCTAATTCTTCCCCTCAACATAGGTCTAGATAACATGTACTTAACCAAATCTGTGGTTGCAATTACCAAGACAGTTGTAGGTAAAAGATAGTATCTTAATTTCATTGTAGCAAAATACAAAGCAAGACATGCCTTTTCAACAATGAATATTTACATTCACAAGAATTTAAAACCTACTAAGGTAATAAACTTTTACTTCCTTGCCTTCTTCATTATCCCGGCCAAGAAAGCTCCCAATGAATCTTCTCACGCAACTATGTACAACTTCAAGGGCTTGTCACCTTTTGGTAGCATCAAGATCGAGGGTTGGCCAAGTAGGCTTTGATACCTTCGAAAGCAATTTGATGCTCTGCTGACCACACAAATTCCTCTTTATCTTTCAGCCTTAATAAGGAAGAAAAAACTTTAGTTTTCCCTGCAGTGTTAGAAATGAATCTTCGAAGAAAATTAACCTGCCCAAGGAACTTTTGTAATTCTTTCTTACTTGATGGAGGTCTGGCTTTAATGATGGCTTTGGCTTTATTCTGGTCAATCTGTATTCCTTTCTTGTGTACCACATGGCCCAAGAAGTTTCCAGATGATACGCCAAAAGCACACTTAAGAGGATTGAGCTTCAATTTGAACTTTCTCATTCTTTTAAAGGCTGCTTCTAAGTGAAACAGATGCTCCTCCATGGATTGGGATTTAACTACAATGTCATCAATATAATACTCTAAATACCCTCCAATAAGGTCATGAAAGATAGTGTTCATAACCCTCTGATATGTAGCTCCAGCATTCTTCAGGCCAAATGGCATTTTAACCCATTCAAAGGTGCCAATATTTTTAGGACATCTGAATGCTGTCTTGTGGACAGCCTCCTCTGCAATGCAGATCTGGTTATAACCAGAATGCCCATCCATCATTGATAAAACTTGATGCCCTGCTGAACTATCTACCAACAGATCCACTATAGGCATGGGGTACTCATCTTTTGGAGTTGCTAAATTCAAATTTCTGAAATCAATTCATACCATCATTTTACCATTCTTCTTAACCACAGGCACAATATTAGATAGCCATTCCACATACCTGGCTGTCCTAATAAAACCTGCTTTGAGTAGTCTAAGAATCTCTTCCTTGACTTTCTGAATTACTTCTGGACTCATTCTTCTTGGTTTTTGCTTGTATGGCTTGAAGTTAAGTTTCATAGGAAGCCTATGTTCCACTAATGACCTATCTAATCCTGGTAGTTCATTATAAGACCATACAAAGCAATATTTATATTTCTTTAGAACAACCAACAACTGGTCCATGTCTAGAACATTCAGACAAGCAGTTATGTAGGTGGGCTGCTGTATAGAACCTTTCCCTAAATTTACTTCTTCTAAGGGGTCTTGTGTCTGAGAACTTACTGAAGTTTCTTCTTTGATTTCTTCTATCTTCGAAGAACTCTCCCTGCTTTGTTCTGCTCCTAGGTTCTTTAATTCAACATTTTTGCCCTCCTCCTCATAGACAAAGTCTGTCCACAAGGCTTCCTCTTCCTGTATCTCCTGGAATTTTGTTTCAATGTCTAATGCATAATATTTATCAAGGGTCAACACTTTGGCCTGTTGTTGCTTCTGCTTGCAGCCAATTATCATGGCTTCTTTCTCTTGCTCTTGTACTTTCTGGACTATTGATTTTACATCCAATATTGAGAATTTAATTAGAGCCAAAGACTTGGCTTCTGGTATTTCATTTCTTTGCCTACAACCAGGCATCATTGTCATCCTTAACGACAACCTCTTCATCAGCACTGTCCTGGACTAAGTGCTTCAGGTGTGTCACTCTCATCACCGTCACTTCGGCCGAGCCATCGTTTCCTCAAGATATCGAGTGGTGTTACTCCTCAATATACGCTTTGGCCTCGCGAAGTCTCAGACAAAGGCTATGAAAGGTTGAGGATCTGCATCAATTTCTCTATCTCTCCATTACCTAAGGCCATCATAATTTTTGATGCAAAGAGGAAGGCACACATTTGTTAGTGTGAATCCAATCTCTCCTGTAAAGCATTGTATTTAGC